>CM035125.1:26293908-26893908 GCA_020205555.1 Panax stipuleanatus
GAGTTTAGGAATTAATATAATATCAGTACTCTCTCTCTCAATCCTAATAAAGATTAGGATATAAATTAATTAAAAGTATTTAATTAATTAATTAATTAAAACCCTATTCTAATTGAATTAGGAGGGTTAACCTAATATCTATATAAGAGAGTCTTATATCAGAAATAAGGAACGTGAATTTTTCAAGAGTTGGGAGTACACATATTCTATAGAGATAGAAACAAGGGTTAAGCCAATAACCCATCTTACTGAGTTCTTCATCTTCCTTGGTGGATCACCGTTAGAGGCCAAACATTTGGGTGGCTGACATTGATCAAGGGAAGGAACCACTACAGAGGAATCAAAGGAATCAAAGGAGTAGAACTTGTACCTGAGGAAACTTGGATCTTCAAAGGTATAATTCTATTTTTCTCCTTCTTCATTCACTGATAATTGATGCACAAGAATGATCATGGTAATGGGTTTGTATAAATTTTGAAAACCTAGTTTTTTACGCTTCCGCCCTATTTATGTGATTTGATTGCATGATTGCGTTACGTACAAACCCAACAGTGGTATCAGAGCCAATCTTGTGCTAATTATCAGTCTATGTGATTCCATACATGTATGATATGCGATTGGATCGAGTTCTGGGCAACAAAAATTTTTTAGATTCTGCGAAGCTGCGCCGGTACAAGGAAATATTGCTGCGCAGCTGCGCCGGGTGCTGTTCCTGGTTTTCATGCTGCGCAGCTGCGCCGGTTACCTTTACATTCTTGGCGCAGCTGCGCCACTGGACAGGAATTGAATTTTTTTTTTTTTGTTTTATTTAATTAAATGAATGGTTTATTTAATTAATAAAGGTTTAAAATAAAAATGTTTATTTTATATGAAATGAGATTTCAGAATTGCTAAAATTAAAGAGTTTAATTTGGAATTGTTTTTGAATGAAATAAAGGAGTTTATTTTTCCAAAAACAAAGTTTAGCAAACTTTTGCCCATTAACTGATATTAATACATATATGGAATGAATTTATTTTCATGAGATGAATAAGTTTTATTGATACGTATGATGATATGTATGGTAATAAAAGGGATTGATTATGGACTATGACCAATGTGATTGGATTTTATTTTGGTTGAATGCTTGAATGAATGGGTTTTATAAAATGGGGTCTGCGTACCTCGTCTTCTCTAGTTTTATTCTCGATGTAAATTCTATCTCCTTTCTATGTACTTCCCCTTGACTGCTGATCAAGGTTTCTATTTAATTTTAAATAGTTAATGTAATAGAGATAGTTAGAATTATTTTGAAGAAATTGAAGACCAAGGAGCAAGGAACGCGTGAAGACTCATTTGTATAGAGCCAGGGTTTAAATGTAATAGCTATATTTAAATTTAAATTCTTGCACTTCTAGGTTTGACCTTTTGGTTCACTTGGTGGCTCTAGTGAATCAAACTAGAATAAAAGTCCATAATCAATCCGGATAGAATATAGTATTCTATATTGCATGCTAAATATTATATATATTATATTTTATACAAACATGCTTCGCATGTTTAATAAAATGACGCGTATTTTATATATATATATATATATATATATATATATATATATATGTGTGCATGCGCGCTTAAAAAGATGAGATAAATAAATAACAAACCCCTCAAAGAAATAATATTAAGTCTGAAGCGTTCAAATGATATTTGGAATATCGAACATCGCCTTCTAGCATGATTAGTTAATAGAGTATTAAATATTTAATATGAGTTTGTTGTGCTATCCACAAGGCGAGTATTGAATATTTAAGATGTTAATTAATCACATTTGATGCTTATCAAGAAAATTGAACGATCTAGTCTTGTTGTGCTATCCACAAGGACAAAAATTTTTCTTTTTTAAATTTAGGAAGTGCTAGGCTGGACTTAACTTAAATTATTTTTGTTCGGATGTGCACACACATGACCATTATGATTTAAGAGGCAAAATAAAAGGAGTTACATGGTGATGTAATTGACAAGAGTTGTCTACCTATTTATTTGTATATCGCTTGTTGTGTTATCCATAAGGTTATATACATTTGAAATGGGATCCTTAATCTCACTAGCAAATCTTTAATTAGATGTTGCCGAACTATATGAGTGAGGGTAATATAGTTTGATGAAAATAGTGGGAGATACCAATTTAAAATAAAGACCTAAATTTATTTTGGTATGCAAAGTTAATAAAATGAATGTTTGTTAAAATGTTGTCTTTTCACATGCAGAATTTTAAAAATGTCAAAATCACTAATCTCACTACGAAGCATACTTGATGCAAATAAGCTTACCGGCCCGAATTATGAGGACTGGCTAAGAAATCTGAGAATTGTTCTCACTGCTGAAAAGATTTCTTATGTCCTAAATTCCATTATCCCTGAATCTGTTTCAGAAACAGCCTCTGAGGAAGAGATTGCCACTTTCAATAAGTGGCAAGATGATGCATCTGTGGCTCAATGCATCATGCTCGCATCCATGAATAACGAGCTTCAGCGTCAGCACGACAAAATGGATGCTCCTGCTATGCTGCTTCACCTCAAGGAGTTGTATGGTGAACAGAGTAGGACTGCTAGATATAAGATATCTAAGGAGCTCTTCCGATCTCGGATGACCGAGGGCACTGCCGTCGAGACTCATGTTCTGAAGGTAATCAATTTGATTGAACGCCTTGGACAGCTTGGGTTCGTCATGGATGGGGAGTTGAGTCAAGACTTGGTCTTGCAGTCACTCCCTGAGACCTTCTCGCAGTTTGTGGTTAATTTTCACATGAATAAGCTAGATGTCAGCTTACCTGAGCTGCTTAACATGCTGAAAACTGCAGAAGGTCACTTCTCATCCAAGAAGAACCATGTCTTGATGGTGGATTCTTCCAATAAAAGGAAGAGGCCCAAGGTGTCTTCTGAAAAGAAGAAATCTACTAAGCCTAAGGGAAAAGGGAAAGAAAAGGAGCAAAAGAAACTTGAACCAGCTAAAGGAATGTGCTTTCATTGCAATGAGCCGGGACATTGGAAGAGGAACTGCAAGAAGTTTCTAGCAGAGAAGAAGCTTGGAGAAGCTTTGACTTCCAATCAAGGTTTCTTTATGATTGAAATTAATTTTTCTGAAAGTCATAATTCTACTTGGGTATTGGATACCGGCTGTGGTTCTCACATATGTAATACTGTGAAGGGACTGGTCAGAAGTAGAAAGCTGAACAAAGATGAGGTGATCCTACGAGTGAGAAATGGAGCAAAAGTTGCTGCATTAGCTGTAGGAACTTATTGTTTAGCAATGCCTTCGGGCAAATCCATTTATCTTAATAATTGTTATTATGTTCCGAATATTATTAAAAATATTATTTCAATTTCTGTATTGGATATGGAAGGTTTTAACGTTATTATAAAGAACAATGGTTGTTCTATTTATAAAGACGATGTTTTATATGGTATTGGAAATTTGCGAAATGGACTTTATACACTTGACTTACAAGAAAATATATTTCAAATTGAACAAATTAAGAAAAGGAACAGAGATGATATTAATTATACCTATATGTGGCACTGTAGACTCGGTCATATCAATGAAACAAGATTATCCAAGTTGCATAAAGATGGGCTCCTCGAGCTATCTGATTATGAATCATATCCAACTTGTGAATCTTGTCTCATGGGTAAAATGATTAAATCTCCTTTTAGTGGAAAAGGAGAGAGAGTTACAGAGTTGTTGGTATTGATTCACACAGACGTTTGTGGACCTATGACAACAAGTGCACGGGGGTGGGTATTCTTATTTTATTACTTTCACTGATGATCACTCAAGATTTGGATATGTGTATTTAATGAAATACAAATCATAATCATTTGAAAAGTTCAAAGAGTTCAGAAGTGAAGTAGAGAAACAAACGGACAAGAGTATTAAGATACTTCGATCAGATCGAGGTGGAGAATACTTAAGCAGTGAGTTTCTCAATTGTCTCAGAGAAAATGGTATAATCTCACAATGGACTCCTCCAGGTACACCACAGTTAAATGGAGTATCTGAAAGGAGAAATCGAACACTGTTGGACATGGTTCGATCCATGATGAGTTTTACCGACCTTCCAATTTCCTTCTGGGGATATGCCCTAGAAACGGCTGCATACCTACTTAACAAGGTACCTACCAAATCCGCCCCAAAGACTCCATATGAGATGTGGAAAGGGAGGAAACCAAATCTTAAGCATGTTAAGACTTGGAGTTGTCCAGCTTATGTCAAAAAGTTTGAAAATGATAAGCTACAGACTAAATCCGATAAGTGTAGATTTGTGGGATACCCTAAAGAAACCGTAGGGTATTATTTCTATCATCCAACTGATCAAAAGGTGTTTGTTGCGAAACATGCTACCTTCTTGGAAAAAGAGTTTATCCATGAAGGGGTCAGTGGGAGCAAGATATATCTTGAAGAAGTTCAAGAACCACAAGTTACCACGGACCAAAGTCAGGTACCTAACCAAGTAGAAGAACCTACTGTACCACACCCTGTTCGTAAATCTGGAAGAGTACCGAAGATACCTAAGAGGTATGGATTCGTTATAGAGGATGACGATGAGTTACACATCATGAATGATGATGATCCATTGAATTACGAACAGACTATGAGTAATAAAGACTCAGGGAAATGGCTTGAAGCCATGAAAACCGAAATGGACTCCATGTATGAAAACAAAGTATGGTCTTTGGTTTCACCACCTGAAGGTATTAAACCTATTGGGTGTAAATGGGTTTTTAAGAAAAAGACTGGAGCAGACGGAAAGGTAGAGACCTATAAGGCCCGACTGGTTGCAAAAGGTTTCAAACAAAGACAAGGAGTTGACTATGATGAAACCTTCTCACCAGTAGCCATGCTCAAGTCCATTCGGATTTTGCTTGCGATTGCAGCTTACAATGACTATGAGATCTGGCAGATGGACGTGAAAACGGCCTTCCTCAATGGAAAACTTGAGGATGATGTGTATATGACACAGCCAGAGGGATTTATTTCAAAAGTTGGAACAAATCAAGTCTGTAAGCTACAACGATCCATTTATGGGTTGAAGCAAGCTTCTCGTAGATGGAACATTCGTTTTGATGAGACAATCAAAGAGTTTGATTTTATCAAAAACGAGGATGAACCATGTGTATACAAGAAGGTTAGTGGGAGCGCAGTATCATTCCTTGTATTATATGTTGATGATATATTACTGATAGGGAATGACATTCCTATGTTACAATCCATTAAAATCTGGTTATCTAAAAACTTCTCCATGAAGGACTTGGGTGAAGCATCCTATATTTTGGGGATAAAGATCTATAGAGATAGATCTAAAAGGATGCTCGGCTTATCCCAAGGAACGTACATTGATACGATGCTAAAGAGGTTTAGCATGGAAGATTCCAAAAGAGGTCTCATGCCGATGAGCCATGGAATAAATCTCTCCAAGAAACAGACCCCAAAGACACCTGAGGAGAGAGACCGTATGAGTAAGATCCCTTATGCTTCTGCAATAGGATCTATCATGTACGGTATGATATGTACTAGACCGGATGTTGCTCACGCACTTAGTGTAACAAGCAGATACCAGTCGAATCCAGGAGAAGAGCACTGGAAGGCAGTGAAAAAATCCTAAAGTACTTGAGAAGGACTAAAGATATTTTTCTTGTCTACGGTGGGTCTGAATTAAAACTCGAGGGATTCACGGACTCAAGTTTTCAAACAGACCAAGATGACAGTAAATCTGTTTCAGGGTATGTGTTTACCTTGAACGGAGGTGCAGTGAGTTGGAAGAGTTCCAAGCAGCAAACGGTTGCTGATTTAGTGATAGAGGCAGAGTATATAGCTGCAAGTGAAGCTGCAAAGGAAGCTGTTTGGATGAAGAAGTTCATAACTGAACTTGGTGAGGTTCCTAGCATTGGAGAAGCAGTTCCCGTATACTGTGACAACACCGGAGCGGTTGCACAGGCTAAGGAACCCAGGTCTCATCAGAAATCTAAACACATGTTGCGGCGATTTCACTTGATCAAGGAGATCATTGAAAGAGGAGACGTCACCTTGGAGCGTGTAAACTCTCAAGACAACATTGCAGATCCATTTACTAAAGCTTTAACACAACAGCAGTTTGATCGTCACTTAGAGAAGATGGGTATGAGATACCATGGCGATTGGCTTAGTGCAAGTGGGAGATTGATAGTAGTGTGCATACAAGCCAATCATGTATGATGACAAAGCACATATTTTGTAAACAATCTTATTTATTTATTAATAAAATATTCATTTAAGGCATATAATTATCTACATGGTGCTGTTTTTATAATATGTAAATAACTCATAGTTTTAAGCAATGCTTTTAGAATCATGATGAGATCATGATAATGAGATCTAAATTCTTAGAAAGCTTAAAAACTAAAATAGTTCCCAATTGTGGGATTACTAAAATGGGGATTAGTAAATTCGGATAGATTGGTACATATGTTGCTTGCTCATTGGATGAGGATGACTGATCTCATGGTCATTTGTGTGGAGACACTAAAGCAAGTATGTAGGTGCTTATTGGAGAATAAGTTCACTGAACGTGACTCGCTATGGAATACCTAATGGAGTTTTACTCGCCTGTCAATAGGAATTCTTAATGTGATAGTAGTACATGTGATCCTTGGACTTGAGATCATCATAGTATCTTGTATGTAATAAATTATACTTTGACTAATTCCTTAAGGCCTTTTAAGGCATATATAGGGTATGCTTGGGTATAATGAGTTACATATGGAGATAATGAATGATCAATAAAGAATCTACCACCTCTAGTAAAAGAGGATATATGTCCTATGTGATTCGTTAAATGACAACCCAGGAATCCTTGGCCAAGGTAGAATGAAATTAGAAAGAGGTTTCTAATTTGCATTATTTGGAGTTGTGCATTTTCTAATCGAAATACATATGATTAAATAAATTAAGACTTGACAGTAAATCCATGTCTTATATTTAATTGGGACATTGTATGGTGGAAGGATTGAATTGTACGGTAACTATTAACTCACAGGTTCTTTTATGATTAATGTTGAAATCTATATTATCTGAAAAGTCGTTGATCGCTAGGGAGGCTTATCCCTATTGTAGAATAAATGTTATTTATTTAAATAGATTATTAGTTTAATTTGTTTATTTAAATAAGATTAGAATTGTTCTAATTGATTTATTCACAACCGGTTTAATATGAAGAACCTAAAGGGTCACACCATAAAAGGAAGAATAATTATTTAAGAAGAAAATGGCATGATAGTAATAATGCATTAAGAATAATTAATTTAATCTATGATGATAGATTAAATTAAATAGCTTAATGTTTATTATTTAATATTTTAAAAATATTAAATATAAATTAATAAGAGGGGTCTTATTAATATTATTATTATTATTATTATTATTTTAATTCTAAAGGAGTTTAGGAATTAATATAATATCAGTACTCTCTCTCTCTCTCAATCCTAATAAAGATTAGGATATAAATTAATTAAAAGTATTTAATTAATTAATTAAATAAAACCCTATTCTAATTGGATTAGGAGGGTTAACCTAATATCTATATAAGAGAGTCTTATATCAGAAATAAGGAACGTGAATTTTTCAAGAGTTGGGAGTACACATATTCTATAGAGATAGAAACAAGGGTTAAGCCAATAACCCATCTTACTGAGTTCTTCATCTTCCTTGGTGGATCACCGTTAGAGGCCAAACATTTGGGTGGCTGACATTGATCAAGGGAAGGAACCACTACAGAGGAATCAAAGGAATCAAAGGAGTAGAACTTGTACCTGAGGAAGCTTGGATCTTCAAAGGTATAATTCTGTTTTTCTCCTTCTTCATTCACTGATAATTGATGCACAAGAATGATCATGGTAATGGGTTTGTATAAATTTTGAAAACCTAGTTTTTTACGCTTCCGCCCTATTTATGTGATTTGATTGCATGATTGCGTTACGTACAAACCCAACAGTGGGCATGTCAACAACAAATCAGGGGGTGCCACCCGACTTTATGTGAGCTTTATGTGAACTAGTTTATGTGATAGTAGCATTATTTTTTATTAAATTACGCAATTATGATTCTTCAAAAGTAAAAGGTTATAATCATGACATATAATTCCTAGCCAAATGATTTAGCCACTAAACTTTCTCCTCAGCTAACAAATCAATTTATATTGCTTAAATAAAAATAAAACTAGCCAGCCATATAAAATAGAATAATTATAAAATTTAAATAGGCACACTTAGAAGGGGGGTTGAATAAGTGTTCGAACAACTATGGTCGATTTTTATTTTATTTCAAAACTTGTGCTTATTTCAGCTTGCTGAAATAATTAACTCAGGTTCCTGAATTAAGAAATCTGTTTGAATACTTTTGAATTCAGTATGCTGAAATAATCAAATATATATCTTAAGTTTCAAAAAAAACTTATTTATATATTAACTTATTATATTAACCTTAATTCTTGTTATCAATAAAATTAAGCACGAATAATTAAATGAACACCAAGAATTTTTACGTGGTCAACTACTACCCTCTATAATAGTAGCCTACTCCACATCCAATACCAACTAGTATTGGAGACTCACTTTATTTATATCTTTATAAATAAACACTGATTACAAAACAGATTCTTACAACAATTAATAACAATTAATTTCTCTTGAGCACTCTTACTCCTTGTGCACCTATGCACTCCTTAAGCACCTTTGCTTCCTTGAACCTGTTTGTAAAACTTTTCTTTAATCCACCAGGATTAACACCTTTAGACTACACTTAGTCTAAACAAAAATTAAGTACAGATATAGAGGTCTATGATCAATGCAAGAATAATCAATTTAACAATTAAAGGCTCAACTAAATGCAATGATCAATTAGCACAAAAAGATACACAATTAAATCTTACCAATATCCAGCTAAATAGATGTTAGAAATATAATTTCTCAGCTGTTCAAAGTTGCACCAATCAAATCAAGTTGCTCGATAATATGAGTATTTAAGTGCAAGTGATATCTCATGAGTCGTGTGTATCCCATACAGGCACGACTATTTATATAGCCCACAAAAGTTACCGTTTAATCCCAAACGAATCTTATCACTTAGTCCATAAGTATTCGTTTGACAAGGTATCTCTAGCGATAAGGTTTAAGACCGATAAACATGATATACACTCAGTTCATCTAAACAGAAATAATAGAATTCAAACTCTTTTGTGTTGTTTAGATAAATCCGAAAGATAAGTAATAACCCACTTTGATTTTTACCTGCTTATTCATTAAAGTGGCGTGAAACCACCAGCCACTTACTTTCCAAGATACAAGGCATTATATATCCAAGGATGTGATAATGCTTCCTTGAGATCCGGTCCCATCATATCAATCTAACTCTTACTATTAACTCTTCCAGCACCCACGCGTTATCAATAAGCATGCATACTTTATATATATATTTAATCACGTGTATGCAACAAACATATATTTTATATATATATATATATATCACGTAATATCCTTTTAATCAAACTAATAAAACTTTTGTACTTGATAAACTAAATTAAAATTTATTTATCAAAATACCTTTTTAATTTGTTTTCTAGAACTTCTTAATATAAGACATATAATATTTAATGCACATGATATGTCCTAGAGTCTTTAAATGAAAAATCAATTATTATGCAATTGACTTTATATTTTGTTTCCTAGTAAAAAAAAACTCTTCAACCCATTTAAGTATCCCACCAATGTTCCTTATTATCAAATACCTGAAATATCACAAAAGAATTTAGTACTATAATAATTCATCATCAAAACTTAAGGATGGAATATGACTAAGTCAACGAATTATCTATTAGGAACCTCTCAAAATGGAGCTATATGCAGAAGTTAGGAAGAAGAAAAGGTTTCAAGTCTTTAGCTACTTGATTTATATACTTTAGTAATTAGAAATCAGCTAGTTAAATTACACGTCAGGAAATAATTAATTTACTTCTTTATAAAAACTCAAAACTCAAATACAAAGAGAAGAGCAGATCCTATGTTCCCATTTTGCCTGTCCCCCTCTATCCCCCACCAAAATTTTTGACACCTGGCCTCTTACTTAACACCCATTAACTCTAATTTAACGGTGGTATCATAACACTAACTCTGTTATCTCCTAATAAAAAAATAGAATTCCAAACGTTTACGTTTGCAGCTTCTCTCGCGTCAATCTTTTCATCAACGACGACATCTCCGAGAATCCATCTGATCAATTTTTCTTTCATATAACTCACCAATTCAATTCAAATGCTTTGGGTTTGCTTTTTTTTTTTGGTCAATCTGGAAAGGGGAAGAGCACAACTCCACAAACCGGTGTTCATCTTCTTCATGGGTTCCACTGATTGCTTTGATAATGGCATTCCCTTTTGTCTGCGAACTGGTTTTTAAAATGTCGACTCTACATTTGGAATTCAATGTGTCTGGGATGAAGATATTGGAGAGGAATTCCTAAATGCTTGAAAAATATGAAGAGGACATTCTAGTTGAAGTATTGATGTATAGAACTTTGACAGATTATTGTGTATTGTAATTTGGATCCGTGAGTGGACCATATGTTATAGAATGGTATGATGGTTGAAGTGCACACTAAGTGTTTGAGAAAATGTCAAACTTAGATTTCACTTTACAGTATGTTGCTGTAATTTGGTTTTGTGAATGAACAAAATGTGCTATAAAATAGTCAAACTAATTCAACTTATCAATCGTTTCAATTGTGGCATAAATCAATCCTACGATATTAAATCCAAGAAAATTGTCATGCTCATCCAAATTAACAACAATCAATTCCCCTTAGGACACAAACCATACATATAAAATTCAGTATAGAAAGAACAAAACTAAGAAGAAAAAAAAACTTAGGGCAAATAATGTTGATGGAGTGTCTTGCATGACTATTTATCTTGGTTGATGTTCTATTGCTTTATCAAAGCAATCAGTGGGTAAATGAACACCGGTTTGTGGAGTTGTGCTCTTCCCCTTTCCAGATTGACCAAAAAAAAGGCAAACCCAAAACATTTGATTTGAATTGGTGAGTTATGAGGATGAAAGAAAAATTCATCAAATGGATTCTCGGAGATGATGTCGTTGATGAAAAGATTAACATGAGGGAAGCTGCAAACGTAAACATTTGGAATTCTATTTTTTTATTAGGAGATAACAAAGTTAGTGTTATGCTAGCACTGTTAAATTAGAGTTAATTGGTGTTAAGTAAGAGGCCAGGTGTCAAAAATTTAGGCGGGGATAGAGGGGGACAGACAAAATGGGGACAGATGATCTGCTTTCTACAAAGAGCAAACTGATATTTCCACAACAGAAAATGATATTTTCACAACAAAAGTGTTCCGATAGATCTATAAGAACATCGCTACTATAAGATCTATAACGACGATTTTGTTATAAAAATATCATTTTGTGTTGTAAAAATATCAATTGCCTTGAAAGATCTCAAATTGGCTTGACCACATAAAGTTGGACCATGGGAATATACAGTTCATTTCTTGTGCATATCCTTTTATTTTACATACACCACCTTTAACGACGGACCAGACGACAATTTGATCCGTCGCTATAGAACAGATAAACGGTTTATATATTATAACGACGGTTCGAGACGTCGCTAAAAGTTAAAACGACGGTTCCTTGATATACGCTACAAACCAAATCGTCGCCCAGTCCGTTACTAAAAGTGATGAGCAGGATATATTAAATAAACGAATATGCACTTGACCCTCTTCGTAGAAATATACATCATATCAACATCATTGTTTGGATGCTAAATTGTATTAGAGAATAAAGGAACATAAAATTAGCTAAACTTATACTCTCTCTATTCTAAAATTAAAAATACATTTATATAACGACTTTTAGATATAGTTTTATATTTTCATATATAGCCTTAATATTAACAAAGAATTCAACAGTGGTTATTTGTTATTGAAAATGATAATAAAAAAAGTAATGACAAATTAAAAACATCATATCACTTTATAATTCTAAAATAGAAATATATCTCTAATTTTGGAACGAACTAAAAAAAATATATCTAATTTTGAAACAAAGAGATTATTTAATCCAGCAGCATAAACTTACTCCAACGAATTCAGAAATAAAATATGGACTTTAAATCATAAACTTCAACAAATTCATCCATTAAAAGTTTTTCATGAATCCTAAAACCTCCTGAATGTTTCAAGTCATCAGTGAAAAGAATTTATACAAAATAAATTATGTGTAAAGACAAACAATAGGGTGGGATTTCCAGGTAGAACACCAAGAGCTAAACCGACGCGAAGTAAATAAAATAATTGCCCGAGAATCATATTTTCCCCAGAAATACAGTCCAAGTGAGTACTCGTAGATCTGCCGATAGAAAAGAGTAGAATAATAATAAATAACTAGAGAGGATAAGGAAGAATTTACTTGATATCACAGCCTAAAAGTTTTTCTTCTGAATAATAATCCAACAGCCACGAAAACATGAGGAACCCTATGAACATGTAAATATCATTTCTAAAGATTTCGAGTCTTTGTTTATGGAACCATATTGTTGTACCTTAACAACAGTGTTCTATTTGTCGTGGCTCCACAAGAATATACAATGGCTTTCCGTTTAGCCTGCGTTGTCCCTGAAAGATGCATGCAAGTTTGAGTAGTACTTGTTGGAAGAAAAACAAACGCTTACAAATCATATGTTTGAGCTCCATTTATTATATCAACCAAGACAAATAAGGACGCCTTTCACGGGTTGCACATAAGATCATAATAGACCTTTCCGTGCTTTCATGAACCCAAGCCCCCAAGAGGAGCGAAGGGCGAAATAGAAGAAGTTGCTACACTAAAGAAATGAGATGAGAACGAGGTTGAGTCAAGGCACCCCAGTTTGTTCCAAATGAATGTCAACACGAGGTATTTTAGTACATAGTAGTAGCGAGTAAAACAAAAATTATCCTATATCTTGAAGACTTAAACAAACCAAGTAACACTATCAAACAGGGCAGCAAAAAGATGACATCGTAGAGAAAATAAAATATTTTAGTCTACCCTGAGGCCGTGTTTTTAACATTAGCAAATTCAGTCAAATGGTAACAATTTAATGAGACCGGTTAAACTTTATAAAAAGTGCAAATACTCTAGGTTTACTGCAATTTGCAACTTTTGATACTCGAACCACATTACCTAAAAAAGTGTGGTCAATCCAATATAAGAAAACTACATGCGCCATTTGTTGTAAACACAATTACAAATTTATTTGATATGACAAGTAATAAGACGAAACCTTTGTCGCAAAGCCTGAATATGGCCTTACATACGTAAAATTCATCTATAATATGAAAATTTTGGAATTATTCCCAAGTTTATATCAAAACAGCCTTCTTTTTATGCAGGCTTCTATTCTTCAATGTTAACTTAACAGGAATAACGGCATCCAATTGATTGGCATTATATCTGCTGCTAACAATATCTATAGGTGGACTCTCTTCCTCCCTTCAGTCTAACAGAACTGCAGCAGTCACATATCATAGTAAAATCCTCTCTCTGGCCCAAAATGGAAGTCACTTCAAGAATTTCAATGCACTAACATTTTCTAAGACCTAAATTAACCTTTAAAGTTAAAGCAAAAGTTTGGGATAATGGTCCAAAGGTTAAATATTTTCATAAATAGACTCCAAAAATCCTAGAGTTGTCTTTTGGATGAAATACAAATGCCTAAAATGTGATACTACAATCCCACATCGGAACATGTGGGATTGACTGCACTAAAATAATGCCTCAAGTCTATTACTAAGAGAACCAATAACTTGTCATAACAACTACGTGGGCCTGTGGTGAGCCCGTGGTAGACCCTTGGTGGACCTTAAAAACTCCAAGTCATTTAACAATTAGTTTTTTACTAAAAAATGGAGACACTTGTAAATGTCAGAAATTACAATAGCTTAACAGGAGAATTCAGTTGAAAATCTTCAGAATTGGTCTCCACCATTTGATAGCAAACTATAAGCGAGTTGGGGGAAATAACACCTTACAGAAAGCGACTCTATGCTCCTCAAATCCTTAAAAATTTCCTCATCTTTTTTCTTATTTTTAGCCAAATATTTTTCTTTCTTCCTTCCTGTCCCTAAGATAGATTGCTCCAAGTTCCCAACATCATTAACAAGCTGGTTATAGTGCCTTAACTTTTTGTAGTTCATAAGCTTTTGATGAGGCAGAGTGAATGTTAACTGCATTCCTAGATTTAGCTACTGATGGCCTTGCCGAGTTAAGGAGATTTTTCACTTAAGAAGGTGGCATAATGTTTCATACTTGTATGTAAGCTTTGTGTGTTTTAATTATCACTGAATTAGACAGCAACCCAGCCATTGTGGTAATTCAATTCAGAATGTCAAACCTTCAGTTACAGCAGTATCAGACAAACGGCACTTGAGCCTTTCAGGATGAACTACGAGTCAAAAACAAACTATGAAAGGCAATGATTTGAGATGAATATTGCAGCTTTCTAACGTGACAACACAACCAACAAATCATGTTACGACCAGTTGAAATGAAATAAGTCTAACCAAATGAATGTCTCCATCACGCTGGTTCAATTGTCAGTCTTGCTAGAACATTAACGTGATCTAGACTATCAAAATAGACGCCAATGTGCAAACTAGATTTTAGTCCCTTTTTACGCTTTCGATTGTAATCAGCTTTTTGAAATTTGGCAGCTTGACACTTGTAGTTGGTTAATTTTGAGTTAAAACTGAAGTAGTAACAAAAATATTTGGCACGAGCAATAGATAGGGATCACTGAAAAGTGTACATCTAGTTCAACTATTAACGAATTCACTTGTTCGTAATAGTTTACACTAGTGACCAATCAACAAATAGCAAACTTTATAGAAAGAAACTGGCATTGAAGTGAGAAAAGACGAGCAGAAGTTATAATTGTTCAAAAATTACCTTGACTTCACGCAACCCAATAACACAGGCACATTCAACCACTTCAGCCTCCATACGCTCTGGAAAACAATATATATGCTGTTCATTAGAAGAGATAATAACAAAGGACAAAGATAACAGTCTGATCATCCCCTTACCTAAAAGATTTATTGCTGCAGAAAGAGTACCACCAGTGGCTACCAAATCATCAATAACCACTGCCCGTTCCCCTGGCTGAACAGCACCAACGTGCATCTCTAAACAATCAGTACCATACTCTAGCTCATATGCTTCTGATATTACTTGGCCTGCATATTACGTTTTTTATATATCGGGAAGGCAGTATATTATTTATCCCCCCAAAAAAATAAATTATTGCATGAATTCCCACAATTCAGGGAATAACACCCAGTGTTTTAAAAATCCCTGCCTAGGTCCACTTAATCCCCACCTAGGCCCTAGGAAGGTTTTCTAACACCTAGATTTGGCTAGGGGTCTAGGCCCCTACCTAGGCGAAATCAGATCTCTACCGCATCAATTTTAATAAAGGTTTTGAAGCTCTAAAATACTTCAAATGAATTTGTTAAACCTTGAAAGATTTTTCTATTTCGGTAGTTTTCATATTAAATTTTAAAAATTACATCTACTATATGCTTTTTGTATATTATAACAAGTATATACAATAGAAAAATAAGTTTCAAATTCATCTTTTGGAAAAGGTATTAATCAAACTGTTCAACAGAAGCATGAGTATGTGTGTCCCTCTACTCGTCCGGTTCTTAGCATTAACCTTCATTTAAGAAGATGGAATAGCTTATTACAAGAACTAGCTCCTATAAATTAAAGGGTGCAGAAAATGTATTGATTCTAAAGAGGAAATTCAATAGCTTGGCATGCCAAAAAGTTTAGTAAACTCTCGTAGGTATATCTATGTGACTTATTGGAAGGTATTAACAGTCTTTTTCTGATTCAAACTCAGTATTTTATTTCAAAAAAAACTGTTGTTAAAAATAAGATTTCTTTAATTGAATAAGTTAAAGGAGCAATCGAACTGTATACTACCACCGAGATCAGTCCATTTTCTCGCTAATAAAAGAAGAAAAAGGAAAAAAATCAAACCACTACCCATTTCTGAATTACACAAAGAATGAGTATACCTGGCAATTTTCCAGGTTTACGTAATGGAACAAACTTTGCACCAATAGCTAAAGCAATAGATGGACCAAACATGAATCCTCTGGCTTCAATTCCTGCAATAAATTGGCAACATGAGAAACCCTTCCAATAAACAAAAGCATATATACGTAAAACAATGCTTTTTTAACACTATATGTAAGATATTACTCAACTAGGCCAGAAGTACTATGAAAGACACTAAGAAACCTCATGCTAACCGTACATTTCTTACAATAAATATGCCTGTTTCTTTCCTATATAATATATGGCCACAATACCCCAGTTTAGTAAAGAGTTCTTTGGTGCCCCTCCAGATTGGCTTTAAAGGCATAGTGATAAATACACATAGTTGTGCCTGTCATTGATATCAACATAAAGGTCTACAAACACAGTAAAGGTCAAAAGAAACTATTTCTTGAAACAGATACTGCACATAAATCATAAGCCCTCCACTTAGAGAAACATGTTTCACCTACACCACATTGGAAATTACTCAATTGACCCTAAAAATCAATCTTTTCTGGTGTAAATTCAGTATTTGATGGTCGTGCAACATCATACTCATTAGTTTTAAGTTTTCCGCATGTAGATTGATGGTAGTGCAAGGTCACCGTATTACAGATTGATGGCAGTGCAAGATCATTGTATTACAGATCAATGGAAGACCAAGGTCACTATATTTTCAAGTTTCCTACATGTGAATGCATCATGCTATTAATAGTCCACAACTTCGCAAAAGCCAGGTCTTAAACTTGCATCAAAGTCTAGGCTTTTGTTAAAAAGTTGTCTTCTAATTGTCTGAATAAGGGAATTCTCTAACAGAATATAGATCTACTGAACCATAAAATAAGAAATATAGATGAACAAGGCATTCCTTATAGGAAAACATAAAGAGCAAAGTCATAATTATAACTATTTTGAATTTTTGACAATAACCTATTGCAAGAAATGACAAGTGGTCAAATTATAAGAAAATGCCCAAGCAATGAACACGGGTTAAAAAAGATGCAGGGAAATGGGATTGGAGCAAAGTCATAACTATGGAACTACTTCTTATGCAGCTGAACAAACAAAACACAAGCTTTTTCTTTTGTAAAGGGACCATTTTGAAGAAGGAAAAGGATTAGGATGAAATCAGTCAAGTCAGCCAAGCAGTGTAACTCAAAATTCACAAAGCAGTGGAAGAATGAAACCATAAAAATGAGAAGTCAAGAATAAAAACCCTGGTCAGAACTATCTTCAAAGAAAGTAGGAGTTGAAGTTTTACTGAACAATCACAGATTAACAGAACAAGATTTCTGAGTTCCAGACAATTTGTATTCCGCTCACGAGTCACGACCCAACAAAATAATATCATAACATAAAAAACTCTGGAGGTAACAATCCCAATTTACCAATTAATACTGAAAATTTCAGAATTTTTTAAACAAATGTGCTATTCTCCAACAAAACCATGACAGGTTAATGGGTTCAAACAAACCCAAATAGAATTGAGGGGAGAACCAAAAATTAGAAATAATTATGCCTTACAGAACAATGGAACTGAAATTTTAAATATAAAACTTGATATTTTTGAAAGGCCCTTTTCACACAAAAAGTAAGGGTACAAGATCAGAAAGATTTTATACAAACTGACTAGATAACCCAAAATTGCTCATCTGCTGATCTACTTGACAGAAACAAGATAAACTATGAAATAAACTAAAATGTGTCATACATTTTAATCCCTCCAGCAAGTTTTTTAAAAAATAATTCATCCAATAATGCTACACTACAAATGCCGAAAATAAAAAAAAAACAAATATATAAACAAAAAAAAACTGACCAAGAAAATTAAAAGAGAGAGAGAGAGAGTACCAGCAACAACAGAGATGCCCATGTCTCTGTACCTATCAACAAAGATGTCCACAGTATCCTTGAAGGCCTTGGGATTCAGTAACAAAGTTGTTATATCTTGAAACATTATTCCTAAAATTAATTTAGACAAAAATAGTTATTACTTCTACATACAAAACTTTTCCAGAAACGTAAATATCTATACATATAATACTAAGCCACCGAGAAAAAAATGGGAGAAAAAAGACCTGGATTTGGGAAATTAATCAAGACAAAATACCCATTACTTCTACATACAGAACATTTCTATGAACATATAAACAAAGTTGAAAAATCAAGAAGAAGAAAAAAATTAATCAAGACAAAATACCCATTACTTCTACATACAGAACATTCCCAAAAACATATTAAAAAATTGAAAAAATAAAGGAAAAACAAATTAGGCCACCCAGAAAATAAATGGGGAGAAAAAAAAACTTGCTTTGGGAAATTAATCAAGACAAAATACCCATTACTCCTACATACATAACATTTATAAGAACATAAAACAAAAATTGAGAAAATCAAGAAAAAAAAAATTTAGGCCACCCAGAGAAGAATAGGGGAGGGAAAAAAACCATGCTTTGGGAAATAAATCAAGACAAAATGCCCATTACTCAAAACTTTTCCAAAAGGATACAAAAATCAAAAGAAAAAAGAAAAAAAAATAGGCCACCCAGAAAAGAAAACCTGGCTTTGGGAAGTGAGGAATGACTCTAATTGCTTCACAAATTGCTTGAAGTCTTGGGTCTCCCTTGAGTCCATTTTCAGCTGCAAACATTTTCTTTTTCTCTCCAGAAATTGTCTCCCTCTCTCTCTCTCTCTAAAATTGAAGGAATACAAGTTTCTCTGGTACTGAGCAGCTGCTCTGAACTAATCTCTCTTTCTCCCAGTTCAAAATCTTTATTTTTAATATTACAACAGGGTTTTGGATTCTAAACAGGGTTTTTGTTTTCCCTCCCAATGTCAGGTACAAAAGAAGATGAAAGATCTCTCTGTATCTTGTGTGTGGGAATGTGTGTGTTTTCAGTGTTTTTCACTTAAATAAACACTCTCTGTTGGCCAATCCAAGGCAATACTGCTGGGCTGATGACTACTGATGGGAGTGAAGGAGACTGAGGGTGAGGCTATATCCTCAGTCGCCAGTGAGCACGTGTATTCTACTCCTAACCAAATTTTTGTGGGCACTTCTGTCCCTCTAAGTTGTCACTCACTTTTAAAGTAGTTCTTAAAGTTCAATTTTCGTCAATTAGATCCTTAAAATAGCATTTTGTTGGCGTTTCCGTTCCTTCAGCCCAATTTGACCTAAACCCGACCTATTTTAATCCAACCCGATCCAGTTTGACCCAATCCAAATTTTTAATATTTTAAAATATAATATTATTTTTAAAATAATAATTATATTTAATATTTTCAAAAATAATAATATTTAATATTTTAAAATAAATTATTATTTTACAAATAGTTATTTTTAATATTTAAAAATAAAAAAATTAGTTTTTTTAAAAAAAAATAAATAATAATTATATTTAATATTTTAAAATAAGATATATATTTTAAATATTTTTAAATAATTATTATTTATAATATTTTAAAAGAAAATATTATTTTTAAAATAATATTTATTTTTTTATTTAAAATAAAATATTATTTTTAAAAATTTATAAAAATAATTATTATTCTAAGAAAAAAATATTAGAAACTTTTTTTTTTTTCAGATATGAGTAAAGTTTAATAAAATATAGATTCAAAAAAATTATATAAGAAAATAAAATTTTATTTTTTAAAAAAGAAAGTAGATTTTTTCATTTTTTAAGTAAAAATTTATTTTTAGAAAAAAAATTAATATCTTTACCATTATTATATGTATTCTTAATATTAGAATTTTAAAAACAAAAACTAAAAATAGAAATTAAAATACAAAAACAGTAAAAGATTAAAAAAAATGATTCAATATTTTTTAAATAAATAAATAAATAATTTTTTAAAAAAAATAATTATTATTTCCAGGGAAAAAAATTAGAAAAAAAATTGAACTTTAGGGATTCAATCTTAATTATTTCTAAAAAAAAATCCTAAAAATAATAATTATTTTTTAAAAAAAATGAATCAATTTTTTTATTTGTCTTTTACTTTTTTTTATTTTAATTTCTATTTTTAGTTTTTGTTTTAAAAAATTCTAATATTGAGAATACATATAATAATGGTAAAGATATTAACTCTTTTTTTTTCCTAAAAATAAAGTTTTACATAAAAAATAAAAAAATCTACTTTATTTTTTAAAGAATAAAGTTTTATTTTCTTATTTAATTTTTTTGAATCTATATTTTATGAAATTTTACTCATTTTTGAAAAAATATTAGAAACTAGAATAATAATTATTTTTATAACTTTTAAAAAAGAATATTTTATTTTAAAACATTAAATATAATTATTATTTACAAATTATTTTTAAAAAATATTGTATATTTTATATTAAATATAATTTTTATTTTAAAATTATTTTAAAAATAATATTTACTTTTAAAATATTAAAAATAATAATTATTTTAAAAAATATTTATTTTTGAATATTAAATATAATTATTATTTTATTTTATTTTTAAATATTAAAAATAACTATTTTAAAAATAATTATTTTATTTTAAAATATTAAAATAATTAATATTTTAAAAATAAGAATTTATTTTAAAATATTAAATATTATTATTTTTTAATGTTAAATATAATTATTATTTTAAACTTATTTTAAAAATAATATTATATTTTAAAATATTTAAAATTTGGGTTGTGTCAAACTAGGTCGGTTTGAGATAAAATTGGTCAAGTTGGGTTAAAGGAACGGAAACGCCAACAAAATGTCATTTTAAGGACCTAACTGACGAAAATTAAATTTTAAGGACGATTTTAAAAGTGGATGGCAACTTGGAGGGACAGAAGTGCCATTATGCCAAAATTTTGTAATATTTAGGAATTTTTATTTGTAACTTCCCTCCTTCGTTAAAATTATATATTTATTTTAATTTATTCTAATATTACAAGCATATATATATATTAGAACTATAAATTTGTATAAATATCTAAATTTTTGTTACTTTTCTACTATAATTATTAAAATTACATTTGCACTATTAAATTCTAAATTAATATTAAACAATTATGAAATTAGGCAATTGATGTTATCAAAGCCAAATATATATATATATATATATATATATATATAAAGTAAATATATATTTAACGACTCTTTAATAATTATTTTATTGATATTTAACAGTTTAACTTATTATTCTAGCAAATATTATTTGCCTAAAATTATTCTTAAAAAGTCGCATTTATAAATGTATTTATAATTTTATAACATATGGAGTTTGCATTAATTTTTTATACACTATTGTATATAAGAGACCTTTACACTAGTAGATAAATTGTGATATATTAAACATTTATTTAGTAAAAAGAACCCTTATTTAAATAAGATGTTACAACTCTATTACTGCTTAAGAACATTTTATTATATTTTCGGTTTTTAGTACATCAAATTTTAGTTCAAATTATATTAGTATGAATTTGTATTTCACCTTTTTAAAATGATGTAGATTTACTTTTATAATTAAAGGCTATGAATAAAGAGGAAGTATAATTATTTATTAGTTTACACAAGTTATTTTACTAGTTAAATAAGATTATATGTAACATGAGAGTCGAACTTAACTTTTATTATTATTAAATTAAGAGACACGTTGTGAAATTAATATATTTTCTTATTCAAAAATAATATTTTTAATAAATTATTACATGAAACTAAACTAATACCACAGGATGATGTAATCTAAACTAATACCACAAGATGATGTAATCTATAAGTATTTTAATGATGCACCTAATTGTGTACCTAATGATGCGCTAATACTATTCTACATAATTTAAATTTAAGTTTAATTATTAATAACTTAACATATAATAACAAAATGTGATTTTTATATCAATAATTGCATAAATCTATAGAGGGTTTGTTCGACTACCAACATTTGCAGTGTTTTGTTTTGAAAGCGTTTGGACTTCCAAATGCACCACACTAATTTTAGTGTGTTGCGTTTTAGGCTAAACGTTGTGTTTGTGAGTTAAAGAAATTGCGTTTAAAATAAATTGCCAGTAAAGGAACAAAAATTTTAAATACATTTGAATTTCAAACACTCTAAACATATCAAACGCTCTGTAACCAAACATACATAAGCTTACATATATTAGGCATATCTATTGCGGATATTTTTGAATAAAATTACAAAATGAATTCAAAATTTAAAAAAATTCATTGTGGAAGATGAACATTTAATGAATATACACTCTGGTGAAAACTATTAATTGTATAGAACTAGGACGCCTATATGCTACTACATTTGGTAGGTGAATTGAGATAAATGGAAGTGAAGGACCAACAATAAATTCACAAACTTGTACTAAAATTCATCCACTATTGTCTACTGTTGAGGGAGGAGTAAGGGAAACGCAATTGGATATAAGGCATTAACCATTGACGGAATCACAATAGTTTTAGAGGGTGTCAAAATATACCAGTAAAAAAAATTATTTATTGACGTTTGGAGTATTTTTTTAAAATTTATTTTATCCAATTATAGTATTTTATAACATCATATTTTAACTTTTGTCAACCTTTGAGTTGTGAGTCTAATGACTTTAAATACATATACATATATATATATATATATATATATATATATTATTTTTTTGATTTCCCCCGAACTATAGGGGAGTCGTTAGCATGAAATTTATTTTTTGTTAAGTTGGTCAATTGACCAATAGAGTGCTGACACGCAGGCGGGAGATATTCTCTCCCTCTGCGTGTCACCACTCTATTGGCCAATTGACCAACTTACCAAAAATAAACTTCATATTAACCGGATCCGAACTATAGGATTATAAATCAAATTTTGAAGTTTTTTGTCAACTGATTAGTTACTTTTATAAATAAATTATAATATTATATATTCAAAACCTTATATTGTGATTCATGGGATTAATTAGCTTGAAAGAAGGAATTCCTACAACAACAAAAAAAAAAAAAGAAATTTAATAATCTTGATAGGATAGAACGATGATGCACTTATGGTCATTACAATGGGATCCAATTTTTTTTTATTTCTTTAGCTTTTTATTTTTAATTAATTTATAGAGAGAATTGCTACCACCTTTTTCTGCCTCACTTTGATGATAAAACAAAAATAAGAGAAAACAAAGAAGAAAGAAAAATACATTAAAAAAAGGAAGAAAAAGGAAAGCCAATAACCCCTGGATATTCCAGAGTGGATCCCCCTCCTTTCGCCTCTGGCATTAACTATGTGAAATTATACTATAATAATCATAATAGTCTTGTAAATTATTTTTTATTTAAAAATAGCTAATTATATATGGGTCCTCTTAACATGTGCCCTAAGCACACAGTTCAATAGGATATCCATTGAACTGTGTGCATATTCACTTGATTTCTGCATTTGCACCAAGTTCAAGGGAATATACACATAATTTAAGAGAATATTTTCTTGAACTGTGTGTTTAGCATGTGACCTAAGGGCACATGTTAAGAAATTTCATTGTATTATAATAATACATAAATAAAAATAAATTAGATGTAAATTAATGCATAAAATAATACTACTTTCATTTTTACTAAGCAATTAAAATAATTTAATAATATAAATTTCATCATAATATGTTTAGTTTATTTAGTACTACAATATTTATAAGTATATACATATACAAAAAATCTCAGAAAAAATCGATTCGTTAACGAATCGGCTATAGCGACGGTTCGGATCTTCGTTGCGACAGTTCGGACTGTTGCTATTGAACAAAAAATCGTTGTCGTATGTTATGATGACAGCTTTCTGTTTTATGGCGACTGTTTGAACAGTCACCATAGTCGATTTGCAGAGCCGGCCTTGGGCAACGGCTACAGCCCGAGGCCCACAGCTGAGGGGGGCCCAAAATTTTTTATAAGCTTATGTATATACAGTAGAACCTCTATAAATTAATATTGTTAGGACTGAAAATTTTATTAATTTAGTGAGTTATTATTTAATCGATAAATTAATAATTTATTAATTTAAAGAGTGTTTTTCTATTAAGTGAACATAAATTTAATTACATTAAAATTATTGCAATTTATTGATGTTTATATCATACTTTTTTTGATGCAATGTATCATAATTATTAAATTAATGTAATAATAGAATTCATTGTAAGTGATATTAATTATTTTTAATAATTAAATAATGTTCATTGTATCCACTTTTCAAATTACATTCACATTTTATTTCAAAAATATATATATTCAATTAGATTTGAATTTCAAGACAAAACATTATTTTGATGGGACAATATATTAAAGATGAAATTCAATTAGATTTGAATTTCAAGACAAAACAAACGAGAATAGAATCATATATTACAAGATTACCCTAGATATATTTATAATTTAAAAGAATTATTAATTTATAATTTTGATGGGACCATATATTTATATAAGGGTCTTTTTAAAAATTATTATTTTATTATTTTATGGAAAATTATTAATTTATCCCATTAGCCCAAGTCGGGACTGGGAAAAAAATTATTTTAGAGAGATTATTAATTTATCGAGTATTAATTTATAGAGGTCCTAATGTATATGTATAAAAAAATAAAAAATAAAACAAAAAAATTTGTCGTCTGTACCTATTAATGAAAAGGGAAGCCAATCAATCCAATCAATTTTTATATACTCAATCTCAAGGAGAAACGTATTGAGTAAGAAAGTCCCATATTAATTATAAAATATAATATAAAATAAATCAATAAATATGGAAAATCAAAACAGACTCTTAGCCACAAAAAGAAGGAAAAATCCTTCAACCCTCTCAGTTCATAACGCAACACATGTAGACTCAAATATGTAATTTTTGTTTTTAATGCAATGTTTACAATTTGGGATACTCTTTTTCCTTCGTTTGGGGTTTTGTCCCATTTAATTTTTCCCAAACAAGTTTTTAATAAGGCCCCAAAGTATTCTTCTTTATCTTTTGTAAATTCTTATAATTTTAATAAAATTACTTAGTTGATAATTTTTTTTTTTTTTTTTTGATTTGTATAAAGGGCACACTTGAGAAAATTTGTCTTAAGCCTTAGAAACCCAGGATCAGCTCTGTCGGTTTGCTATTAAACCAGTCCGTTAGAGAGACAGATTGATATACATATATATGAAGCATATATTATAATGGATCCGCATCCATGGCAATCGGTTGCTGGGAGCAACCAAAATAGTGTCATGCACAATAACTTATGCATGACACTATTCATATTAATATTTTGAAATTGTATTAATACTAATATTAATATTTTATAATATTAGTATTTATAATATTTATATTTAAAATATTAATATTTTGAAATTTTATTAATACTAATATTAATATTTTGTAATATTAGTATTTATAATATTAATATTAATAATATTAATATTAATATTTTATAATATTATTAATACTAATGTTAATATTTTGTATTAATATTAGTATTAATAATATTTATATTAATAATAGTAATAACTAATATGAATATCAATACTAGTATTACTATTATTCTTATTAATATAAATATTAATATTAATATTTTTAATATTACTAACTAATCTATATTATTCTTAAAAATTATTGGATTCAATTCTGCTCTGTTTGCTTGTTTTTATAATCGATCTATTCATATGAATCTTGGTCGAGTTTCAAATTGAGTTGGACAAAATTAAAAGATTAAATTACAATGAAATTTTAGTTAGTAATATTAATACAAAATATTAACATTATAGTATTAATAATATTATAAAATATTAATATTATTAATATAAATATTATAAATACTAATATTATAAAATATTAATATTAGTATTAATAAATTTTCAAAATATTAATATGAATAGTGTCATGCACAATAACTTGTAGCCGCTGGGACAATTAAAAAAGGACATGTCCATTTTTAATTATCTCAGCCGCTATAAGCTATTGTGCATGACACTATTTTAATTGGTTCCAGTAATCGATTGCTATAGATGCGGACCCTATTATAATTATGTAAATATATAAAGGTATAAACATTAACTTAATTAATATATAACTATTCGGAAGAGAAGCAAATATTATCTACTCCACATCCCTACATATACATATTACAATTTGATGATTTTTCAACCCCTATTAAAGACAAAATCATTGCCTCGTTCAAGGCAGGGTGTATGTATCATCGTGAGAACAGGGTCAAGTTGTCATTCATAAAACTTATAAATATAATTAAAAAAAATTACTTTCATTTTTATTTTTCTTTTATTTATAAAATATAAGAGTAATGCTACTATCACATAAAGTAGCTCACATAAAGTCGGGTGGCACCTCTTGATTTGTTGTTGAGTCAAGTGTCAACAATAAATTAAGGAGTATCACCCGATTTTATATGAACTTTATGTGATAGTAGCATTATTTAAAATATAAATTCTCCTCCCTTTATTTTCTTTTCTTTTCTTTTCAAACTCCTTTTAACTTTTTAGGATTAATAGATAGAGGTGGTTGAGACTCAGAATTCCACAGCATTGAAAGAAATCTACAATTTTGTATTTTGTGCATATTAAATGTGTAAAATAAAAAAATAATAACATATTCATAAAATAATATTTTTTGTTAATTATTTTTTAAATCATAAACTATTAAATTACCTTGGACCCTAATACTCTATCAGTCCATTAAAAATTAGTTTAGTTTGAATTTTAAAGCCAAATTTACCAATTTTAGAATCAAAATTTATCATATTTTATTTGAATATAGGTAAAGAGATTAAAGTAATAAGAAACCACGATTAAATTACTACAACAACCCATTTTTGAAAGTAAAATTTTTTAAATAAATTTATTTAATTATTAATTTTAAAATTAATTAATTTGACCAGAAAAATTAAATTAAGCCAATTTTTATTGGATAGAGAGTATATAATAATAATAATATTTTGTATTGGTTCTAGTAAAAAGCATTGCACTTATGCATATAGTTGTCATTTAATATTATTATTATCAAATTTACATAAAATTGTATTCCCTCCGTCTTAAAAAAGACGACATAAATAAATTTTTCACACAAATTAAGAAAAATAATATAGAGAAAAGAGAATAAAAAAAATCATATCAATACAAGTATATAATAAGCCAATGGGAGATTTTATATAAATTAATTTGGTTGGACATTTCAAGGATAATTTGGACGTCAACTTATAATTCTCAAATATAAATTATTACATAATTATAATAATTTATGTTCAAATTCAATAAATATAATTATAATTTGATATATATACATACATACATGCATGAATCTCACAATAAAGTAAAATAAAAATCATAAAAAAATTATTAATATTATACATATATATATATATATCTAAAAGAGAAATTTACAATTGAATTATTTTGATAAACAAAAAATATATTCAAAAAATATAGAGCTCATGCCTTGCACGGGTTTCAAGCTTGTTTATCCTTAATGGTCACACAATATTACATAGAATGATGTGCCCTTTTTTTTCTTTTATACTAAGGAATCAAATTATTGTATTTTTTTATACGTCATCATTTTGATAATAAAGAAAATAGTAACTTAAGTTATCGTTTGGAGGGCGGATGAAATAGTTTTTTAGAACAAATTATTGTATTTCTTTTTTTGGTATGAAAAAACAATATATATATATATATATATATATATATATTAATTTTAAAACAAAAGGAGTACTATTTTTTAAAGGAAGTTGTATTCGTCCATTAATTATTGCAAACTTTAACCTATTTTTGTTGAGATGTTTCAACAAAAAAATAGTTATCAATTTTAAATTTAAAAATATTTTAAATTTATCTTTTAAGTTAATATTGATTTTATATTAAAAGACGAGACAAAGGTAATATTAACCTCAATAGTTAGCGTAGTAATTTAAATAATATTGCAGGACGAATCGTAAATTCAGATGTCTTAAAATCATCAATAATAATTTGTCGGGTCAGAAATGATTCTTGAGGATTGGGAAACTTCCGGTTATTAAAAAAAAAAGAAGAAAAAGCTCACATTGACGGCTGATGATGCATGGAGAATCAAGTAAGAGCAGCTTTTGAGATTCTGTTGTGGGGCCCCCAGCCCAACTCAAGCTCTGGCTGTCACTTACATCTTCTGATCTGATGACATCCAATTTAGCAAATGTCTTTAATATTTTTAATATTTTTGATTTACTAGTACTGTTTATTTTATTATTTATATCGTGGTTGGTATTCGGACCAAAGGACTGCTCAAAGATTGCTTATGTAATGGATAGACTATTATATTTTTATTATTTCAAGGTGACACATGCGTTATTTTTATTTGGGATCCGGCTACGGTAAAATTGATTTTTAATTTTATTATAGTGAGTTATAATATTTTTTATTAATGTGTTATTAATATAGTTTTAATATAATAAAAAATATTATAATTTACTATGGTGAAATTAAAAATCAACTTCACCATAATCGGATCCTTTTATTTGAGTCGAAAAAAATGAAGAAGAGATCGTTGAAAATGAAAGATATATATGTTCTAATGAATCTTAAACATAATAAATTAAACATAAAATATGATTTTAGATTAGCTAATGTAGATATACAAACAAGATATAAAAGTTTATTTTTGTAAGGAGTAGTTAGTATGAAATTAATTTTGATAAATTGATCAATACAGTATCAATATATAAATTGGAAAGTGATCTTTTTATTTATATCAGTATTGATTAATTAATCAACTTATCATGAAGTTAAATAAATCTATTTTTTGTGGTATGTAACCACCGAATAGGGGTGAACAATTCGGTTATAATCGAACCGAATATATTATTCAGTTATAACCGAAAATTGAAATGAACGTATTTTTGATATTCGAACTATTAACCGAATTAATAAATAACCGAATAATCAAATTTACATTCAGTTATTCGGTTAATAAGCAAGATTGAGAACAGTGATTTATGCATGTTTAAGTTATCCTTTATATTGGTTAAGCTATACTCTCTCATATTACTGGTTGCATACACTAATGATAAATGTTATATAGCCTTTGGTTGTTGATGTTTGTGTATATTATTAATAAGTTAGCAATGAATCTCAAGTATGAAAGCTAGAACCACACCACTTTTTATGCTGTTTGCCTGTTTGCAGGTTGTTATCATGTCATTGATGGGTTTCTCTCTCATCATGTTGTGGGCCAAGGAAAATGAATAATAGTATGATGACACAGAATTCCTATCTATAATAACTCCGAAACAAAAATAGTTAATGACATTGGCCAACTTGTGTTATTTATTTACAGAAAACTCGATGACATATCAGAAAGATATATTTTTTATTTTAATTCGATTATTCTGTTAATCGAATAACATAAAATTAATAATCAAATCCGAACTCGTAAATTAAATATTAAAACAATTATAACTGAATTATAAAAAATAATCGAATAATTAAATATTTTCGTTAAAAAAATTCGATTATTCGATTTTAACGGTTTGTTGCTCAGTTCTACCACCGGATACCTAGTTTAAATAAGATGCCAAATGTTGACCATTTTTGTGGTACGTAAGTAGTGAGATAACATAGGATCAATCTTAGAATACTTGGGTCCCTCAAAAATAAAAGATCATTATTCATAAGCACGCTTGGGTACTATAAAAAGACAGCACGTGATCAATTGAGAACTAAGATATAGAAAAAGATACAAGTCCTCTTTTTTAAGTCCTCAAGATCTCGCATAGATTTGGATCAAGATTTTACCCTTATCTCTTCCATAAAAAAATAACTGTCACAAAATTCAAAAAATTATGTTAACAAAAAGGAAAATAATTTTTTTAAATTTTATTTACGACCAAAGTACAATAAGATTTTTTCATTTTTTTAAAAATGTAATAGATCCTATTTAAGTAATTTTAAGGGTTAAATAATTTTTATACAATTTGAATTATGTACTTCGAATAATTTTTTAGAGCAAAAATTATGATGTACATGTAAGGACACTTTTATAATTGTTTTAACAAAAAATTTCAGTTTAAACTATATTTATTATTTTAGCGGTATCATAATTGTTTTGGGAATATCAATGGTTTTTTCTTTTGGGTTATGTTTGTTTACAAGGATTACATTTGAGATAGAACTATTAATCACAAGTGTCTTGTTTATTTTTAAATTTGAGTTTGAGACTATTAGTCCCAAAATTATAAAATAGCTTAAAATGAGGAATTATTTAATATAATGTTCTATCTGGTATTATAATCCTTACCATTTGGGATTAAAAATTATTAGACAAAATTAAATTCAATCTTTTTCTAAAATGACTATCATATCTTGCAATCTCCTTTATTAATAACCGACAACTTAAAATTTACTAGTACAAAGACTATGTACCAGTAATCTAATACACGTAATTTAATTATTTGATATGTGTAATTTAAAGTATACACTAACAACCCTCACCCGCTCCTACCCCCCAAAAAATAATATTTATTGATTATGTATACACCCTCACCCTGCACACCACCCACCCGCCCCCACCTCCTCAAAAAAATAATATTTACTGATTATGTATACACCTCGTCACTCCCCCCCCGACCCCCACCCCCGACCCCCGACCCCCGACCCCCACTCCCCACCACCACTAATTTTTTTTTAATTATGTATACACCCCCACCCCGCTCACTCCACCCCACCCCACGCCACCCACTCACCCCCCACCCCCACCCCACCAACCAACCCTCACCCCACAAAAATAAAAAAAATAATATTTACTAATTATATATATACCCCCACCCTACCAAGCCCCCACCCCCCACCCCTTCCCCCTCCCCCTCCCCCTCACCCTAAAAATATAATATTTACTGATTATGTATACCACCACCTCACCCCCGCCCCTGCCCCCACCCCACCCACCCACCCACCCACCCACCCCTCCCCACAAAAATTAAAAAATAATATTTACTGATTATGTATACACCCCCACCTCGCCCCACCCCCACGCCCTCCCCCTTCAAAAAAATAATATTTATTGATTATGTATACACTCTCACCCCACCCCCACCTCCCTCTCAAAAAAAATAATATTTACTGAATAATATAACCACTTATTTAAAAAAATTTAATTAATTTATTATTATTTTTTGATGTATAAATAAGTTTAAAATATGTTATTATTGGTAAAGGTTTAATAGTCCAAACGATAATTTTTAATCCAATTCTTTAATTAATCATGGAAAAACAAATATAACATGAGATTATTTTAAGTTATCCCATCATTCTCATGAATAATCCCATAAAAAATAAACATGTAACTAGAATTATGTAATCCTAAAATTAATTGTCTTGAATTATAATTCCAAAATTATAATCTCGAAATTATAATCCTTACAAACAAATATGGCCGTTCGAAAACAATTTTTAATAATAGATTTTTGACGTCTTTTAATTTGTGGGAAGGAGGGAGTATTTTTAATTGTTGTTGGAATTATATGATTTTGATTTGACTCATTTGAGCGGTTCTAATTAGTTTCTAGTACTTGAATGATTAGATTTGTTGGTGTTCCATAAGATCACGCCATATCTTCTTCTACTTTTTGTTTTGGTAGCTCAGACAGCAGCATTTAGGTCGATGGACAATGGATAATTTCATTCCATTCGGCATTCACTCATTTTTTTTGGTACATTGGAGGAAGAAATGTAAGAAAGTTGGTTCCTAGATTCAAACTTTATAAAAATTTTGATCAAATAACCCTTGTGGTGGATCTAATTTATATTCGCCTAGTGTGATTTGTCGAAGAGTCCTTCTTCGGTGACAGTTCACTGAGGATCAGTCTAATTTTTTTTCTCTATTGCATCTCAAAAAATATATAATATTTATTTCAAATTTCACTTAAAATATTGAATTCTGTAAAAAAATTATTTGAAATAAATACTATATATTTTTTTTGAGGCAATAGAAAAAAGAAAAAAAAATTGGACCGGTCGCTAGTGGACGGTCCCCTTAGAATTATTGTTTGTCAAACTTAATTTCCCATTACTTAGAAAGAATATTATGTTTTAATTCCCTAATTTTGAGGAATTTTGTTACAAGCATCATGAATTTTGATAATTAAGAATAGCGGTGAGCATGGTGCGGTTTGAAATCCAAACCGCACACAAAATCGCTTAGGTGCGGTTTGACAAATCTAAAATCGCACATGAAATCGCTTGTGATCGGTGCAGTGCGGTTTCGATTGCAAAACCAATTGAATTAATCTACCTCTAGAAATATCATTACAGTTACTCGATAATTAAATGATTAATCATAATCTTTTATATAAGTGAAAGATTTGAAAAGATTATATAAAAGAAAAACCGTTGAATAAAAAAAGTTAGATACTTGAATGAGTAATGGATTATTTGACTTGTTTATCATTATTCATCGAGAAAATAAATAAGAAAAATGCATTGAAAGACTGATCCATAGTTTGTAATACAAAATTAATTCAATTTAACAGTTTTATAATGTTTTACCAAATTTTTTTTATTTTTCTTCTGTGTTGTAAATGGCGAAAAAGTTTTTCGAATGTGTGTAAAGAAGTAAGAGATATTCAGAAAAGTCAACGAACAGTGAAATCAATAAGATGATGATAATAAGAAGGAAAAACATCCATTTTATGTAACGAAGCTTCATTCTTGTTAGAAATTTAAATTTAAAAAAAACTCAAAAGAAGCATGGTGCGGTTTCGGTTTTATTCATGCAGTTTTCGCCAGTAACCAAATCCAAACCGTAAATTCGATTTTTCAACTCACCTAAAACTGCCACATACGCCGAAACCGTTGGTGCGATTTTAATTGCTGCGATTTGTGTGATTTTTGGTGCGATTTCGAAGGCAATTTGATTCTTTACTAAGCCCTAACTAAGAATGAGTATCATTTGAATATTATTCGATCATCAAATACAAATACAAATATTCAGTTCTAAATATTAAGGCCTAGGGGTGCAATTTGGGTTCGACAACTCACGGGTAATCCTAGTCTGTTCACAATTTTATGATAATTGAACTCGCCCATCCAATAGCCCCCCAAATCTAATTTGGGTGGGTTTGTGTTTCTATTTTTATAAACCCACAAAATTTGAGTCCGCTCAAATTATATATATATATATATATATACGGTCCGAATTTTAAGCTTACATTTTATCTAGCATACCTTGCTTATCCCCTTTAGCGACGGACCGGTCGACGATTTGGTCCGTCGCTATATATACAACCGTCGTCTATATGTTGTCCGTCGCTATATATTGTCCATCGCTAAAAGCTAAGACGACGGTTTTATATATAGCGACGGACCAAACCGTCACCCGGTTCGTTGCTAAAGAGGGGTAAGCAAGGCATGTTGGATAAATAGTAAACTTAAGATTCGAACCGTATATATATATATATATATAGGGAGCATTTCAAGAGCATAACTCTTAAAAGACATAACAAGCATAACACCTTTAGCGATGACCAAACTGTCGCCCGTCCGTCGCCATAGGTCCGTTCGACGCCATAGGTTTTATCCGACGGACAGACCTATGACGACGGACGGACCTATGGCGACGCATTTAGCGAAGGTTTGGTCCGTCGCTAAAGGGGAGTTATGCTCTTTAAGGAGTTATGCTCTTTAAGAGTTATACTCTTGATCCTTGCTCTCTCTCTTTCTCTCTCTCTCTCTCTCTATATATATATATATATTAGGTGTATTACCAGTTATCAATATACTTTAAACATTTCTTATATTTTCATTGAGTTATTTATTTATTTATTACTATTATAAAAAAAGAGGTTACATTGTCTAAGAAACAAATAGTAAAAATATTTTTTCGTATTTCTTTTTTGTTTAAAAAAATAAAGAGAGAAATTCAAAATTTGTCCATTATTGTGTTCTTCCTATTTTTTTCAAAATACTAATCAAATTAGTCAATAAATTGCCACATTTCAACAATTTATGATTATTAACTATTGTTTCTTGACGAACTAAGTTTATTTTAACTTTAAATAGTATTTTAATTGTTGTCCGCCCAAATCCGCTCAACTAAACCCGAACCCATAAATTTTATCACGGGTTGGTACTTGGGCAAAAAATTACAGGCTCGACCTCTAGACTCGCCTAACCCATACTTAACAAATTTTATATGGGTTAGGACTGAGATTACCCCAAAATCCACCCAACGTAGCAATTATTGAATCAATAATATAAAATATTATGCAATTATCAAGGTAGCAATTATTGAGTCAATAATATGAAATACTATGCAATTATTAATGTAACAATTATTGAGCCAATAATATAAGATATTGAACAGTAATTACTGTAACAATTATTGAATGAGTAACTTCTTACGTAAGAACTAATAATTCGAAATACTGTGCAATACCGTGTGCTACTGTGCAACAACGCGTATTACTATATTTTTATTACTGGGTATTTCAACAGTTTAACGGTAGCAGTTTTACTGTTATTTTTAGAAAAAGATTATTTCTGTCGCTTTCTGTATTCAACAGTTATTTCATTGTGGGGTCCACCAATGACTGCACCGTTGTACGAATATTCTTCCGACAAAAAAAATATTTTTCGACACAACAAATATTTTATAACCACTTGCTTACTATATAAAATTTGCACATATCACCCATAACTTATCACATTTATCAAATCAACATCTTACTATTTAAAATTAGATTTTATTCATAAAAAATTGGGGTCTTACAATCGGGTTCATTTTCAGCCCTACTAAATATATGCTAGATACAAATACATATATTGTATAAATATTTTGGATACGAAAATTGATATATTTGTATTCTCACTTGTTAATATTCGTTTATGACCCTCAATAATAATAAGCAGAAGGTTGAATGACACTTTTGTCCTTTCAAGTTGTCACTCACTTTCAAAGTCGTCTCTAAAGTTTATTTTTCATCCCTTAAGTCCTTAAAGTGGCATTTCTCTGGCGTTTCCGTTCCTCCTACTTGATTTGACCCCAATCCGACCCATTTTGACCAAATTTTGACCCAACTCGACCTAGTTCAACCCAATCCCAATTTTTAATAATTTAAAATAAAATAAATATTTTTAATATTTTAATATAAAATAAATATTTTTAAAAAAGTTATTTTTAATATTTTTTAAAAAATAATATTTTTAAAATAATAATTATATTTAATATTTAAAAATAAATTATTTTTAAAAAATAATTATTAATTTTAATATTTTAAAAAAAATATTATTTTTAAAAACATTTTAAATAGTAATTTAATTTAATATTTTAAAATAAGATAATAATTATTTTTAATATTTTAAAATAAAATATTCTTTTTAACATAATTAATATTTTTTATATGTAAAATAAAATATAAATTTTAAAATTAATTATTATTTAAAGAAAAAAATATTAGAAACTTTTATATTTTTCAAAAATGAGTAAAGTTTCAAAAAAATATAGATTCAAAAAAAGTAAAGTTAATTTTTTTAAAATATTAATTATTTTTATAAAAATTTACACATAAAAAAATTATTTTGTGAAAATAAAGTTTTATTTTTAAATATATATTTTATAAAATTTTACTCATTTTTTTTTTATAACGAAAACTTTTCCAAATTTTTTTCCAGAAAATAACAATTATTCTTAAAACTTTTTAATTTAATTTTTTTTAAAAGATTGAATCAATTTTTTTTATTTATCTTTTACTATTTTTTGTATTTTAATTTCTTTTTTTTGTTTTTGTTTTTAAAAATTCTTATATCAAGAATACATATAATAATGGTAAAAATATTAACTTTTTTCTGCAAATAAAGTTTTACATAAAAAATGAATTTTTTTTACATTTTTTAAAAAATAAAGTTTTATTTTCCTATTTAAGTTTTTTGAATCTATACTTTATGAAAGTTTACTCATTTTTGAAAAAAATAAAATTTCTAATCCTTTTTTCTTAAAATAATAATTATTTTTATAACTTTTTAAAAATAATATTTTATTTTAAGTATAAAAAATAATTATTATTTTAATAATAATTTTTTATTTTAAAATATTAAAAATAATTATTATTTTCAAATTATTTTAAAAAATATTTTATTTTAAAATATTAAATATAATTATTATTTTAAAAATAATATTTTTTTGAAAATATTAATAATAATAAATATTTTAAAATTATTTATTTTAAAATATTAAATATAAACTTGTTTTATAATAATATTTTTTTAAAATAATTATTTTATTTTCAAATATTAAAAATAATTATTATTTTAAAATTATTTAAAAAATAATTAATATTTTAGAATTAGTTAAAAATTAATTATTATTTTACAATTATTTTAAAAATAATATTTTTTTAAATATTAAATATAATTATTATTTTAAAATATTAAAAATATTTATTTTATATTAAAATATTAAAAATATTAATTTTATTTTAAAATATTAAAAATATTTAGTTTATTTTAAAATATTAAAAATTAGGGTTGGGTCGAACTGGGTCGGGTTGAGTCAAAATTTGGACAAAATAGGTCAAGTTGGGGTCAAATCGGGTAGGAGGAACGGAAACGCCAAAGAAATACCACTTTAAGGACCTAAGTGACGAAAAATGAACTTTAGGGACGACTTTAAAAGTGAGTGACAACTTAGAGAGACATAAGTGACATTCAGCCATAAGCCGAATGATACTAGTTTGTCACTACAGAAGTCATGAGTTCAATACTTCGCAGAGCCTTCACAACAGTTTCCCCAATAAATTCTCTATCCCCACAAGTGAAGAATATATCAATAAATCAGTATCTAACAGTTTTCTTATCCTTATATAATTCTCTATTTTAATCTCTATATATGATTTGACTACTCAGGGTGAGGGAATCAAAAGAGCGTTCTCTATTTATGTAAAATGACATTTCACACCCTATTTATTGTGATTTTATGTTGGTTAAATGATCTTATCTCACTTAATTGCTGATTTGAGTATGCTTATCAAATTCACTTATTTTTATTTTTTAAACAAAGGATTTAGAGAAGAAAGAGAACTATAAAAAAAAAATAAAAATCAGTTAAATTTTGATTTTGATCATTTTTGTAAAAAATATTACTACTAATTATAAATTTTATTATTTTATAATTAAAATAATGTTGTTTTAGTTCTCATAAACACATAATGATTGTTGCACTTTTTGATTTCTAGCAATATCTATTTTTAAATTAAAATAATTATAATTTTTAAATTCAAACAACAATTACTTTTAAATAAAAAATAGTTACAACGGTCAAAACATGATTTGACTGTTGGAACTTTCAAATTTTAAATTTCAAAATTTAATATTTAAGGAATCAATATAAGGAACTTGTTGAGTACATAGTAAAAAAATTGAATTCCTATCCTACAGAATGACTCAATAGCATTGCAGAGTAGAGATAAAGATAAGAAAACTGTTACGAATGCTCTAAATCCTTGATATGAGGGCGAATCAAACATAGTTTACTATTTTTTTCCCACTAAATTACAAAGTTTACTATACCTGACCCTTAGTCCGTGGTTTTTAGGATCAACAATGTTACTATCACATAAAAAATATCACATAAAGTTCACATATACACACATGTATATTTTTGGGTTTCGCCTGATACGTGGGGCCCACAATATATATGTGTGTGTATGTGAATTTTATGTAATTATTTTTTATGTGATAGTAGCATTATTTTTTAGGATATCATGTGCACCTAAGTGATTTACCCAATAAGTAATCAATAGTGACTGTAGGTTATTTCATTACCAAAGAGGGGGTAAATACAGAAAACTTATACCTACTTGAATTATGTTTTTCTTGTCAAGATAATCAAGTGTTCAGTTGCTGAATTATTAGTCATATATTAATTTATGAAAAAAAAAACATTTCTCTGTAAGCTGGTAGTTGACTTTGTTGCCAGCTAGACTCAAATATGTGACTATGGGGCCCCAACCAAAAATAAATATAGTAGAATTTATATAAATTAATATTCGATAAATTAATAATTTTTTTAAAATAATATTTTTTCACAATCTCAACATGGGCAAATTTCGATAAAATAATAAAATAATAATTTATAAAAAAACCCTTATATAAATATATGGTCCCATCAAAATCATAAATTAATAATTCTTTTAAATTACAAATATATCTAGGATAATCTTGTAAAATATAATTCTATTCTCGTTTGTTTGGTCTTAAAATTCAAATCTATCTTAATTTCATCATTAATTTTTCTTGAAATTCAAATCTAATTGAATTTCATCCTTAATATATGGTCCCATCAAAATAATATTTTTTCTTGAAATTCAAATCTAATTGAATATAATTTTTTTTGAAATAAAATGTGAATGTAATTTGAAAGTGGATACAATGAATATTATTTAATTATTAAAAATAATTAATATCACTTACAATGAATTCTATTATTACATTAATTTAATAAGTATGATACATTGCATCAAAAAAAGTATGATATAAACATCAATAAAATGCAATAATTTTAATGTAATTAAATTTATGTTCACCTAATAGAAAAACACTCTTTAAATTAATAAATTATTAATTTATCAATTAAATAATAACTTTTTAAATTAATAAAATTTTTCTGTCCCAACAGTATTAATTTATAGATGTTCTACTGTAGGTAAAATTATAAAACACTTGTATAAATACAAATAAATAAAATTATAAGACATTCATGTCCAATTATAATGTCCCCATAGAAAATCTCAAGTCCAATCCCTCCATGTTTAACACTGTAGAATTTTAGGCGGTCAGGATAAGCATTTGAGCCTTAAGACCCGACTTCAAGTCGGGCATGGGCCCTTATAAGCATGGGTTGGGCGCTGATGACCCTACTCGGGCCATAATTAATACTATTTTATTATCATAATTAACTTCAATAATTAGGTCATAATTTATTAATCTTTGCCTCTGCCTCCCACACAAACTAAGTAGAGAAGCATGCTCTATTTTATTCTTATTTTTCAGACTTTATGGAGGTGATGATTAAATGGTAAATATCTAACTATTGACCTGACCCACAGAAAGAGCATGGGATCATTATGTGTAGAACATCTTTTCAACAGCCTGGGACCATCATTTCTTCACTCCCATAAAGTAATCATCAAATTTATCTAAACAGCTATACCTAAGCTCAACTAAATCTCCAAATATATTATAATAATAATAATTGTCATATAGATTTGCTAATAATTAACACTTAATTTATCGGATCCGGTTAGAATGAAGTTAACTTCATGATAAGTTCAATTCATATCCAATACAGTGTTGACACACAAGTGAGAGGATGATCTCTCCGTCTGCGTGTCAGTACTGTATTGAACATGAAGTGGACTTAACATAAAATTTACTTCATATTAACCACTTCCTAATTCATCTAATAAATTATTACTTTATCTAATTTAACTAACTAATAACCTGCTTAGTGACAGTATGTCACTTGCATCAAGTGATAATGCAAGTAGACTCGACATTGACAAAATGGGTGAATAATAAGATTATGTTTGTTTGTAAGGATTATATTTGGACGGTCTTCAGCGAATTATAGGGAGCGAACTAAAAATGAACCGGCTACAACTACAGTTTTTTCTGTCGTTATAGCATAGAAAGCCGGTTTATTATGCTATAGCGACGGAAAAAACCGTCGCTCTATCCGGTTCGTTTTTAGTTCGCTTCCTATAGATCGCTGGAGAGCTTGACCCTATACTTGAAATATGAATATTAATCTCAAATGTTGTTTGTTTGTAAGTATAAACTTAAAAATATATGTCTAGGGATTATAAAATGGCTTAATAGTCTTTAGATTATAATTATAATACCGAAATTATAATTATTGCAAACAAACATAACCTAAATGGGTTTAGATCGATAGATATGAATACAAATTTATAAATAAGCTCCGTCCACATTCATCCATATAATAAGTGGGTGGACGTGTGCTATCTTATTGAACTCCAATTATATACTTATTTTAAAATTTTAGTTCATTTCAAAATTTATATATTATAATTCGAGATGATTTTATTATGGGAACCGATATTTTCACATTAAAATTAATATTTTCACATAATTCTTCTCACATGAATAGTAAGTGGGTCTCACTTTCATGTGAGAGAGACTAATCAGTTTCTTTTAACTATCTCTTCATTAGCATTAGTATTTGTATGTCTCTCTTCTTAGCTTCTGTAACTTCATGATGTTTCAAATTCAAGGCTTGATGAAAATTAAGTTTAGAAGGAGAAATTGAATTTTTTTGAGGTGTGCTTTTATTCCATTTATTAATGATCTAATTATATTGATTTTGTTAATATTTTATAAAATAAATACATTAAGTAAATTTTTGTCATGATATGTGCGCGCGGATGTAATAGTATTACTTATTATTTACACAGTCGATCTTATTTCATGTCATGATATGTGGCACGTGGCTGTTAGGGTCCCCTTGATGAACATGATTTAGTGTTATATGGGCAGTATCGCAGTAGTTCCATCGGATTGAGTTTCATTGTTTTATATGTTGTTAGTTGAGAAACAACAAAACAAATACACGCGGTTAGAAAAAAAAATCTTTATTTTTATAAAATATTTGTTCAAACTTTATAGTTGGTTTGTGATTTTATTTATTCCATGATTTTTCTTTATGTTGAATAGGGATACATATATATTATTTTAATATTATTTTATTCTTTAAAAGAATCTTAAAAATGACATAATTTTAATAAATGAGTGCTATTTAAGAGAGAGTGTTATTTAAGAGGAGAGTTTTAGATATATATATATATATATATATATATATGGGGTTCAATCCATGGCAACCGATTACCATGGTTACTATTCAGCAACCAATCTCTCCATCGTTGATCAAGTTAATGAATGACTGAGATTTAAAAAATAAATAAAATTGGGAAGAGCCGCTACTCTTAGTAGCGGCTGGCTAAAAGACAAAAAAAAGAAGAGCTGGCCAGTAGCGCTACTCCTCCCTCCTTTTTTGTCCCATTTTGTTTGTCCAATAATATTACTAAATAATATATTATTATTAATAATATTAACTAACTAATATTATTATTAAAAATAATATTAAATAGCTAATATTTTTTTGTCCCACTTATAAAATAAATATTATTACAAAATTATTATTTAGTTAATATTATTATTAATATTAAATAATATTAATATTATTTTATTACTTGATTAAAATTTACAAAATTAATAAATATTTATTTTATTAATTGATTAAAATTTTACAAAATTAATAAATAATTAGTTTATTAATTGATTAAAATTTTACAAAATTAATAAAATAAATATTATTACAAAATTACAAAATTAATAAAATAATATTACAAAATTAGTAAACAACTTGTCTCATTATTACAAAATTACAAAAATTTATTTTTGTAAAATTACAAAATTATTATATTAAAATTTTATTAATTTTGTAATAATATTTATTTTATTAATTTTGTAAAATTTTAATCAATTAATAAAATAAATATTTATTAATTTTGTAAAATTTTAATATAATAATTTTGTAATTTTACAAAAATAAATTTTACAAAAATAAAATTTTGTAATTTTGTAATAATGAGACAAGTTGTTTACTAATTTTGTAATATTATTTTATTAATTTTGTAATAATATTTATTTTATTAATTTTGTAAAATTTTAATCAATTAATAAACTAATTATTTATTAATTTTGTAAAATTTTAATCAATTAATAAAATAAATATTTATTAATTTTGTAAATTTTAATCAAGTAATAAAATAATATTAATATTATTTAATATTAATAATAATATTAACTAAATAATAATTTTGTAATAATATTTATTTTAAAAGTGGGACAAAAAAGTATTAGCTATTTAATATTATTTTTAATAATAATATTAGTTAGTTAATATTATTAATAATAATATATTATTTAGTAATATTATTGGACAAACAAAATGGGACAAAAAAGGAGGGAGAGCTTTTTTTTTTTTTTTTTTTTGTCTTTTAGCCAGCCGCTACCAAGAGTAGCGGCTCTTCCCAATTTTTTTTTTAAAATCTCAACCATTCATTAACTTGATCAAACGGTGGAGAGATTGGTTGTTGAATAGTAACCATGGCAACCGGTTGCCATGGATTGAACCCATATATATATATATATATATATAGAGAGAGAGAGAGAGAGAGAGAGAGAGAGAGAGAGAGAGAGAGAGAGAGAGAGAGAGAGAGAGAGAGAGAGAGAGAGAGAGAGAGAGAGAGAGAGAGAGAGAGAGAGAGAGAGAGAGAGAGAGAGGGAGGGGGAGGGGGTGATATAAAATTTTATAATTTTTTTTTATAGATTTTAGAGACAAATTTAGAGAGAAACTAAAAAATGAATATAGAGAAAGTGGGGAACCAATGTATGAAATTGATATTTCTACATGAGTCTCTCTCACGTGGAAGTGAAACCTACTCACTATTCATGTGAGATGAATCATGTAAAAATATCAATTTTGTATGTAAAAATATCAGTTTCCATTAATATACACTTGTGCTCAAATTTAATAAATGGGTTAACATATATCCATTTATATCCGTCAATAGTTGTCCACTTACATTTCACTTAATTTTCAACTCATTTAAACCCAAACTCATTTATATCCATCTAAACCCGTCCATTTACCGGGTGTAAATGCAACAAGTCATTACTACAGACAATATGGCAAGATTAACATTTTATTGTCTTTATATTTATTCTATAGGGAAGAGAAAGATGGTTGAGTAGCTGCCATTCATACATTACTTAAATATATTTGTAAAAATAAATTGTTTACTATTTGGTAATAAATTGTTTGGTTTTTGGTGAAAGAAAAAGAAGTGTCCATCTTGGAGAAAGAAATAATGGGCTTTTATATTTTTGGTGATTCACCAAAATAGTTTTATCATAGCTAGGCCTCTTCTACCGGGCTTCTTGAGCAATGCTTATGTGCAATTGCCCCTTGAATTTGGGAGCAAGAAAAGAGTGACAAATTTAAACATTTTTATTCAAAAATAGGATAAATGCCCTTGATTTTGAAGAAAAAATTACTACCGTTAGATTTTGACAACTTTATTTTTAAGAGTAACGCTACAGATACAAACTATACACAAAGCTATGCACAAACAATATAAAAAAGAGAAAATGTATGAACTGGGACCTACCATTGAATATTTCATACATTTCTATTGGTAAGTAATACATGAGTCCTATTTTTTGTGCACAATTTATGCGTATTGTATTATTTTATTTTCAACAATTTATAAACAATGTTTTTCTGCCATCTTGACAAATTTTTTGATCATGTTATAGCTCCTATGGTAATGCTATCCTACAAAACCTTTCTATTTGACCAAAAGAAAAAAACAAGAAAACCCAGCAAAATGGAGGGTTTTGCATTTTAATTCCATTTACCATGTACATATGTTATCTAAATTTATTCAGTTATTCTCGTGGAAAATATGTTGCATATATGTATACAAGTACATGTGATTAAGACAAATAAATGATGTTAATCAAGATTTAACCCTCTTTTCTTGTAATTTTGTGCATAACTAACAAAGGAAATCTTAATTTGTGTAAAATGCATTTATGAGATTCAACATTAGCTGCAATATAATTTTGTCATGAAATTTGTCAGACATAAATTATTGACCCATATTTAGTTCAAGTTTTGAATGGATATAGCATGGTAATCTATCCTGGACCGGGCCGCCGGTTCGGTTGATAAAAATTGGAACCGGTCGGCTCTCCGGTCCGATTCGAACAAAAAACCGTTTTTGGTCAAAACCTGGTAAAAATCGGTGACCTGACGGTTGGACCGGTTAACCCAGTGACCCGGTAACCAGGTCATCAGTTTTACCGGTTCCTTACCTCACTTTTTTTTAGACTTTGAATTTGATTGAATGAATGTATCATTGATTGAGTTTTGAGTTATGATTATAATTTAATATCTTTCTTTTCATATAGATTTAGTATTTATTTGAATTATATAAAGTAATTATTTTACAAATAGATTTAGTTTTTTTATCGAATTTAATTGAATGTATCCTAAAGATGTTTATTATTTGTAATTGATTTTATCATTCTTTAGTCTTGAGTTTTGAGTTACGATCATGATTTAATATCTTTCTTTTTAAATAGATTTAGTATTTATTTGAATTGTATAAAGTAAACATTGTACAAATAGGTTTATTTTTTTTTTGGTTGATAAATTGATTAATTTTACATATTTACTAAATATTATATATAATATATAATAATAATTAATATATTTAATTATTTATTACATATTAATGACGTCACTAGGTCAATAACGGTCCGACCACTAGTTGGACCAGTGATCCATTCACCTGGTAGCTTTTCCGATTCGATGAACGGTCTAAGTCTAAAAACATTGGGATATAACACTATTATTTTAAAGAGTCCTTTACAGAACTATACAACAATTAGAAAGTAATTACACTATTAGTGCATCCACAAAATAATTATAAAAAAGTGCAAAAAATTCAAACCATTCAATTTCACATTAAATAAGAAAACCTAAAATTAAGGAGAACTAATAATTCAAATTCAAATCTTTTGGATCTAACAACAATTTCAAATCCATAATTTAAAATTCAAATCAAAATGAGAAAATTAAAAACAAAAAATTATGAAGGAGTTACTGTTCATCATCCTCCTCCCATGCCTTCCCGCCGCTGCTATATCGTCGCCGCCGACGCTATATCGCCGCCGCCACCGCTATATCGCTGGAGTTGCTATTCTGAATTTTTTTTGACGATTTGGTTACCTACAAAAATTAAAATGGTTACCTTTATACGAAGTTTGGCTACCAACTGCATCACATTCAAAATAAAATTGGTAATCAAATAAAACTAAATTGGTTACCTTATCGGAAGGTTTAGTAACCAACTGCATGAAGTTTGGTTACCAACTGCATCACATTCAAAATAAATTGGTAACCTAATAAAACTGAATTGGTTACCTTCATACCAAGGTAACCAAACCTTCATACCAAGGTAACCAAACCTTCATACCAATGTAACCAAACCTTCATAACAAGGTAACCGAACGTTCATATTAAGAACACTTTCATATTAAGGTTCGGTTACCTTGGTATGAAGGTTTGGTTATCTTGGTATGAATGTTTGGTTACCTTTATATAAATATTTGGTTACCTTTGTATGAAAGTTTGGTTACCTTGATATGACTGTTTGGTTACCAACGTATGAAGGTTTGGTTACCGGTGGAGGTGGAGAATGGACCGATGGTGGAGGGGAGGCAACGGGTGGTGGATGGGACTGAACTGGTGGTGGTGGGGAATGAACCGGAGGTGGTGGAGATTTAACCGGAGGCGGTGGTCGTCGAGGAGGAGGAGAAAGGGGGGCGGGAGGAGGGGGAGGCGGAGGGAGGGGAGGGGAGGGGGTGGGGCGTGGGCGGGAGGAGGAGGAGAAGGGAGGCGGTGGTGATTGAATTGCAGTGGCGTTGAAATGGAGTGGGAGAGAATCGTGGGAGAGATAATAAAATAATAATTAATGGGAAGAGATAAGGGAGAGAATCTTGGGCCATAATTAAAGGGATAAGAATGCACTTTTTTTGTAATTAAATATTGCATTGCACTAATTTTGTAAATATTTTATTTATCCACTTTTTTTTTATAATATTTTATTAAAATGTACTATTATATGTAATTAATCCTATTTTAAATCGATTTGATAACAAAAAGTTGCCCTAAACAAAAGAGCATGAGCCCGACCTATGACTAATTTTTTTGATCTATTGGGCTTATGATCGATCCTAATGAATTTTGGACTCATTTTAGCCAGCTTAATTGAGTACCAAATTATTGGGGCTTACACTATTTTTTGGTAGTTTTAAACAAAAGGAATAGACCGAAAACTAATTTATAGAAAAGAAAAATAGAAACTTTACAAGTATTATTTTTAGTTTATAAAATAAAGGGTGTGATCTTTAAATTTAGATTACAACTTTACCCATTTATTAAAATTGTGGTGATTGTAAATAAAGGGTAATATTTCACTTAAGTCATTTTATTTTATATGAATTATTTTTTTCACTTTTGGATAAAAAACTTTAATTAAAAAAGTGATCAAGTTGTTTTACATTTTGTGTTCTATTTTCATTCTTAAAAGTACAAAAAGGAAAAAATAGACTAAAAACCTTTTATTCATTTCTTTTCATTTTTGTTTGTTTTAAAACTCAGAAAACACAGTATTAAAAAGAACTGAATTCATTCAAAAATTGATATATCTTGTTAATTTATATGTTAAGTTTTTAATTGTGAGTTACGTGGATAATTATAGTTAATAGCATTTTAACAAACTATTTGATATAGTGGGTCAACCTTATAATTCTGTCAGAGACGAATCCAGCTTGAAAGTTCAGTGGGGTCAAATTCATTTTTTTTAAGAATATAAATTTAATAAAATGAATCTTAATACTAAATAATCCTCAAATATTGTTTAAAATAACATTTTTCGAGGTTTCATTACTTGAAATTGTTGCATGATAGCCTCATTTTTAATAGTTACAAAAATAACACGATCAGTGTATGTTACTAAACAATCATTCATCACTTTTATCTCCCATTTGGTTACGGAGTTCATTTTTCACGATATTCATAACTGAAAATGTAATTTTAACAGTTGTAGTAGCAACGGATATCACGTGAAAAAGTCTTGATACATTTTTAGACACAAAAAGGAGCACCAAATACATCATTAACACATTTAGAAGTTTCTTTTACAATACAGATTCAACCATGATTCAGGAAACAATTATCCTAGGGGGATTGTACAACCTTGTTTTTTATATGTATTCAAATTATATCAAAATCACTGGATTTTATTAAAATTCCTGTTGGAATGAATATTATACATTTTTTTGGAAGTCACAAGAATTTTTTTTTTTGGAAGAACTGTTTAGGAAATGGAGCACCTATGTATATTTTACAACTTATTGAATTTATTTTATGAGGAAGATAATCAACTAGACCATCTCCTAATATAATAATAAGTGATTACAAATGCTCCAGCATATGACAAGGTTGTAGTATCACCAACTACAAAACTGACTTGCATATAAAATATTGCACCACTATCTTCTTGGGGGAAACAAAAGACTATCACTATACCTACACTGACCAATTTTAGGAAACAATATAAGAACCAAGTAATGGAAGAGGAAGGAGTATGCACATTTATATATATGCTGTAGACACTCAAAATTTCCTGTCCCTGTTACTAACACTGCAGGAGGGTAAGACCGTCTCTTCAAGTCAAATCCGATCACTAATGTCGGTACTCCAGTCAAATTTGATCACCAATGTCGGTACTTCAGTCAAATTCGATCACCAATATTGGTACTTCAATCAAATTCGATCACCAATGTCGGTACTCCAGTTAAATCCGATCACCAATATCGGTACTTCAGTCAAATCCGATCACCAACGTCTGTACTTCAGTCAATTTAACTCCGATCGCCAATCAGACCGTCAATCCAGCTCCGATCGTCAATCGGACCGCCAATCCAACTCCGATCGTCAATCGGACCGTTAGATCATCCTCGATCTCAATATCGGGCCATTAAATCAACTCCGATCTCTAATCAGATCGTCAGATCGACCCCGATCTCAATACGGGAAGTGCAGGTCATTCCCCGTTTTAACCCGGGAAGTCAGGTCGACTTCAGACATAAACCTGAAGCATCACAACAACTCTAGAGGAAAACCTGGAACGACCACGTCAGCCACAGAGGCAACACTAGGTACAAACAGACTTGAATGGGATCCAAGTCTTGGAAATAGCTCCCGAAAGTCAACCAGAGGCCATGTCGACATTAAAGACAACCCCGAAAGGGGTAAAATGGTCATTTTACCAACTCTCAGCCGATTCGGTCAAACTCAAGATGAATCGATGCCGCCAAAGTCAGAATGAACCACAATGATGATCCCGAGTGCAAACAACGCAAGACGGCTCGACGGATAAACTGCGGGGAAACAAAGACCCGGCCATGAACCCATCTTTTGGGCTTAAAAGGGTTAAATCCTATATCATTGCAAAACTCTCGGCGAGGGCTTTCCAAAAAGATATAGTACGCCTCAAACGGACGCTCCGATAAAAAATTATGAAGTTTCAAACCTGACATCTCATTGTTCGGCATGCACGCACTTGGAGATGATGAAGCCGGGTATGTGGGCCCTACCTTGAGGAGCAGCCCCTCTACCTACGGCAGTAGCAGGTAGAGTGGAGGCTCCTTGCCCTATAAATAAACGTGCACCCCCCCTAATATTTTATAATCCAGAAACTCAGCGAAGCTTTGCCAGTTCAATTTTTTGACTTTTACACCTCTTCCAAACCCAAATATTTTCACTCTAACTCGTAGATATACCCATATACTACCACATATAAGAAAATAACCGGTAGATTTGGATGTATAGAGCCTACGATTTGGCAAAAAGCCCGTGTAGCAGTCTATTGTAAGTATTTTCACGATCAGAAAGTGAATATTACTTCTTCGTACTTTTATACACTTGCACGTTAAGTTTCATTTTCTAAAAATGCCCGGAACTTAGTTCCATGGCCGTTTTCGTCAAAATTTGGTACATTTCTGTACATAAACTGATTTTCTGGCATTTTCTGGTACATCGTTAGCTCCAGCAGCTTCAATGCACTAGCACACATGTTCTGGCAACTTCGCCGGACTGGGTTATCTTCCCAGTTTGGGTTTGGCCCTTTTTTGTATATATTTAACTGTATATATACTAACATTTCAATTCTGTCAAGCCCGGATGTCAAATCCAAGGTAGTTTACCGCTTTTATATATAGTACGCATATATGAAGTTCTCTTTCCAGTATTGGTTGACTACATTTCTGTCAATATATATATATATATATATATATATATATATATATCTATATATTTCAATTCCAGTCCGGGCACCGGCGTGAAAACCTATCGCCCTTTATACTGTTTTTGCACACTTCACCATACTGGGTGATTTCCCCAGTCACTGGTTGACTACTTTTCTGCAATTTACATTCTAGTCTGGCCTGGACTATTTCGTGGCCTTTATACTATTTTTTCACACTTCACCATTATTGGGTTATCTTCCCAGTCCCTGGTTGACTATTTTTTTGTATATTTACATTCCAGTTCGGCCTGGATCATTCTGTGGCCTTTTTACTGCTTTTATATATATTGATGCATATATAAGCAGCCTTCACCATCACTGGTCCTCTTCTCAGTCTTGGTTGACTACGTTTCTGTTAATATATATATATATATATTTCAATTTCAGTCCGGGTACCGACGTGGAAACCCATCACCCTTTACAGCATATATATATATATTTGTATATATATATTGCTTTACTCGCTTTTCTATTCAACTGCTGCTTTAAATATTCATTTTATATGAATTGGCACTGACATGTCTGCAGGTGGACTAGATTTATTTAAATCTCGCCAATTCTAGTTTTCAAAACGTTCAAATTCTCCAGACTGAACCGGGAAGCTAGAATGGCTAAGATTTCCTTAAATCTAGATTTCTTTCTAGTTTCAGTTTCAAAAGCAACCTCGCGTCCCTTAGATCGTTATCTAATGGGAACGAGATGCTTTGGCCGTGCGAATCGGGATTTACTGAATGAATCCTCGGTTCTGGCAATTTTGGGATATATATCTGTTTCTGTACAAATTTGAACTGTGCAGATTTTGGCTACTCATATGTGAGCCTAGGAATCGAGGGATTCACGATCAAAACGATCGAAATATGATTCCCACGATGGACAAACTCCGGTTTACAAATGTACCCTGCCAGTTTTTCTGCAAAATGTACATGTAAACAGACCTTAAAACGGTTATCCGGATTTAAGGTCTCAAGATAATGGAAAAATGTGGATTGTCGTGTCAGCGTCCCTCCGATGGTTTTCATACCCTTGAGGAGACAGACACTTGTATATTCTATGGTCGAGGATGCTTCGCAGCCCGATAACTCACCATTCACATGCAGCCTTAAGGCTATAAAGATAAAATTGGAAGTATTAACAGGCTTCAATTCCTATGGCACCGTAAGGGTTTGATAAACCAGCTTTCAAAACATCATTTTCAAATCAATCAAAAGAAAAGCTTTTCAAAGAAAATTAAATTAAATGCTTTTGTAAATCAAATCAAAGACTAATTTTGAAATCAAATCAAACCCTTCGTATATAGGTTTAACGAAGCAAAGCACTACTTTCACTCAATCAAATCAATAGGCTCAAGTTTCAAACAGCATTCACTCACGCATTCCAGTTTTAAAGGGAAATATTGAAAAGATGCGGTACCGTATGTTGGGAATTGCATATTCATATTTGATATTGAAAGTAAATATAAATGCTTAAGTGTACAGTCCTTAAGAGAATCAATGTACAAAGACTTAGATGATAGATCAAAATTGTTAAGTGGATCTGAGCTTTAAGGTTTATCATTTATGTAAATAAATGTATAGAAGAAAAGATCAAATTTGTTAGGTTGATCTATTTGAGTTGTAAAAGTTAAAGCCTTGACAGAATCGTAGTCTGTCAAAGGTAGCATTTAGAAGACAAGGCAGAATCGTGGAGCTTAAACGAAGACATCCAGAATCGTAGTCTGCCAAGAGAATTACAGTCTGCAGAAGACATGGCAGAATCGTGGAGCGTAAATGAAGATGTTTAGAATCGTAGTCTGCTAAGAGAATCAAGTCTGCAGAGGCTAAGACAAGACTCGTGGAGCTTGAGTGAATATATTAGAATCGTATTTTGCCTTGAAAGCCACACTGAGAATCATAAAGAAGATCCGAGCGCCTGCTGAGCTAAGTCAAGAAACGCAGTGTGCTCCCAGAAGTGTGAAGTCTGCAAGACAAGCAAGCAGGAATTGTAGTCTACCAGAGAGCTTAAGAGAAATCGTAGTGTTCTCTACGATCAAGTCTGAGTCAAGCATGTGCAAGCCAACACACAACAATTATGGCACAATAACCATAATCGTAGTGCTCCTCCTGTCAGCATTAAAGATCGTAGTTTTGATGAAGGGAGGAAGAGCAACAAATAAGAAAGGCTAATAGCCGTTGACAATTTGATAGTCCCAATGATTCCATATTCATCCTTAGTTCAAATTGAAGAAGCTTATTGAAGAAGCTAAGGAAAGGACTAAACCGCCTGCAGAAAACACCTTTTCAGGTGTTAGGTGAAGTTGCAGTCTACTGTGTCAGTGGGCCAGTCGGCAGTGCAGCAGGAAAGCAGGATGTCAACATCAACTGCACAGAAGACGTCTAAAGCATTAAATGCTACAACGGGAGCATTCAAACGGACATATTTTGAATGGCTCTTTTATAAGGAAATTATACAAGGATTCAGACCAAGCAAGCAAGATACAACAAGATAGAATATCAAGAGAAAAGCTCAAGAACAATCAATGATCAACTCTACGATCCTGAAAGAGGAAAGCTTGCTTCGCTACTCAGTTCCTCAGAACTGATGCTTAATTGCAACTGAGTAGCACTCCTCAACAACAACTGTCAATCCAAGTGAGGAACCAAGTCAGAGGACTTGAAGAGTTCAAAAGTGAACTAAAAAGAGATCCAAGTCAGAGGGCTTGAAGAGTTCAGAAGTGAACTATGAGAAGTACCAAGTCAGAGGACTTGAAGAGTTCTAAGTGAACTAAGAGAAGATCCAGGGCTGCTGGCCTTGAAGGAATCTAAGTGATTTAGTTGTAAGAGACATCCTTAGTGGATTTCCTACTCGTGGAGTAGAAGAGTGGATTAGGAGCTTTGTGTGCTCTGAACCACTTAAAACCTTGTGTCTCATTGTCTCTCATTAACTGCTATAACTGCTATATCTGTTATAACTGCCATAACTGCTTATCAAACCATAAATGCAATATCTTGAAGTGGAATAAAACATATATTCCGCTGCTGTCAGTATAATCAATACTGACAAAGTATTTTAAACAAAGAAATTTTAAAATATCTATTCAACCCCCCTTCTAGATAACTAACGTGCTTTTGGGAATTAACAATTGGTATCAAAGCAGATTCTCTCATCTAAGCATACAAGCTTGAGTAGAACCGATGACACAACTGATAAGCGAGACCAAGACAGGTGGAGGAAGCAAGCCACCAATGTGCAACAAAGATAAATTTGCCAATTGGAAAGTTTGGATGCAGGCTTACATGGATTCAATAGATAATGATCTATTTGAAACTGTTCTGAATGGGCCCTATGTTCCAACTAGGCTTGCACCAACTCCAGAAGATCCAAACAAAGTTGTGATTAAAGTCAAAGCAGAATGGACTGAAAATGAGAAGAAAAATGTTCAGCTTGATAAGAAGGCTAAGAATATTTTGTTCCAGTCTTTAGAAGACAATTTGTTTGAGAACGTGGTCAACTGCAAAACTGTAAAAGAAGTATGGGAAGCATTGCTCATCATGCATGAAGGAACTAAAGAAGTCAGAGAAAACAAGCAATCTCTACTGACTCAACAATATGAGATGTTTGCTCATGTTCCAGGAGAAAACGTCACTTCCACTTATGAGAGATTCACTACACTGCTCAACTCTCTCAGAGTTTATGGAAAGACCTATCTAAACAAAGATCTTGTCATCAAGTTCATGAGGTCCTTGCCAAGCAGATGGAATGCCAAGATCACTGCAATCAGAGAGTCAAAGAATCTACATGAAATGACAGTTCAACAACTCTACGAAAACCTTCTTACCTACGAGCTAGAACTGACTCAACGAGCAGAAACCCTGTCAGAAGGAAGAAAGAAGGATAAAGGAGTTGCTCTTAAAGCAAAAGAAGAGATCTCCAGAGCATATGTTGAAGATGAATCTGACTCTGAGGAAGATGATGATGATAATGATGATGATGATGAAGCTGCAATGCTGGCCAAAAGATTCAGAAGGCTCATACTCAAAGGAAGAAGCAGCAAACCTAAAAGATTCAACAAGAGCAGCAGTTAGGAGAAGATCAGTGACCTATGCTATAACTGCAAGAAGCCTGGTCATTTTATTGCCAACTGCAACAAGCCTATCAGAGAAGAGCTGAAAAGAAAGTCAAATCCAAAAAAGGAGCTCAAAGGCTACAAAAAGAATAAGAAGAAAGACAAAGGGCTTGTAGCTGGAAGCTCTTGGAGCGATTCAGACAACGACACCAATGTTGAGTCTGAAGATGATGAAGCACCTCAAAAAGCCAACATATGCCTGATGGCCAAAGATGCATTCAGCAGGAAAAGTGTTGAAGCAGTTATAGATGAGGTATTTGATTTCAACTCTCCTGATATAGACATTGATGATTTAAGAACTGGGATTCGTGACATGTCAACTGATCTATATCAAAGTATGAGATGGTTAAGAGTTCTATCTAAAGATTATCTTGATCTTCAAAAGGAGAAAGAGAAAGTTCAGAAAGAGCTGGAAACAGCTCTACTAAGTTCTGACTCTCTCTAAGCTTAAAGCTGAGAATAAAATTTTGAGAGAAACCAATAAACTGAGCATGCAAAGAGAGTCAAATCTAACCTCTAAGATTGAGGAGTTAAAAAAAACTATCTCTACATGGAATAGATCTTCTTTATCCATTGACTCCCTGATATCCAATCAGAGAAGTGTCTCTGATAGAACAGGCTTAGGGTTTGGGGAATCTACCTCAGAACCTAGTGTGGAAAAGACAAAGGAAACTAACATGTGTAGTGCTTCTAATCTAAATAGAAGTATCACTTTTGTAAAGTCCACACAGAAGGATGAACCAGTGCAACCTTGCTCTTCTGATCCAAGACATGTTCCCAAACACTATGGATCTCATGCTGGCCTAGGGTTCAGAAAGGTGAAGAGTGACTCAGTCACCACTGCCCAATCTCGACAAATCGTAGAGTCAAGTAAAACTGACTCCACGGATCAACTTGAAAGGAATCGTGGTGTTGAGGTTTACTCAGCACCAAACATGAACTCCAAGGCTGCATGGAAAAGGAAGATCCAATATAAAGGTAAGACCAACAAATACCCACACAAGTCCAAATGGAGAAAAAATCCGTACACACACACACATAATTATATTGGATGCTTTGCATGTGGAAGATTTGGTCATAAAGCTGCATCATGCTTTCATAATATCGTGCTTTGCATATTGTGTGTCCCTCTCACAAGGAGGAAAACCCAGTCGGTGATAAGTAATGTCTCTGGGGACGACTAAGTCTCTGGGGCTCATGAAAATGCACCACCCAGATTCGCTCCAATTGAAAGATCGGATTAATTTTTCCTTTAGTAGATTGCGATGATCTGGGAACCTTCATGCTGAAACAAAAGCCGAGAGAGTAACCTAAGATAGGTCAGACTCTGATTAACCAAATCCAAAGGGAAGCTTCTTTATGCCTTCCTCTTTCAATTCCATGTCAAGTCTCCAATTACTGAGGAGCACAATGTAAATATCTTAAAGATTTACTTTCCATGTCAAAATACCATGTCATCCTGCCATCAAAACAACTAACCTCTGTTTTGTAGGATAAAATCTAAAAAAAACACATCATGCATCCTGTCCTTACTTACCTCAAGAAATTGACACGCGTACGTTTTGTTGTAGGTGAAAAAGTGGTCTCACTAAAAGATCATAATCTGAAAAGGCACAAAGCCTATCCAACCGACATGGCTGAAAGTAGCCAATACGATTCAAATTCCGTATCTCGAAAAGAGTTCGAAGGACTTAAGAATCAAATAGCAGAGTTGGCTATCCTCCTAAGAGAAAAAAACAAAAACACTCAGGGCCAGCCAACACTCAATCAAACAGATACCTCCTCATAGGGTGGTAAACAAAGTGCTGACAAAAAGGGAGAAATGCAGATCCCTGAACCGTGATACAGTGAAAGAACCAACAAAACCCCTGAAATCACAAATCTCAGAGAAGATCGGGAAACTAGCGATATCCGAAAGAAAGTCCAACAAATGGAAGAAACCATCCGAACAATCAAAGGGACTGGAAACCTTGGAAGTGTCACATATTCAGATCTATGCATATTCCTAGGGGCTAGATATCCTGACAAATTCCAAGTCCCAGAGTTTAAAAAGTACAATGGGGCAGGCGATCCCTATACACATTTGAAAGTATACATTGACGAGCTAGGGTCTTATGCTGAAGATGAAAACCTCAGAATGCAGCTTTTCCAAAAGAGTCTCACTGGAGAGGCTAGAACATGGTATGCCAGACTCGATAATGCAAAAATCCACAGTTGGGAAGAGCTAGCTCATGCCTTCCTAATTCAATACAACTTCCAGTCTCAGATAGATCCGGATCGATATCAATTGGCCAAAGTCAAAAAGCAAAGTAATGAGTCTTTCCGTGAGTATGCCCAAAGATGGAGACGTCTGGCAGCACAAGTTAGCCCGCATATGATAGAAACTAAAATGGTGATGACTTTTATAGACATCCAAGAGGCACCTTACTATGAGAGGATCCTGGTCGGAATAGGAAATCCATTCTCAGAGATAATCAAACATGGCGAAATGATAGAGATGGGCCTGAAAGCAGGCAAGATCAAAGATCTCACAGCCTTGAAAGTAGTCGCCGATCATATATAGTCGGACAACCATACGAGTGATCCCATAAGGGTGCCCAAGGAAAAAGATGAAGATGTATCCCTCATTGTACAGGGGCAGTCAAGGACACTCAATCGTAGTCCCCCCATTTGGAAGAAGGAAGACAATCTGTTATTCCAACAACAAATTGCGTTCAACCGATGCCAGGACAAAAAGAGAAAATTTGAAAGAACGGAAAATCAGATGTTCACTCTGCTAGGCGATTCCCTTGAAAACATGTTGGTAATGTTAATAGATCACAAGAAAATTACCAAACTGGCTCCACCTCTGGATCCAAAAAGCAAAAGATATAATCTTAGCCAGAGATGTTCTTACCATTCAGGATCTCCAGGACACGATACACAAGATTGTTGGTCCTTAAAGCATAAAATCCAAAACCTGATCGAAAAAGACGATATTGTGGTCCAACAACCTGACCATCCAAATGTCAACACCAACCTTCTGATGCCGCATGGTACGGATGGAGTAAACATGATCGGGTCAGGAAGCGATGAAATGTATCAAAATCCTAAATATATACGAAGGATAGAGGATTACCCCCGAAGGAATAGAACAAATGCCCTAAAGTCAGAAAATTCAGAGGAGGGTATGACAATAATGCAAAAAATTGGATGCGATCCAACATCAAGTAACTCTGCTGGCTAATCTGGTAGTGCACCAAAATCAGGATACAAGGCAGCATTTCGCTCAACTATCAAAAAGCCAAGAGAAAGAGGAGGTTATTCAGAATGTAAACATATCTCCCTCCAAGATCAGCCAGCTAAATGAAGAAGATCAAAGCATGCGGAGTAGACGAGAAAGGGAGAATGATGAAATTACTAGAAGATCTCACCAATGGAAAAATCTTCCGGAGGAGTACGAACTCCCAAATAGAAAATATCAAATAACATTCCAAACACTGGCAAACCCTCAAAATCATACGGCACCGAGAGTCGGGGAGAGTAGGCGGAGAAGGGTATTCACACCTTTGGGGGACTCATTGGAAAATGTGTTAGCACTGTTGGTTGCGCAGAGAAAGATTACTGAGTTTCTGCCTCCTACCAAGCCCAAGACAAAAAGTTATGATGCCACAAAGATATGTCGCTATCATTCTAACTCACCTGGCCATGCAACTGAGGAATGCTGGTCTCTAATGCACAAAATCCAGGATCTCATTGAAAGTGGAGAACTAAAGATAGAAGTCTCCATGACCAAAAAAAGCGAGACTAAAATAAAGAGTTTAAGATGTCCACGTGAGACAGGCAGTTCAAAGGAGGTGACGGCTGTAAGCACCAATCCTAGCAGAACACAAGGTGGATCGATCCTAATGCTAGGAGTGACCGAGGAGACAAAAGAATCTCCCAATAAAGTTCATCCACCATCATCAAACATCTTATTGCCAGAAGTTAGCAACCACATTCCTGACCTTATCCTCCTAGATGACGAGGAGGAGATACTGATCCTTCCCCATATGGAAAAAGCCCAAAAGGAAAGTTTCTTGCGAGAGATACAACATCAATGTGAGGGGTATTTCATACTCAAGCCCTCTCAGGCCTATGAGAAAGGCGAAGGAGCAGATAAAGGGAAAGATGGTGAAATTGTCAAGGAAACCAACCCATCGAGGAACCTAGAGTTCATACCTTTCTGCGACGAGTCTAGTTTGAGCCTCCTAAAGGGATATGCTGATTCAGGATGCGATCAATTAATGGCAGTGATTAAAGATATTAATGACCAAGAGGAAACCTCTATCATGAGCCTCGAAGGCAATATAACCACGGACGGCTGGACTATCAGACCTCAGCTAGCCATGAGGACGTAGATCCAGAGGAAAGTTTCGAGTTCCAGAGGATGTTGGGACGTTATCCTTTTCTTAGCATTATGCCTTTTATTTTCTATACATACAAAATCAAAAGACCAAAAAAAATCAAATCAAAAAGAAAATAAAAATAAAAAATCGAGCCTTTCAAGCCAAAAACCTAAACTACGAAAGACCTGATCTCCCTCAACCCGGGAGTATGTAGGCAACCATCTTGGTGCGGTCAAACCAAATAAAAAAATTTAAAAACCCTCGAATCCCAACACAAAAATTCAAAAACCTATCAACCAAACCCAAACCCCAAAAGAGACCCTTCTCAAGCCTCTCACACAAAAACAGGAACTACGAACGACCTGATCTCCCTCAACTCGGGAATACGTAGGCAACCATTCCTGGTGCAGTCTGGCCTTCAGGAAAAAAAAAACCAGTCCCAAGACACCGAATCTTCTAAAAATCAAATTCTATCAAACCTCCTCGTTAAAAAGCCCTGTTGAGGAAAATCAAAGCTGGACTCTGAACCCATGGATAAGCGGGATAACAGTGCTAACATGGCATCTCTCTAAAGATAGAGGAGCAACTGCAAGCTCCTAACCCTCATCTCCATACGAGCCAGAACATCCACTGCCATTTGCATACTATGGCCTCGTCCCTCTCAGCAAAAGCGGCATCCCGAGCAACTAAAACCTCCTGAATCTCCTCAAAGGTTGCATCTCTGACAGAACGGATCTCATCTCTCTTCTCAATGCTACATCCCGAGTAGGTTGAGCCTCATCTCTAGCCGAGAAAGCTGTATCTCTGCCAGATAGGGCTTTCAACATCAACACCCTAGCCTAATCCCTCTCAAAGGTTATCCGAGCTAGTGAATCAACAATAGTTGGATCTGTCCCAACAAGGATGCTCGGAGGGTCACTAACTAAAGCCGCGTTCAAACAGGTAAACAAATCATCCTCAGTGGGAGAATCAAGATCCTCCATAGGTTCCTCCTCATCAGACTCAATACTCGGAGCTGATTGGGCAGCCGCAGCCAATGCGATATTGAACTCCAACCATGCCAAATACTCTGGAGAACGATCTGGATGGCTAGTAGATAAATCAGCTCTCTCCCTACGAGTTAACACTCATAAGACCTGGTAAGGTCAGCTGATGACAAAGACGAAGCTGATATCCGCTGATCTATAGCCCCTCAAAGTGGTGAATGCTCTGAATCTGATCAAACTGGCCCATGACTGCCAGCAAATGATATGTGGTCACCCCTCTCAAACCTGCCAGGGGCAGATAATCCATGCCAACTGCATAAGTAATAAAGCTGTAGGGGAAACTCAGCCTTGAATATGGTGAGATTGAAAAGGGGTGCTCGATCTTCGACAGAAAGCTCGACTATGATGCCGCATATGAACACTCTACTGACTAGGAGTACGACAGGGCTATCTCAGGGGTAAAGTAGTAACCATGATTTTTGAAGGTGCCGATTGGACTCGAATGCGTCATGAACCATACATACAGCAGAACGACGCTACCTCTAAAAAATTCTCCCTAGATGGGTACTGCAGAAAGTAGCCGACCTCAGAGTCTCGGCTAATATCATAGGTAGAATCGTACAACCCTGTCTGAGGGCGTGAACCACTACCATCAAGACAGTATCTAAGTGGTCCATATATAGAGGCATGTACAGATAAGCAGTGATGCACATCAACAACACATCCACTCGTGCAGACTACTGTTCATCTGCCCGTAGCGGTCCAAACTACCAAAGCGATCAATGGACATTACATGTTCAGTAGTAACCTCCTCAGTGACAACTCTGTGTCTTAAACCAATCATGGCCATGAATGGTTGTCTCATGTCATTAATGGCTGTCCTGGCACGGGGCAGAGCTAATGCCAAACCCGTAAGACGCTCATACTCCTCCAGCGTAGGAGTCAACTCGTGAAGGCCAAACCTGAAAAGCCTACGTCCAAGAAAGTCCCTCAAGATCAATGACATATGTTGAGAAGGACCTTCAAAGAGCTGATACCTACAATCTGAAACCTTCATCAAATCAGAAGAAAGGTCATTAAAGCCAATTGCTCCTACAAATCAGAAACCATGACTGGGGCATCCAAGCATTAAAGCCAAAATCCACTACCTGTTCACCATGGGGGTCATGCGATTAAAAACTTTTGTGATCTCGACATCTTATCAGCCCACAGGTCAAATAAACCATAAAGCAATCATCCCAGATGACAAGCAAGATTGGGGCAAGTTTAGAATCAACGACAACCCGATGTGGGGACCTTACAACAAGATTGGACCAATTTCGGAAATGGCGACAACTCAATACTGGGGCATTTATCAACCATCCAATGAAAATGCATCAGTCGGCACCATCAGCATGGTCCATCAACATCCAAGTTTCCATCATTGGCGATCCGGTATGATCAATCGATCTTTTCCAATCATAATTTTCTGAGAATACTTCGATCCACTGATAAGGTACGACTCTTTCATCTTTTTATGTGCTTTCAATTTCCAGTTACATGCATTAGTAAGGGTATACACGTTAAGTATAGATAAATCTTGCAATAGAATCTCAGAAAAAAAGGAAAGAAGATTTTTGCTTAACTTGTTATGAATTGGATTAATTCTGATTAGCGTCCGTGGAGCAAGAATCATGAGAGCGATTAGAGAATTAAGAATATTCAACCTTTTGATTAGGCACGACTTCCTAGTTCAAAGCACTTTTAGAGCAAAATTGACCTCATATTCATGTCTGCACTTTGCGATTGACTTGACTCTTAGTGGTGGGATATGAAGCTATGACGATAAGGATGACAATTAGTAGCCAGCCTAATGTCTCGAATCGTGGCATGGGTTACTTCAGTTATTAAGCCTGAAGGGTGTCTTTACACCTAGTGCCCTAAAGCCATCTGGTTTGGGAGCCACCGGCCCAACGCTCGTTACATGGGTAAATCAGTGCCTAAGTAAACGAGCATTACAAGAAATCAAAACCTGAGCAGATCCGAAGCATGCCCTAGATTACCCGAGTAATTAAGCCCGAGGGGTGTCTCTACACCTGGTGCCCTAAAGCCGTCTGGTTTGGGAGTCATCGGCCCAACACTCGCTACATGGGTAATTTAGAGCTTAAGAAAATGAATCTTGTGTAAGCTTAGGCGAGGATCAAAAAGAGTATATCACCTGACTTGTCTTGAAGTGTGGCCTTTGTTACTCGAGCCAGTAAATCCTAAGGGGTGTCTTACACCTAGTGCCCTAAAGCCATCTGGTTTAGGAGTCATTGGTCCAAAACTCGTTACATGGGTAACCCTGAATAGCCTAAGAAAATGAGACAAAGTTAAGCGAGGAAAGCAGAAAGTTTTTGCAAGAAGATGAGATCATCTAGAAGTCATAGAAGAGAAACCCCTGCTAAGGGTTGCGTCATTCATAGTGCACATGTCATATGATGTTAATTCTGTGAAGAGTAGTGTCTAGAGCGAAGATGAGGTGTCTCTGATGAAGGGAGATAAGTCTTTTAAATATGATCCTACCCGTGAAAAATGACCATGGACGCTTAAAATTATTCTTGCGATTACATAACTTGTCAAATGAAAATTTCGATTTCCTTAGAAAAAATTCATTTTCATGCTTAATTTCAAGATCTTTAGCGATAAGATAAGAGCTCGGTGAATATAAACATTCAATTTCATAAACTTTAACTTCAAATGCCTCATTCACAAGATCATATTAACCCCGATAGCCTGAGCCATCAAGCTTTTGGCACATATTGTTATTTGTCTGAATGTGCAAGATATTGCTCACCGTGGACATGGTCAACAAAGCGAGTTTCTTTTGTGAACCCCAGTAACAACCTACGAAAGGGCTGGGGCATTGACGATTCCAAGACATGGAAAGGATCTATGGCGGGACCAAGTTCCTCATTAAAAGAAAAGGGAGAGTTCTTGAAAGAAATCAAGGCGACATCAGATGTCCCTCCATAAAAGGGGAAAAATCCTCAACAGAAGAACAGATGCTCAATGACAAAAGACCTGGCAAATAAAATCTGTATCATCAAACATGTCAACCTGTGCCAAGTCCTCATCAGTCGAGGCTTCTACACTGAAGATCAAATCTAAGCAATAAAAGAACGGGCTATAGCCTCTAGAACGTCATCATCACCTGGGTCATCAGCCAAGCCAGCATCTAACCCAACAGGGTCACAAATAGAGAGCTTACCTCTTTTCATACTCAATGATCAGCCATTGGCACAACCCAGCGAAGCATCAGAAATGGTTTGGTGACGTTCAGCCATTGAAGGGTACTTCAGCGAAGGTCAGATTGTCTGACACTATCAGCCGTTGGAACAACCCCAGCAAAACATCAGGTATGGTCTGATGGCAAAAATAGTATATCAATCCATCCCCACAGAGGGCAGATGATGGAATCTGTTATACAAATACTTAGAAGGGGCGTTGAGAAGGATCCGTTGATGTAGACCGTGGAACGCTAATTTAGCGAAGATATCAGGATATCTCCTAATAAAGCCATCAGTGTTTGGACCACCAGAGGGACCAGCACTAAATCCAGATCCAGAAAATAGCAGCCCCTGCGAGATCCTCATCAGAGACAGCATATGAAAGGGGAACATCCAAATCTGCTCTACGAATAACAAAAGGAGCCATACGGGAGTTAGAGCTGATAAGCCTATCAAAATCCATGCCTGAAAAGAAACTCCAAATCACCTCAAAAAGGGTGAGGTATGGTTCTACATCAATTCAATTAATCATATGCATCAACCTAGGATAAATTAAGATCATCATATCATGTCTGGTTTGCACATGTGCAACAAGCGCTACATCAGCGCACATCTCCATTTAAAAGTTAGGCATACATACCCAGTAGAATTAAATATGCATACACATTAAACACACAAACTTGATGAAAAAGTCTGCTACCGCTCGAGTAGGCATCGAGAAAGTCCAATGATCAACCATTGTCCCTACCATCAGGGTAGGCACTGTTGCAAATTACCGGTGTAAGTTATCATCAGGATAGGCATTGGGAGCACCCATTGAGGTAACTTGGCAAAAGAGATATATCCCCATTAGAGGAGCCTTCAAAAATATACAGCGGCATCAGCCAAGAGAGAATATGCCCCCTGATAGTATCAACAGATTGGGGGAACCATTCATCTTAAAACCAAGATAACAACAAAGGCTATTATAAAGAATGTTATCCTCAGCAGAAATATGGGAAACATGTCAGTTCATCCTCATCAAATAAAGCATCGGCAACACCGATGAAAATTAAACCGTTAAAGTTAACACCAACATAGACATCAGTAACATTGATGAAAGTCAACCGCTGAGATTAGGCCCAACACAGACACCGGTAAAGGTAAGCGATTTGCGATGCGATATGCGATGCGATGCGATATGCGATGCGATTGCGATGCGATTTGTGATGCGATATACGAAGTGCGAAATGCGATTTGCGAAAACATGTTAACATTCATTGCATTGCGATTTGTGTCTTTAATATCTTATCATATTTCAAGTGTCTAACAATCTTTATCCTGTTCATTACATTGTATTACATAAACATGATAAAGAGGGGCTTCTGTAGACACTCAAAATTTTGTGTCCCTGTTACTAACACTGCAGGAGGGCGAGGTCGTCTCTTCAAGTCAAATTCGATCACCAATGTCGGTACTTCAGTCAAATTCGATCACTAATATCGGTACTCAAGTCAAATTTGATCACCAATATCGGTACTTTAGTCAAATCCGATCACCAATGTTGGTACTCCAGTCAAATCCGATCACCAATGTCGGTACTCTAGTCAAATCCAATCACCAATATCGGTACTCCAATCAAATCCGATCACCAATGTCGGTACTCCAGTCAATCCAACTCCGATCCCCAATCGGACCGTTAATCCAGCTCCGATCACTAATCAGACCGTCAATCCAACTCTGATCGCCAATCGAACAGTCAGATCATCCCCGATCTCAATATCGGGCCATCAAATCAACTTCGATCTCCAATCAGACCGTCAGATCGAACCCGATTTCAATATGGGAAGTGCAGGTCATTCCCCGTCTCAACCCGGGAAGTCAGGCTGACTTCAGACATAAACTTGAAGCATCACAACAACTCCAGAAGAAAACTTGGAACGACCATGTCAGCCACAGAGGCAACACTGGGGACAAATAGACTCGAATGAGATCCAACTCTTGGAAACAGCTCCCGAAAGTCAACTAGAGGCCATGCCGATATTAGAGACAACCCCGGAGGGGCAAAATAGTTATTTTACAAACTCTCAGCCAATTCGGTCAAACTCAAGCCAAATTGATGCCGCCAAAGTCAGAATGAACCACAACAATGATCCCGAGTACAAACAGCGCAAGACGGCTCGACGGATAAACTGCGGGGAAACAAAGACCCAGCTATAAACCTAGTCTTTTGGGCTTAAAAAGGGTTAAATCCTATGTCATTGCAACACTCTCGGTGAGGGATTTTCAGAAAGATATAGCATGCCTCAAACAGACGCTTCGATCAAAAGTTATGAAGTTTCAAACCTAACATCGCATTGTTCAGCATGCACGCACTTCGAGACTATGAAGCCGAGCATGTGGGCCCCACCTTGGGGAGCCGCACCTCTACCTATGGCAGTAGCAGGTAGAGTGGAGGCTCCCCGGCCTATAAATAAATGTGCACCCCCCTCATATTTTATAATCCAGAAACGCAGCGAAGCTCTGCCAGTTCAATTTTCCGACTTTTACACCTCTTCCAAACCCAAATATTTTCACTCTAACTCATAGATATATCCATATACTACCACATATCAGAAAATAACCGATAGATTTGGATGTATAGAGCCTACGATTTGGCAAAAATCCCGTGTAGCAGTCCATTGTAAGTATTTTCACGATCAGAAAGTGAATATTTCTTCTTCGTACTTTTATACACTTGCACATTAAGTTTTGTTTTCTAAAAATGCCCGAAACTTAGTTCTGGGGCCATTTTCGTCAAAAGTTTGGTACATTTCTGTACATAAACTAATTTTCTGGCATTTTTACAACTCGGATTGACGATCCGTCAGCTCCAGCAGCTTCAATGCACTAGTACACACGTTCTAGCAACTTCGTCGGACTGGGTTATCTTCCCAGTCTGGGTTTTGCCTTTTTTTGTATATATTTAACTGTATATATACTAACATTTCAATTTTGTCAAGCTCGGATGTCAAATCCGAGGTAGTTTACCGCTTTTATATATATTTAGCGACTTTCACCATAACTGGGTTCTCTTCCTAGTATTGGTTGACTACATTTCTGTCAATATATATATATATATATATATATATCTATATATTTCAATTCCAGTCCGGGCACCGACGTGAAAACCCATCGCCCTTTATACTGTGTTTGCACACTTCACCATACTGGGTGATCTCCCCAGTCACTGGTTGACTACTTTTTTGCAATTTATATTCTAGTCTGGCCTGGACTATTTCGTGGCCTTTATACTATTTTTACACACTTCACCACTATTGGGTTATCTTCCTAGTCCCTGGTTGACTACGTTTCTGTATATTTACATTCCAGTTCGGCCTGGATCATTCTGTGGCCTTTTTACTGCTTTTATATATATTTATGCATATATAAGCAGCATTCACTATCACTGGTCCTCTTCCCAGTCTTGGTTGACTACGTTTCTGTTAATATATATATATATATATATATATATATATATATATATATATTTCAATTTTAGTCTAGGCACCGGCGTAAAAACCCATCGCCCTTTACAGCTTTTATATATATTTGTATATATATAATATATATATATATTGCTTTACTCGTTTTCTATTCAACTGCTGCTTTAAATATTCATTTTATATGAATTGGCACCGACATATCTGCAGGCGGACTAGATTTATTTAAATCTCACTAATTCTAGTTTTCAAAACGTTCAAAGTCTCCAGACTGAACCGGGAAGCTAGAATGGCTGAGATTTCCTTAAATCTAGCTTTCTTTCTAGTTTCAATTTCAAAAGCAACCTCGCGTCCCTTAGATCGCTATCTAGTGGGAACGAAACGCTTTGGCAGTGCGGATCAGAATTTACTGAATGAATCCTCGGTTCTGACAATTTTGGGATATATAGTTGTTTCTGTACAAATTTAAACTGTGCAGGTTTTGGCTACTCATATGTGAGCCTAGGAAACGTGGGATTCACAATCAAAACGATCAGAATCTGATTACCACGATGGATAAACTCCGGTTTACAAATGTACCCTGCCAGTTTTTCTGCAAAATGTACATGTAAACAGACCTAAAAATGGTTATCCGAATTTAAGGTCTCAATATAATGGAAAAATATGGATTGTCGTGTCAGCGTCGCACCGATGGTTTTCATAACCATGAGGAGACCGACACTTGTATATTCTGTGGTCGAGGATGCTTTGCAGCCCGATAACTCACCATTCACATGCAGCCTTAAGGCTATAAATGTGACGCCCCCAGAATAGGTCCAGTCAACCCAACCCATTTTGAGTTTCCAAATACATGGTACAGAATTCAAATACAAACTTTATATCACACGGTCGTGCAAAATACGACCACACAACTGTGAGTGTCAATATAAATATGTACAAAATATTAACATTGAAACTAAGTCCTCATTACAATTATTATCACACTATTTATCAAAAATAGTGAGGACTACTACCAAAATGTATGTCAAAGATCACGATACATTTTGGTACTCCCAGGATGGATTGCAAACGGTGTGTTGTGTGCCTCCATCATAACTCTATGCTTCAAGTCAGAATCGTTTGGAACACAAAGTCTGGAGTTGACTCGAAGTATTCCCTCTTCATCGATTCTTGCTTCTGGAATAGCACCTTCTTGCACCTTCTTCTTCATCTTCATCAGCTCCGGATCCGTAGCTTGAGCAGCTTTAACTTTATCAATCAAAGCTGGTTCTACGCGTATACTTGACATCATCGCACTCGTTCCCGCATATGATCTTCTACTCAACGCGTCAGCTACCAGGTTCGCTTTTCCAGGATGGTATTGGATGGTATGATTGTAATCTTTCAATAGCTCGAGCCAACGTCGTTGCCTCATGTTGAGTTCCTTCTGAGTGAAGAAATATTTAAGGCTCTTATTATCCGTATAAATCTCCACTTTCTCCCCGTACAGATAATGTCTCCAGATCTTCAACACAAAAACGTCAGCTGCCAACTTTAGATCATGAGTAGGATAATTCCTCTCATATTCTTTGAGTTGTCGCGAGGCATAGGCTATGACTTTCCCATGTTGCATGAGAATATATCCTAACCCTTTGCCCGAAGCATCGCTGTAGATAACAAATCCATCCGAACCAGATGGTATTGTCAGAACAGGTGCAGAGATAAGTCTTCTCTTGAGCTCTTGGAAGCTCTTCTCGCATTCCTCGCTCCAAACGAATTTTGTATCTTTTCGAGTCAACTGAGTTAATGGAGTAGCGATTCGAGAAAATCCCTCTATGAACCTCCGATAATAACCAGCTAAGCCCAGAAAGCTTCGTACTTCGGTCACCGACTTAGGTTGCTCCCAACTTTGTATTGCTTCAATCTTCGTTGGGTCAACAGATACTCCACGTTTCGATGCCACGTGCCCAAGGAATGCTACTTCCTCAAGCCAGAACTCGTATTTCTTCAGCTTGGCATATAGCTTGTTCTCACGAAGCTTTTGAAGTACTAACTTCAAGTGGTGCTCATGATCTTCACGGCTTTTAGAATAGATGAGGATGCCATCAATAAAGACAATAACGAATTGATCCAAATATTCTTTGAATACACGGTTCATCATATCCATAAAAGCAGCAGGAGCATTAGTCAATCCAAAAGACATGACTAAGAACTCATAATGCCCGTACCGAGTTCTGAAAGCAGTCTTTGGATTATCCTCAGTTTTAATCTTCAGCTGATGATATCCAGAACGAAGATCGATCTTTGAAAAGAATTGTGCTCCTTGTAACTGGTCGAACAGGTCATCAATACGAGGTAGCGGATACCTATTCTTGATGGTGACATAGTTCAATTCCCGATAGTCAATACAAAGTCGCATACTCCCGTCTTTCTTCTTTACGAATAAAACAGGAGCACCCCAAGGAGACGTATTAGGACGAATAAAATCGATGTCTAACAACTCCTGTAGTTGGACCTTTAACTCCTGAAGTTCAATAGGAGCCATTCGATATGGGGTTTTAGAAATAGGTTTTGTACCGGGTTCAAGGTCAATACAGAATTCAACTTCACGTTCTGGGGGTAGACCGGGAAGTTCTTGGGAAATACATCAGGAAACTCATTAACAACGGAAATATCATTCAAACCTAATGTATTCTGGTTTAGATCAGTGACATGAGCTAAGAAAGATTGACATCCGTTTTTCAATAAACGAATAGTCTTGTGATTTGAAATGATATTGACTGATTTTAGTGGTTTGGTAGTTTGAATTCGCACAAGAGGTTGATTAGGAATATGAAAACTAACAACCTTACGAAAACAATCAATTTTGGCATGGTAAGTGGTTAACCAATCAATTCCTAAAATCACATCGAATGCAAGTATTTTCAAAGATATAAGATCAACAGGTAAGGTAAGGGTACCAATCTGAATCAAGCAAGATTTGTAAACTGTAGATGTAACGAAGGTTTCTCCTAACGGAGTTTCAACAGATAAGTCAAAGTCTAATTTATTAGAAGTCAAGTTCAAACGTTGAGCACAAGCAGGTGAAATAAAGGAATGGGTAGCACCGGTATCTAACAAGGTGTAAACTTCGCAAGAGTTTATGATTAGTTTACCCGTAATCACCTCGTGTGGATTCCTCGCGTTTTGAGCTGTCACGATAAACGCTCTTCCAGGAATCACCGACTTTGACTTGTCCAAAACCGCCTTTGGAATCACCACCCCCGCTGGATTTGGTTTCGTAACAGGACAATCTCGAGCTATATGTCCTTCTTTTCCATATTTATAGCATGCTTTGAGTTGTTGTGGGCAGTTTGGGCTGATGTGTCCCTCTTTCCCGCATTTATAGCATACGACCGGTGGTCGTTCTCCTCCCCTAGAAACAGTTGATGCTGGTGCTGATGTTGACGTCTTCACGTTCTCATTGTTGTACCTTCTCTTCTTAAAATCTCCTCCCGATTATCTTTTTCTACTATCATGGCCACGATTGCCACCGGAGTGGTTACCGCTTCGGTCATACTTTCCTCCCCGCTGGTTGTCATTGCTCCGATGACTGTTGCCACCGGTACGACCTTGGTTGTTGTCCCTTAGTTGAACATAATCATTATCTCGTTCTAACAACTGGGCCCTGTTCACTACATCCGAATATAGAGAAAATTTATAAGAAATGAGGTATTGACGTATTTCGGGTTTCAAACCTCTCAGAAACATCCGCGTCATACGTTCCTTATTCTCCACCAAATGAGGTGCAAACCTGGACAGCTCCGCGAACTTAGCCTCGTACTGGGACACCGTCATGTTGTTTTGTTCTAGTCTGATAAACTCTACTTCCTTCATATGACGAATACTTTCAGGAAAGTACTTGTCATTGAACAGTTTCTGAAACGCTTCCCAAGACATCTTGAGTGCGGCAGGCTGGGTACGTTTCACAGACTCCCACCAGTAATCTGCCTCTCCATGGAATATAAACGTGGTGAATGGAACCTTATGTTCCTCCGTGCATCCCAAGACATCAAATATCTTGGTAATTTGCTTAACCCACGTCTCCGACTTGATCGGATCCGGCTTCCCCAAAAACTCTGGTGGTCCCAATTATTTGAACTGCTTGGCAGTGACAATTCGCGTGTTGTTATTATCTCCACCTGCATTTTGCACACGAATTTCCCTCGTCTGGTTTTGCATGAACTGCAAAAAAACTTCTAAACATCTCATTGTTTATCGTCTGACTAGCGTTGTTTTCAGGATGAACATTGCCTTCTTGTTGCACGTTCTCCTGGTTGGTGATTAAAGGTGTCTCCCCGGTCTCATTCACTTCGTTGTTAACATTCTCAGCTGCCATTCTCAAATACTGCCATAAAACAAGGGTTAATTAAATAAATTAACATACCACATATTAACCCTATGCTCCGACTGACCAATTAAATACCACATAAGCTTAGGTAGGACATACTAGCGAAGGATTTACTCGTCTCTCCCCTCCTAGTTCTATTCCCTGATCTCCGCCAGAGACCATATCCCTAAGCTCTGATACCAACTGTGACGCCCCCAGAATAAGTCCAGTCAACCCAACCCATTTTGAGTTGCCAAATACATGGTACAGAATTCAAATACAAACTTTATATCACACGGTCGTGCAAAATACGACCACACAGCTGTGAGTGTCAATACAAATATGTACAAAATATTAACATTCAAACTAAGTCCTCATTACAATTATTATCACACTATTTATCAAAAATAGTGAGGACTACTACTGCTCTAACTCGGACCATCACTCTGTCCCCCGACTAGTTCCCGCAACATTCTCATTTCCTGAAGAGGACAATAGATGAAAAGGTTGAGCTCAACTAGCCCAGTAAAGAATATTATGACTAAGATAATGGAAAATAAATTATCGTTAGCCTTCAACAATTCAGATAAAATATTATGGACAACAAGTTTTAGATCAATATTCGCAGCGAAAATAATAATTCATTAGAAGAGTTAAGTAGAGAATGAAGTCTACTATCTTCTATGATTTAAAAGTCCATCATCAATATTTTATTCCTGTAACATCAATCAATATACATCTCGAATCAAATATTCATCTTTGCACTACGGGCCAAAGATATTTATTTGTATCACCAGTTGTCATGTTCATCTCAACACCTGTCCATCTTTGCACTACGGCCGAAGATATTTATCAGGTAATCATTCATCTTTGCTCTACAGGCCAAAGATATTCAGTTATATCACCATTTAGGACTGAGGATGATGAAAAATATTTTAAAGAACGAATCCAGTGAGATAAAAGACAAAGATTAGGGATTCGTAATTTAGTATATCCAAGTTCAAGAATATTTCATAATAATACTTTGTGGAGCAAAATTCAAGAATAGAGCTCAAAACTTGGATCCAATCAAAGATAGTAACTATAACAGACAATTTGGACAAATAGAAGAAAATTTAGTTTTTTCGTGAATAGTGCCGTATACGTGAATAGTGCTGTATACGTGAATAGTAACCCCGACGGAAAAAGTAAGAATTTCATAATAAAATCCATGCCAATATTTTGGTATAATGATATTGAAAAGAATAACATCATTTACGAAAGAAAATAACATTCCTTACCTCAAAAGAATAGTACCTCTGACTGAAATATCAGATATAAGGCTGAAGAAAACTTGCACTGAATAGTAACACTCAAAGTATCTAAATACTCACAAAAATACGCTCGATATTATAGAGAGAGAAAACTTCTGATTCTGGTGCAATTTTCAATTCTAACCTAAGCACCCTATTTATAGGAAAAGCTTAGGATGCCAAAGTAGACTTTTGAATAAAATAATATTTTTTTTTAAAAATTTTCCAGCCTCCTCCAAAGAAAGCCATTAGCATTCACCAACCAAAAGTGGGGCCCACCATTTTATAAAAAAATATTTATTTTTCGAAACTTAAATAATTCATAATAAATAGCCCATTTGTCAGAAAAATACAAATTCTATGTCTTTTGATAGGAAATTTAATTCTCTACAACTTTGTAGAAGGAAGTTTTTCCAAATTTCAAACATAAATTATCCGAAATCTATAAACGGATGATTTTCCACGTCAAAATACTGATAAAAACACATCAGCACTAATTCCTTCTTTTATATCCACAAAATAAATATTTCCTTATCATATAAATCAATAATTAATTATTCACAAATAATATTACAGAACTACAATATTGAAAACCAGGTCGTTCCCAGGAAAGAGGGAGCCTTCCGATAAGGACTTCTCCTTACTGACGCGCAATTAAATAACTCCTCCTAGACAGAACTTCCTTAGACATTGTCAATAATGCTATCTAATAATATTATTCAAATAATATGAATTATTGAGTTGATAATGTGGAATACTGTGCAGTGACAATTATTGAATCAATAATACAAAATATCAACGGTAGCAATTATTGAATCAATCATAGCAACGTAGCAATTATTAATATAAAGTATCAATGTAGTAATTATTGAATCAATAAAATATCATGCAATTATTGAATCAATAATATAAAATATTGAACAGTAATTACTGTAACAATAATTGAGTAGTGACTTCTTACGTAAGAATCAATAATTCAAAATACTGTGCAATACCGTGTGCTACTGTGCAATACCGCGTATTATTGTATTTTAACCACCGGATATTTCAACAGTACTAACGGTAACAACTACGCCGTTATTTTATAAAAAGGTTATTTCTGTTGCTTTCTATATCCGACAGTTATTCCGTTGTGGGGCCCACAAATAGCTGCGCCGTCGTACGAATATTCTCCGACAACAAAAATATTTCACGACCAAATGAATATTCCCCGACAACAAGAATATTTTATAACCACTTGCTTATTTTGAAATATTTGCACATTTCACCCATAACTTTTCATATTTATCAAATCAACACCTTACTATTTCGAAATAATATATAAAGAAAATTAAATCTTTATTCATAAAAGTTGGGGTCTTACAATAAAGATAAAGTTGAAAGTATCAACAGGCTTCAATTCCTATGGCAGCGTAAGGGTTTGATAAACCAGCTTTCAAAACATCATTTTCAAATCAATCAAAAGAAAAGCTTTTCAAAGAAAATTAAATTAAATGCTTTTGTAAATCAAATCAAAGACTGATTTTCAAATCAAATTAAACCCTTCGTATATATGTTCAACGAAGCAAAATACTACTTTCAATCAATCAAATCAATAGGCCCAAGTTTTAAACAGCATTCACTCACGCATTCTAGTTTTAAAGGGAAATATTGAAAAGATGCGGTACCGTGTTTACATGGGAGTCGTGGGGTGCCTAACACCTTCCCCACACTTAACCAAGCCCCCGAGCTCAAACTTTATTTTCAAAGGTCAAGTTTCGACAGTGTCCAGCAATTGGGCCTCTTTCAAACAAAACTCAGTTGAGTTGGTACGACCATTTCAAATATACCAACTTGCGACTCTGTAAAATGTTCAAATTATCGACATGATACATGCTGGCCTTTCTCCTAAAAAACCCTTCAAAACCTTTTTTCTAAATAAAAAGAGTGAGGGTAGAGAGAACTTAGGAAACGAGCTTAAAAGATCCGGGTTGTGACCCGACCGACGGATTTTTTAAACCAACGTCGACATATGCAACGACACAACGTGGTGAGACAAGGGAGTTTGATGAAAATCCAGTGGGGGCATGTGCCCCCCCTTCCCAGCGGTAGATCCATCCCTGAATCCTGCTTAATCTCATATATTAATAGATGTTTTAATCGTAATTTGACAGAATTTTTTTGCAACACATGAGAAATTATTTTTATTGATCCTTCCGAAAATGAAATAAAAAACTTAATAAAAAGAAAAAGGGTTAGTCATTGGTGGGCAGCAGATACACGTGTCATCACCGCTACACTTCTTTATCTATTCTTCTTTTTTTTTTTTTCCTTTTTCTTTAGACTATAGTAAAAGCAAAGAAGCATGAAAATTGGGACAATGAAAATTCTTATTGGGAGTCAAATCACAAATGAACGTTTTATTTAGGATTAAAGTTTTCTAATTTATGTCTTAAATAAAATCCACATATTTATGGCATGTTTGGTTTAGGAGGAATGAAAAGAACATTCCAAAAAAAAAAGTTCATTTTTATGCTTGGTAACTTAAAAGAGAATGGAATGAACATTCCAATGAAATGTGTTAACGTCAAGATCCGTCCACGCTCTCCAATCACCAAAGCGCGTCAAATCTTGCACATAAACGGGTAAACACTAAAAGCTTGGCGGCTTGGGCCACTGGGGGATAACTTCGATTTGAGAATAAGTACAGACTGAAATAAGGTTACCAATGGAGGCTTAATGCTCTAGTGCTGGAAAATAATAATGTGTGTACCTTAGAATAAAGAAGCAACCTTGTACTTATAGAGATCTCACCACCTTCTTAGAGTTCTTTCCCATATAGAATTCAGATTCCTCATTAGGTACAATTCCTTAATGGGATCACATCAAATCCCCTAAAAAAGGTAGTTGGATTGAATCCTAACTTCTCATTCCAGAAATAGAAAGTCAATATAATTAAGGAATCAAGGATTCCTTAAAACACTCCAACTGCCATATTAGGAGCCCACTCTGGGCGTACCCACCTCTTGTGGGATTTGGCCCACTAGACGGTTTGGGCCTAAATATTCACAACCCAACATTGCCCCCCAGTCTTCTATTATATAAGCAATTTTAATAGAAGAGTACCAGAAAAAAGCCCAACAAACTGCCGGCATCAAAACCCAATATTGTTGCCAAAATTAAGACCCAACACCGCGCACCGATTCATATACCGGGCCCTAACTTCACTCTTATTTCCCCCATCATTACTTCACATTAATCGCGCCGTATTCAGGTAACTGATAAAATACGAAAAGTTTATTCAAATAAACCATTTCTTCAAAATTACCGCCATTTACCCAAACTCATCTTCCAAAAGTTCTCTCTGCAACACCCTTATTCCTTCCAAATCCCCAACAAAGTTATCTTTCCAAAACCCCTCACTCTTCTCAGCTAAAGACAACTACATTTCCCTACTTCCATGGCCACTTCGAACACCCCTGCTACTGCCATCCCAAATACCACGAACGAGCCGGCCAACATCGTGCCAAACACTACAGTGGGTACTGACGACCTAATCGCCGTCTAAGTTCCCGTGGTAACGGTTATCGAAACCCCTGGTTACAGAGTCACTTCCACATCTTCCACCCTCTCCTCTGAAACCCAATCATCACCAGATGCCGCTGAAGCGCGATCACGGGCAGAATACGAATCTGCCAAAGCCTACCCTCATGTCAACACCCAATCCACCATCACAGAAGCCCAACTACCAACCATCCATCAACAATATCAAATTCCCCCTGAATACTCCATCAGAGCCCTCGACGAGGACGAGTGGACGTACTGGAGCCCACAAAGGTAATAAACGGCTGTCCAGATTTATGCCCTCAAGTATGGCCTCTGATTCCCTATTCTCGAATTTATTTCTTTGTTTCTGGGGCTAATCGGCACCGGTTTGGCACAACTGATGCCCAACTTTTACATTTACATAAACTCATTTCTCGCCTTCTGCCAAATAACCAGAATCGCCCTGGGGCTGGATTTCTTCTTCGCCTTGTACACTTTATCAAAGAGTGGTGAATCCAGACTGCGACATCTCGGCCTCCGACACGGAATAATTACCCCCATAAAAACCCCATCCAGCAATCGGGGGAGGCACTCCCAATGGATCTTCATCAAAGGCACATACCTAAAATTGCTGCCGAGCTGGGCCGCCCCTAACAAGTCCGTGCTGAAAGTGACCCAATTCCCAAAGAAACGTATAAACGCCTTTTGAGCCTTCTACAACCAGATGAAGAAGACCGAATGGTCCATAAAAATGTTATCCAACCCCACTTGGCTCTATCAACACGGCTGTAAGCATCTGTACTTCTATCTTTATATTAACATAACGCTGTTTAAATATTAACATAATTATCCTCTATAATTTCAGTGTCGATCTTTAAACTTGAAGGAATCAAAGTCGCTGAGCCAGAGAGATCCTCTTCTACCGAGTCGATTGCCCCTCCCATAACTAATCATAGCGTCGACATTGAGACCATCTTGATCACCGAAATCCCCCTCGATACCCCTCCAAATAATTCCCCGACAACCCAAACGAACACCACTACTATAGACGAGAGTCCATTCCGAGTTCAATCAATAACCTCCATCGCACTGAAACTCTTCACTAAAAAATCAGTAGAACTGACCCAGTTTGACAAGCTGGTGCTGATGAAGAAAACACTAAAAAAACACATCAAACCTCCTACTCCCAAACCGACCAACACCGAAACCTCCACCAAAGGAGCCGCCCCCAAGGCTCAACTGTTGATAAGCCCGAGTCCACAATAATTACTCAACAAACTGAAGAGACTGCCCTCGAGCCTTTTCAAAAGAAAGCCTGCATAGAAGAAAGCCCTCCAACAACCACCGATACAATCCTTATCCCTCCACCTCCTCCCCCCCAAAGAAGCAACCTCCCAAGATCCGCTGAAACACTTTCTAAACACCGCTTGGTCCCGCGACCTTCCCTACGACTTCCCTTATGAGAAAATCAACGCTTTCATCCTTCTTGGCGACGATGAGAAGTTCAAAGACCTCGAGCCCGAGGATCTTGTTATTGCAACAGTCATTCCCTTGGGTCGGGTAAGAGCACACCTTTTACTACTTTGAATAAATATAAATTTCTCTTAAACCTCCTTAATATACCCTTCATGACTTCAGGCCCTATCGTCCTTTGGTCGTCTGTTGCTCCAAGTTGAAGAGATCTCTGCTTAGAAAAAAAAATTAGAAAGCACAATACAACAACTTCTAGTAGATCTCAAGGTTTCGACCAGTGAAAGAGAAGCATATCGACAGAGATTTCAAACCTCCCTTCTTCACACCGACTCCCTTGTTGCCGAACTGAAGAAGTTGTCTCTGGAGATGAAAGAGCTTAAATGGAGATATTTCGAGCTCTCTAAACAAAGAGAAAAACTCATTCGAGGTTGAGCCGAGTTAAAAGAGGAACGAGACCACCTAGAGAGAACTTGCAACACACTGGCTCGGGAATATGAATAGGTGTGCCTTCAATCAAAAACTATACTGGTGACTGTCTCCGAGTTTGAAAAAAAGGTCGAATGTTTGAAGGCCGAGAGAACACTATTTTTGAAGCCGACAAGCAAAAGATCATCGAAGAATACCAGGACTCTCTCGAACTGACCAACAACATTATCGCCCAATTCACCGAAGGTTATCAGGGTCACAAAGAGAAGAGAAGATAAGAGAAAAGATGCTGGCAGCAGGGCTCAATATTTCTATTCTGAACTCTTTGGATGACGAGGTCGACCCCCCTGTTGAATAATCATTCTCTTTCATACCTTCGATGTAATTATCTTATGTAATTATTTACTTTAATCAATGAAATGGTTACTTTCTTCAAGCAATTGAGAAATTGATACATGCATGGGTATATTAAAGAATTCCATTCGAAGAACTGGACATTCAGAAGAACAAAGGAAGGAACTCACCAAAAGGTTGAATAACCCCACACCAGAGATAAGGTTCGTTTCAAAGAACTGAACCACTTATCAAAAATTTATGCTCTCTCTGAGGAACTGAACAATAATAAACATCACTAATGTGTTCGCTTCGAGGAACTAAACATCAACAAACACCAATAAAACGTTCACTTCGAGGAACTGAATGCTAATAAACATCAATAATGGGTTAGCTCCGAGGAACTGAACCTTAACAAAACATCTATGAATACGTTCGCTCCGAGGAACTGAATAATAAACGACAACATTTGCTATAATAAACTAAATACTTGTTTCATTAAAAATTTGTTGGAAAGTTACAAAATAGAGACACACAGACACGGACTATTGATAATATTTTCGAAGCCTGCTTGCATGCCAAGTATTCTTAACCTCTGTCCTATCTATAGCCCGAAGCTGGTAAGTATCTGGCTTCGACACCTCTACAACCTTATAAGGTCCTTCCCAGTTTGGCATCAACTTCCCGAGATTCTGAGGTATAGAGGCCTCTACCTCCTGAAGGACTAGATCATCGACCTCGCACCTCCTGAGTTTTACTCCTTTTTTTATAATGCCTGGCCACTCTCCTTTGGTAGGCTGCGAGCCTTACCAAAGCCGACTCCCTAACCTCATCCAACAGATCCAGGTTGATGCGAAGTTCCTCATCGTTATATAATTCTTTAAATTGACTGTCCCGAAGAGAGGTAAATCCGATCTCATTTGGAACTAGGGCATCTGTACTATATGCCAGTCTGAACGGAGAATCACCCATTGTCGTCCTTGGAGTAGTCCTATACGCCCATAACACACTGAGTATCTCATTGGGCCACCGTCCCTTTGCCTCATCCAGTCTTCTCTTTATTCTATTGAGTAGAGTTCTATTGGTGACCTCCACCTGATCGTTTGACTGAGGGTGTGCCACCGAGGTTTTTCGATGTTGAATCCCCAATTCTTTTAAAAATGCCTCAAATTTTGAACCCATAAACTGCCTGCCGTTGTCCGAAATTACCACTAGGGGAATAGCGAACCGAAACACCACAAACTCTTTCAAAAATTTTAAACAGTCCTGTTCTGTTATCTACCGAAGGGGTTTTGCCTCCACCCATTTGGTTATGTAATCAATGGCCACTATCACGAAGCTAACCTGACCCTTAGCCTTTGGTAAAGGACCCAAAATATCGACTCCCCATAATACAAAGGGGATCACGAACATGACGAAATAAAGCTCCTCAGGTCGGCTGATGAGTGATTGGACTGTTCAATTGACATTTCGAGCCCTTTTTCACATAATATGTGGCTTCTTTAAAATGGTAGGCCAATAAAATCCCTTTCGAAGAACCTTATAATCCAGAGCCTTGGACGCTATATGATCACCACAGATCCCTTCATGAACCTCCCGAAGAACATATTCAGCCTTGGATGAACCAAACAATTTAACAGAGGTGAAGAATGGGCCCTTCGGTATATATCTCCATCTATAAGTACAAAATTCAAACTCCTATGTCTGACTTTCTTTGCCAGCAACCGATCTGAAGGTAAAACGCCATCAGCCAAGTAGTCCAAATAGGGGGTCATCCAGTAGTTTAACTTTTCTACGCATATGACCTCTGTATGCTGTACACTCGGCTGATTCAGGATTTCTAAGTAGACCGATCCACTAAACGTATTCATGTCTGTGGTAGCTAATCTTTCTAGAGCATCAACTATGGTGTTATTAGACCTGTCAACTTCTTGGAAGGCAACTGTCCTGAAGTATTACAGTCGATTTTTCACCTCGGCCAAATACCTTATCATTCTTGCCCCCCCGGGCTTCGTATTCTCCCGAAACCTGCTTGACAACCAATTGGGAGTCACTGAAAATTACCACCCTCTGTACCTCGAGACTCTTGGCCAGCCGAAGACCTGCTAGAATTGCCTTATACTCTGCCTTGTTATTAGTTGCTTTGAACTCAAAGCGGATCGCTTGCTTTACTTTGAAACCATTTGGGCTCGTCAGGATAGTTCCAGCACCGCTGACATTTGAAGTAGAAGACTCGTCGGTATACAACGTCCATGAAGCCTGATTCAACTGACCATCCATAATTGTCTGAACCATCTCCTCTACTTGGCCCTCATTATTATTTACTCAAAAATGAACACTCAACTACAAAGTCGACCAAAGCCTGACCTTTTATTGCTGTCCGAGGGTGATATTGTAGGAAAAATTGAGTCAGCTCTACTGCCCATGCTGCAAGACGACCCGAGACTTCTGGCTTGCTCAGCAACCTTTTTAAAGGCTGATCAGTGTACATCACAATTAATCGGCCCTGGAAGTACTGTTTAAGCTTTCGACTCGCTATAACTAATGCGTAGGCAAATTTCTCAAGGTTCGAATATCCCATTTTTGCGTCTCGAAGGGCGTGATTCACATAGTATACCGGATGTTGAATGCCCCTGATCTCCAGAACTAAAACTGCTCCAACGGCTAGCGAAATGGCTGCTAAATACAAATACAAGGGATATGAAAGAACCGACTTCACTAGCAGAGGAGCCGAGGACAAATAATTCTTGATCACTTGAAAGGCGTCTTCGCATTCTGAGGCCCACTGGAAAGTTCTCATTTTTTGGCCCTTTCAACGTATCAAAGAACTGCAAACACCTCTCAGCCGATTTGGACATAAATTTTCTCAAAGCTGCAATCCTTCTGTCAGACATTGCACGTCTTTATATGATTGAGGGGATTTCACATCCAGGATAACCTTTATCTTTTTTGTTTTTGCCTCTATTCCCCTCTTACTGATCAAGTACCCCAAAAATTTACCTGCTCCCAGCCCGAAGGTACACTTCGTTGGATTCAACCTTAGCTTGTAACACCGAACTGTCTCGAAGCAATCCTCCAAGTCGTTCAGATGGCCTCGAATCGACATACTCTTTACAATCATATCGTTTCTGTACACCTCCATGCTCCAACCTAGCTGCTTTGAGAACACATAATTCATCATCCTTTGGTATGTAGCTCCACGTTCAGTAATCCGAAGGTCATCTTTTTGTATGCATAAACCAATTGATGAGTAATGAATGCTGTCTTTGGGATATCCTCCTTGTACATCAAAATCTGGTGATATCCTAAAAAAATGTCCATAAAACTGAGTAAAGCATACCCCGAGGTGGTGTCAATCAACTAGTCAATGTGCGGGAGTGGGTAAAAGTCTTTCGAGTAGGCTCTGTTCATATCTGTACAGTCGATGAAGACTCGCCATGTCCCATTCTACTTCTGGACCAACACCACATTAGCCATCCACTTCAGATAGTCAATCTCAAATATGAATTCCTCTGCTAGAATCTTTGCAATCTGCTCATCTATTATCTTTTGTCTTTCCAGGGCGAAGATCCTCCTCTTCTGCCTGACTGGTTTCTTTACTTGGGTTCACCTGTAATCTGTGCACGGCTACCTTCGAATTAACACCGGGAATGTCGCTAGGGACCCAAGCAAAAATATCGAAATAACATTGTAGTAATTCCACCAAGTTTGTTCGAAACGGCTCTGGGAGTCCCAACCCGATTCTGACTGTCTTATCCCTCTTCCCCGGGACCAACTCCACTTCCTTTGTTTCCTTAACCGACGTGACAAGAGGTTCGATATTGCCCTCGGTGAAAGGTTTTATCTCTATCGCCATTATCTATTTTTGCTTGCTTACTCCCACTCCCGAAGAGATCAATTCATTTTTATAGCACCTTCTTGCCAAGTCATGGTCTCCTTTTTCCTCTCCGACCCCATTTGGCGTGGGGAACTTAATTTTGATATGGGGAATGGAAGTCACTGCCTGAAGAGCTATCAGTGTTGGTCTTCCCAAGATTGCATTGTATGATGAGTCGACATGTACCACGAAGAATCTACATAGAATCTCCACTTGCAGCGGAGCCGTCCTGAAGATAACCGATAACTCGATTGTCTCTGCAACTTTCATAAACTCGTTACTAAAGCCATATAGAGGGGACTCCTATCCGATTTACATCTTTCTTCCATCCAAATCCATCCTCTGATAGGCATGAGCATATAATATATCTACTGATGAACCATTATCGATTATCATACGTTTTATGTCCACTGACCCCACCTGTGCTGTTATTACCAGAGCTCTTTTATGAGGTTCGATCTATTCCAAGGGCAAATCTTCATCGGTGAAGCTGATTACCGAGTTCGGGTGCGGTATTTCACACTTAACAGGCTGATCAGACACTGATAGTACCGCATCCAAAAGTCCTCGCTTTTTCTTCCTCGTGACTTTCCCGATTGACCCGCCCGTGATTACATCCACCACCTGGTGTGCTGCCTGGGCCTGATCTTGGGGCTGGGGCTGGTTGGTGGGGTTCTGCACTGGGGTGCTGTCCAGTTGTTGTGCTCCAGGAGCATCTCGTTTTGCCACATACTGGACCAATACTCCGTTCTGGACGTTTTTCTCGATCAAGTCCATTAGACCCCAACAAGTTTATGTAGGATGTCCAGCTGATCCATGATACTCGCAATATTTGTTTGGATTCCGTCTATATGGATTGGAAATATAATTGGCTGGCTCGAAATAGGGATTGTCTCTAATATGTTCTAAGATAGTTTCCCGATCGGTGTTAAGTTTGGTGTACACCTTATTAACCCTATGATTCGGGAAAGGTGGACGCCCTCCCTCCGAGCCACTACTGTTGTTATTTTACTTCTTCTGGTGGTTATCCGACTTATCGGTGTTATTTTTTCCTTTATAACTATTTTTGTCCTTATCATTTGATCTGTCTATCGAGTTATGCTTTAAGCTGCTCATCGCCTCTCCACCACGATGAACCCCTCGACTTTATCAAAAGCCTCGGCCAGGCTCTTCGGATGATTGAACATCAGTTCTTTTACCGACTTCTTTAACTTCTTTAGGTCTAAAACTTTTTGAAAGAGACGTACGACCTGATGATCATTCAGATTGGCCACCTGCTTGACCGCTTCACAGAACCGTTTAACATACTGCTCCAAAGTTTCACTGGAAAATTGTCTGATTTGGGACAATGATCCAGTGGGCTTTCCTCTCTATTTGTTACTGCCGAACCTAGCATGGAACTTATCACACAGACTTCTCCAGGATGAGAACTAATTCGGGGCTAGCGCCATCATCCACTGTCGATCGTCTTTTCTTAGAGTGGTCATGAACATCTGACATTTGGCAACTTCCGAATAGTCATAATAATCCATCAGTCGTTCGTAAGCCTGGCTATATTCATAAGGGTCCCCTGAACCATCATAACACTCCATATGGGGGGGGGGGGATTTCTTACTCGGGTTTGCCTTTTCCTGAGTGATTTTTGGGGAGAACGGGAAAGAAGATTTGGTCGGGATCGAGTCAATTTTGTGCCCCTTTGCCAACCGTTTCTCCAATTCGGCCACCTTTTTAGTCAGTTTCGCTGTTTCGCTCTTTCGGGGTGAGTGATTCCTGCCACCCTGTCTTCTTCTGTCGGGGGGTGAATCTTTCCTCAGAAAGTTTGATCTAGCTGCCCTGGAGCGACTTCGATGCCTACTCTCAGAGTGTTGAGAACTGTCCAGACGGTGTGTCCTGAACTGGTTCCCGGGGGATCTGCCTCTCGATCTGCTCATATACCTGCTCACATCCCGCGAACGGTTCCGAGGCCTGCTCTCTACCTGCTTAGAATCGTTCGGAGGATATGTCCTGGAGCAAACCTCTAGCGAAATCCCCCTCCTTCGACTATGATTGGAGGCACCATCCTTATCTCCGCCGATCAATAGCACCATCTGTTGATCGATTTCTTTTAGTTGAAAGAGCAGAGCTTTTAAGGCATCGTCTGCCTCCTGAGCCTTTAGATAAAATTAACTTCATTTCATCGCGGCCAACTTCGTGGGGACGCGTTCGAGACAGTGCATCCTCTACGCGGCCCCCTAGTCCAGCATCCCTGCTCGCAATCGAAAATAACCTCCATCAGACAACATCTTTGTCACCATCCTAGGGTCCCACTAAGTGACTAGTGGGGTCCGAGCCTATCATGGATGCTCTTGGACGAGCCCAATCTGTCTTTGACTGATCATCTATGTTGTGTGGACCCATCTGCTGTTGCCTTCCCATGCCCGAACACTATTTTACTGTTCGCCATGATCTATACCAAGAAACTTTTGCTGTGATTGAAAATCAGCAACACTAGAAGGCCCTCCTTCTAGCGCTAATGTTAATGCCAAGATCCGTCCACGCGCTCCAATCACCTAAACGCGTCAAATCCTGCACAGAAACTGGTAAACACCAAAAGCTTAGCGGCTTGGGCCACCGGGGGATAACTCCAGTGTGAGAATAAGTATAGGCTGAAATAAGGTTAACAATGGAAGCTTAATGATCTAGTGTTGGAAAATAATAATGTGTTTTAAACACTTAAAATTTTCACATTTCTGTCACTAAGCATGCAAGATGGCAGAATCGTCTTCTACCTTCCAGAGACAACCCTGGAAGTTTAAATTATCAAACTAGAACCCCAGAGACAGCACCGAGAAATCATCAAACAAAAACCTCGGAGACAGCATCGGGAAATTATCAAACCAACTTTAAAGACAGCCCTGAAGATAGACGAAAGTTGATGAGTAGGTTGAAAACCAATGATTTAATCTCGTTTAGCTTGTTGTATTGTGAGTTTTTAAGTATTGTTCATAGTATTTTTGGTGTTTTATGTTTATTGCGCATGTATGAGGGTTAGAGTTGGATTCAAGTGAAAAAGCTGAAAAATGAGCATGATGGCAGCAAGGCGCGGACCGCGCGGTCGATATAAGAAAGCAAGCGCTGAGCGCGCGAGTTCGAACCAGAGTTTCTTCCACCCAAGCGCTGACCGCGCAAGCCAGACTAATAGTCCCTGCATATGGAGCGCGGACCGCACCTCTTGAGTGAAGGATCAAGCGCTGACTGCGCGTGGCTGACGAAAAATTCTGTTTCATTGCCTTTTTGGAGCAGAAGTTGATTGGGAATAGGATGTTGGACTTACCTAATTATATTAGGGTTTTGATAGACTATAAATATTAGTTATTTTACTTAGTTTTGATCTATCTTTTATCTTGGAATTCTTGGAGGCTACTCAAACCCTAGTTTTGAAGATTCAAGGCATGTCAGGCTAATTTACTCAATTCAATTCTGAAGGGATGTTGAACCTTATTTACAATTAATGGTTTGATCAAGTTTATTCTATTTATTCTTTCGTATATGAGATTTATTTTGATTATCTACATAAACTTTCATGTATGTTTTTCGATTGACTAATTTGGTTTCTGCAGGATTAAATTAGTAAATTGATATCATCTACTAGATTAAGATATATATTAAGCAATCGATGTATGTCTAATCATAAGTAGCAATTAATGATATTTGATTGTGGTCAAGCTTTTGAATATTGTTAAGATTTTCAGGAGACAAGTTAAATAATTTCTGATTGTGTAATTATTGCTTGAAATAATCTAATTCTCATTCTTCATGCTTCTATCATATTAAATTTAGTCTGATAGTTCTAAGTTGTATGATAGATATATTCTTTTGTTGGCGATCGTCGCATTAGATTTACACATAAGGAGAATTTCAAATAATTAGCGATCGCGGTTATCTAGGGTTATTAATCTCATTGAAAGATAAATAGTGTAAACACTTGGTTAATCCATAATTGTGAAAAGAGTATACTAAACTGAATAATTGAAGCTTTTTACACATTGATATTTCTTTTAAATTCACTTTTGTTAATTCAACTTTTCAAACTAAAATCCCCAATTCATTAGAAAATACTTGGATAAATATAAAACATAATACTCTCTGTGGGATCGATCCTTGTTTATTACTATACTAATTCTTGAGTTAGTGGAATAGAAGTAAGGTAAATTTTGTAGTGTTAGACGATAGCTACTAAATTTTGGCGCCGTTGCCGGGGAGTGTTATTTGTTTTTATTTATTCAATTGTTTTTATTTTATTTTTATATTTTTATGCCTCGATCCTCTCACTCTCTTGAATTAAAATTTGATCCAGAAATAGAGAGAACCGCGCGAAGGCTTAGGAAGGAAGCTCGGAAGTCCCAAGGTTCACTTGCAGATTCTGAAGAAGCTCCATCACCAGGCCTCAACATCACACTCACACTACTTTTAGATCATTCGTCAAGCGAATCAGACGAGGATATGGAGATGCCAAATAACAGGACTTTAAAAGAGTTGTCAACTCCTAATCTCACTCAACAACCTCTATACGTTGAATATCCTGCTTTAAATGCTGCGTTTGAATTAAAATCTGGACTAATTCACCTTTTGCCTACTTTTTGTGGTCTTACAGGTGAGGATCCTTACAAGCATTTGAAGGAGTTCCATGTCGTGTGCTCAACCATGAATCCACACAATGTTATAGAGGAGCAGATAAAGCTGAGAGCTTTCCCATTCTCACTGGGGGATTTAGCAAAAGATTGGTTGTATTATCTCCCCTCGGGATCAATACAATCATGGAATGACATGAAAATGCTGTTTTTGGAGAAATACTTTCCTGCTTCAAGAGTAGCCAACATAAGGAAAGAAATTTGTGGAGTCCGACAATTCAGCGGTGAAACATTATATGAATACTGGGAAAGATTCAAAAAGCTTTGCTCCAGCTGTCCACCCCACCAGATTGATGATCAACACCTTATCATATACTTTTATGAGGGAGTTGTACTGATGGATAGGAGTATGATCGACGCTTCTAGTGGAGGAGCATTATTGGATAAAACACCGGAGGCTGCAAAGAATTTGATTGCAAATATGGCCACCAATGCACAACAATATGGAACACGAAATGATCATCCAACACAAAGGGTAAGTGAGGTAAGCACGAGTAATATAGAGCAACATATTTCTGACTTAACTGCTGTGGTGAAACAATTAGCAACAGGTAACTTGCCGGTTGCACAAGTTTGCGGAATTTGTTTAATGGCAGGGCACCCAACAGATGCATGCCCAACATTATAAGAGGAAGAAAATGCACAACAAGCTAATGCAGTGGGAAATTACCAGGCACAGCTGCAGAGGAAATATAAACCTTTTTCCAATACTTACAATCCAAGATGGAGGGATCATCCTAATCTGAGTTATGGGGGTGCTAGGCCGCAGGCGCAAGGGTTTTACCCAACTAAACAACAATTTCAGCCAAATCAACCACAGTACCAACCCAGACCAGCAGCACCAGCCAATGCTGGAACATCCTTAGAAGTCATGTTCAAATCATTTATAACACAGACACAACAGTTTCAACAAGAGACGAAATCTTCCATCCATAGTTTGGAGAGTCAAATGAGCCAATTAGCTACTATTATGGGACGGTTGGACTCTCAAGGTTCAGGGAAGTTTCCATCTCAAACTGTTGTGAATCCTAAGGAGAATGCTAGTGCTATAACCTTGCGTAGTGGAAAGCATATGGATACACCTACAGCCACAGTTGAGTTTGAGAACGAGCAAACTAAGGAGGAACCCGAAAAATCTAAGGTACATCCTAACCCTCCTTGTCAGCTTAAAGATATTCCTCTTCCCTTTCCTCATAAAAATTCTAGAAATTCAAAGAAAGATGAATAGGAAAAAGAAATTCTAAAAACTTTTAGAAAAGTAGAAGTGAATATTCCATTACTTGATGCAATTAAACAAGTGCCACGGTATACAAAATATTTAAAAGAATTATGCACTAACAAACATAAATTGGAAAATGATGAAAAAGTCATAGTTGGGGAGAATGTATCAGCTGTTCTTCAAAGAAAAATGCCCCCTAAATGTAAAGATCCAAGCATGTTCACGATCCAATGTGAGATAGGAAACACTAGATTTGAGAAGGCCATGCTAGATTTAGGTGCATCAATTAATGTAATGCCATTATCTGTTTATAAATCTCTAAATCTAGGCCCTTTGAAAAACACTAGTGTGATTATTCAATTGGCAGATCGTACTAACACCTACCCTCGGGGGGTAGTTGAAGATATCTTGGTGCAGGTGAACGAACTAATCTTTCCTGTAGATTTTTACATAGTGGGTATGGAGGATGATACATCACCAAACCCATCCCACATCTTGTTAGGAAGACCTTTCCTAAAAATAGCGGGAACTATGATTGATGTGCACAATGGGACCTTAACAATGGAGTTTGATGGCAAAAAGATCCAATTTAATATCTATGATGCCAGGAGGTACCCTAATGATATTTGTCAAGTTTTTGCAATTGATATGTGTGACTCTTTAGTGCAGGAAACTTTTGAACAAATTCAGAGAGACAGTTTAGAGGTTGCTATTTCTAGCAGTTTGGGCATTGATGGGAAGTATGAAATTGAGCAAAATCATGAATTGAAGGAAACTGTGGCGGCACTACACTCACTGCCTAAACTCTCGTATAAGCATGCAGTCCAGTTAATTCAATTACCTGTGTCTCACCAAAAACTATTACCATCTGTTGAGCAAGCTCCAACACTTGAATTGAAACAATTACCTGTGCACTTGAAATATGCATATTTAGGGACTAATGAAACTTTGCCTGTGATAATTGCTAGTAATCTAATCAAAGTACAGGAAGAAAAATTGTTGAGAGTCCTTAGGGACCATATCACAGTGTTTGGTTAGACTATAGCAGACATCAAAGGTATTAGTTCCGCAATGTGCATGCATCGGATTTTGCTGGAAGAAGGAGCTAAACCTATGTGGGATGCTCAAAGACGATTGAACCCACTAATGATGGAGGTAGTAAAGAAAGAGGTAATTAAATTGCTTGATGCAGGAATCATCTACCCCATCTTCGACAATCAATGGGTAAGTCCGGTGCTGGTAGTTCCAAAGAAATCCGAAATCACGGTTGTTAAGAATGATAATAATGAGTTAGTGCCCACACGAATGCAAACAGGTTGGAGAGTGTGTATTGACTATAGGAGGTTAAATGATGTAACTAAAAAAGATCACTTTCCCCTCTTTTTTATTGATCAAATGTTAGAACGATTAGTTGAGCATACTTATTATTGCTTTCTAGATGGTTTTTCAGGTTATAACCAGATTATGATTGCACCCAAAGACCAAGAAAAGACCACATTCACATGTCCCTTTGGTAACTTTGCCTATTGGCGAATGTCCTTCGGACTCTGTAATGCCCTAGGTACTTTTCAAAGATACATGGTGAGTATTTTTTCTGATCTTTTAGAAGAATGCATTGAGGTCTTTATGGATGATTTCACAGTACATGGTGATTCGTTATATGCCCGCCTAGATAATCTGACACGTGTATTGGATAGATGTTTGGAAACTAACCTTGTGCTAAATTGGGAAAAATGTCACTTTATGGTAGAACAAGGAATTGTACTTGGTCATGTAGTGTCAGTTAATGGTTTAGAAGTCGATAAAGATAAAATTGATATTATATCTGCATTGCCTTGCCTAGTTAGCATGCGGGAGATACGCTCTTTTCTTGGACATGCAGGATTTTATGGCAGGTTTATCAAAGATTTTACCAAGATTGCATTGCCCTTATGCAAGTTGCTTCAGAAAGATGAGGAATTCCAGTTTCATGATGAATGCAAGGTGGCTTTTGATACCTTAAAGAAATTATTGACGTCAGCCCCTATCAGTCAACCACCAAATTGGAAGTTCCCATTCGAGATAATGTGTGATGCAAGCAACTATGCTGTCAGCTCCGTCTTGGGCTAAAAGATTGACAAAGCTGTCCATGCCATCTACTATGCTTCTAGAACATTGAATGCTGCTCAGATAAACTATTCCACAATTGAAAAAGAACCCTTATCTGTTGTATTTACTTTAGATTAGTTTAGATTATACTTGGTACTAAAGTAATAGTTTATTCTGACCATGCTGCTCTCAGGTATTTGCTTACTAAGAAGGAGTCCAAACAATGAATCATAAGGTGGATCTTGCTGCTGCAAGAATTTGACATGGAAATTAAAGATAAAAAGGGTGCGGACAACTTGGTAGCGGATCACTTGAGCAGAATTCTTAAGGAGGAGGAAGCACTACCATTACAAGACATGTTTTCGGATGAGCATCTACTTTCCATTGGCAATACAACTCCCTGGTATGCCGACATTGTGAATTATTTGGTAAGTGCATATTTATCAAGTGAATTTTTAAAATCCCAGAAAGTAAAGCTTAGGAGTGATGCAAAAAATTATGTGGGATGACCCATACTTGTGGAAATTTTGTGCTGATCAGATAGTTAGACGTTGTGTACTTGATAATGAGTTCCAATCTATTCTAGCTTTTTGTCACTCTTATGCTTGTGGAGGTCATTTTGGACCTAAAAGAACATCATATAAGGTGTTAGAGAGTGGTTTCTTTTTGCCCTCAATTTTTAAAGACTCATATCTATTTTGCAAATCGTGTGAAAATTGTCAAAGAACAGGAAATATAACACATAGACATCAAATGCCACAAAACCTTATTCTAATTGTTGAAATCTTTGATGTGTGGGGTCTTGATTTTATGGGACCTTTTCTTGTTTCCTATGGAAATGTTTACATCTTATTAGCAGTTGATTATGTTTCAAAATGGGTGGAAGCTAAAGCCACCAGGACTGACGATTCAAAAGTTGTTGTAGATTTTGTCAGGACTAACATATTTGTCAGGTTCGGAGCACCACGAGCCATCATTAGTGATCGCGGAACTCACTTCTGTAATAGGGTGTTAGCAGCTTTATTAAAGAAGTACAACGTTCTTCACAGGGTATCTACATCCTATCATCCGGAAAGCAATGGCCAAGTTGAGGTATCTAACCGAGAAATCAAATCCATTTTGGAGAAAGTAGTCAACCTGAACAGAAAAGATTGGAGTCTTCGATTAGATGATGCACTATGGGCATATAGGACGACATACAAAACTCCAATTGGTATGTCGCCTTATAGGCTGGTGTTCGGGAAACCATGCCACCTACCTATGGAGCTAGAGCATAAGGCTTTCTGGGTGATCAAACAGTGCAACATGAACTTGGATCAAGCTGGCGTCCATAGGAAGTTGCAGTTACTAGAACTCAAGGAGTTACGTAATGAATCATATGAGAGTTCTAAACTGTATAAGGCTAAGACGAAAGCTTTCCATGATAAGCAGATTTTGCGAAAGACTTTCTCTGTTGGGCAAAAAGTTCTCCTCTATAATTCAAAATTGAAAATATTTCCAGGTAAGTTGCGTTCTTGTTGGGAGGGTCCATTTATTATTACTGATGTGTTTCCTCATGGTGCTATATATATACAAAATCCAAAGACAGGGAATGTATTCAAGGTGAACGACCATAGGTTGAAGCCATTTTTGGATAACAGTCAGGTTGAGGAGGTTGAGATATTGACGCTAATGGAGCCGGTTGTCGAATAATTGAATGAATTCCAGTCGAGCTAACGACGTTAAACACGGGCAGCTGTGTGGGAGGCAACCCAAAATTTTATACAAGATTTTTTGTTATTATTATTAGTAAATTACATATAGTTGGTAAATAGGATTTCTAATATTTAGTGTCTTAAGAGTCTGATATGGGTTCTCTAATTGTGTAGGAAAGTAGCAGCACAATAAACTAAATTCGCTCTAGGCAGGCGCGGAGAGCGCTCACCAAGGCGGGGAGGGCGCTGAGCATGCAGATTTTTTTTTACAAAATTCGTCCCAGGGGAGCGCGCTTAATAAGGCGTGGACCACGCGAACCATACAGAAAAACCCTAGTTTTGAAACGTTCATGCGCTGAGCCCGCCTATGCGGGCGTTGACCGCTCCAAACGGCAGATTCCACTTAAGTTAACATTTTGATCGAGTTCGTGCACCAATACACCACTTGCCCCTTTCCGTTTCCCCTTCAACTTCCAAATCCCCTTCTGTTCTTCTACTTCTACCCAAATTCTTCACCCCCTCTCCTACTTAAGCCCTAATTCAACAAACACCCACTCACTAAGTACATAACCAAATTAACAATTCTCTCTACTCAAATCCTCTCTACACCCCAATCCACATCCAAGTGCACCATCTCCATTAACAAACAATTTCCCCACCACATAGCCCACCTTCATCGACTCTTTCACTTCTTGTTCATCTCATCATCATGCATCACACTAAGGGTAAGGATTCAAAGTATCAAAAGGTAATAAATTGATTTGTTCTTACTTCTTGAAATTCATCTCATAAATCAATTTTGTTCATTTCTTGCTATAACTGTGATTGGGATACCTTAGGTTACTGAATACCCAAGGCTTTTATTGCTAATTTATGGATTAGAATGTGATAGCAAGGAAGTTAAGTTTGGGGGAACAAAGAAGGGTGCACTCCAACTGCTTGATAAATTGCCAAGGTCAGAATTTGTGTGCAAACTCTCATATCATGACATCAAAAGACCACGAACGTCATCCTCTGGTGCTCGGCCAACATTTGACCCATCAAAGTTTGTGAGCGATGCGGTGACGACTCGTTACAACGCCGTGCTTGCCAAAAAGCCACTTGTTCAAGAACAGGGGTTAAAGCCCAATGCTAATTTGGACGCTGATATGGCTCTGATGATCGTGGAAAGGCAGTGGTTTCAACTAGTGGAACAACCACAACCCGCGGTGATAAACATTATAAAAGAATTCTATGCCAATGTCATTGAACATGAAGGACGGGTTGTGCTCGTCAAAGGCAAACCAATCTCGTTCCACTACACGGCGATTAATGAGTACTTTGGGATGGAAACACCAATGGGGGACCGATACGAAGACAGCCTCCCAAGCTTGGACGAAATTATTGCTTGCTTATGCAAACCCAAAACACAATGGGCAACCAAGCTTAGGACGGACATTAAAGTCATGTTTCCACACTCGGCGTTAAGCAAATATGGAAAAGCATGGTACACATTCATCTGTGCTAGGCTAATGCCCTCAACCCATCAGACTGAAGTCACGAAAGAAGGGGCACACCTCCTCTATGGGATCGTACATCATTGGTTTGAAAGGCCGAATTAAGTGGAAATCTTACAAGTGGATGTCGGAATGTGTATCCAACAGTCCATTGATAGGATGTTGCGTGGAGGCACCACCGGCTGCTTAGTACATGGGTTCCTCATCACAGATTTATGCCGGAAGGCCGGGGTGCAATGGGATGCATCGGAGCCAGTGCAGAAACCCATGGGGGTGATCAATCACAAAACGATCATCACTTATATAGCATGGGAGGGCGTACTGTCACATCCTCGGGGTGAGGGCTACATCATGATTCCAGCATCCACACCGCCCTCACCACCACCAGCCACGGACGTCCCAATGCCAGATGAGGCAGAAGCGGGACCATCTACGACTTCTACAACTAGGAGTCAAAAGCAGATGTTCCGGATTGCTCAACGCCAAGACTCAATGCATGCGTACAACATTGGTGCATTCACGGCATTGGCGGATGCCTTCTCCCGTTTCAATCCGAATTAACCAGTCTAGCTTCCAAGTCCTTTTGTCCTACCTGCTTACCGTCCTTCAGATGATGAAGGTCCTTAAGATGAGCATTGACTCGTCTCGCAGGGAAGTCCTCGTGTTTAAATTCCTTTATTTTCACGTAATGAGGACATTACTAGTAATAAGTTTGGGGGGGGGGGGTAATTTAAAGTTTAATATCATTTTTAGGTTGCATATAATCTAGTTTTATTATATCTGCATATATAAAAAGAAAAGAAAAGAAAAATATTTGCATTCATGTAGGAATTGTGATAGTTTGCATAGAGATTGAGCAATTAAACCTTGATAGTTATGATGAAAGCCAATGAGGAATCTGATTTATGACTTGCATGCCTAAATTGATTATCATGTGTTGATTGACTTCGATCATAGGAACTTCATAACATGAGTCTTGTGTTTTTCTAAATCTTAAGCACACCAACTGATTATCAATAATAATAAGAAAGTAGATTTAAGATAAAACATGGGCATGTATTCATTTGATCACGGATGAAAATTGAACAGTGGCTTACACATAAGTTTGGGGGAATTATGACTCAAAAGAAAAGAAAATAAAAATCAGAAAAGGAAAAAATATATAGTTATGGAATGAAAACTAACTTAGTTCAATTTCGTGGCCTTTGTTACTCGGATAAGTAAACCCTAGGGGATGTCTTGACACCTAGCGCCCTAAAGCCTTCGGGTTTGGGAGTCGTTGGTGTTGGGTTTGTACGAAATCGTGATGCAATCAAATTGCAAAAATTAGCGAAAATATGGTATATCAGAGTTTAATTTTTTTTACAAAACCATTACCCGGATCATCCTTTATGCAAATTATTAATTTAAAAAGATAAATAAGAAGTTATGGAATCATACCCTTGTAAAACGAAGCTTCCACAGGTACGAGTTCAACTCCTTGTTCTTCGTGATCTCCTTGAATTTTTGGGTCAGATTCCTTCCTTTGATCAACGTTAGCCACCCAAGTGTTTGGCCTTTAGAGGTGATCCACCAAGGAAGATGAATTATCAAGAAGGAGGGTGGTTGGCTTAGTTTTCTATCCTCTATAGAAAAGGAGTACTCTCCAACAATTGGAATTGCCTCAACTGATATCTATTATAAGACTCCTCTTATATAGATATTGGTCAACCCTTCTAATCCTATTAGACATGGGATTTCTTTTAATTAATTAAACTCCTTTAATTAATTTAGGCTTCCCACCACATGGAGAATAATTAATTAAATTCATTTAATTAATTTATCTCCTAATCTTATTAGGAATAAATGAGAGTACTAATATTAAATTAATTACTAAACTCCTTTAGAAATTAAAATAATAATAATTGTAATAATATTAATAAGACTCCTCTTATTAATTTATATTTAATATTTCCAAAATATTAAATAATAAACATTAAGCTATTTAATTTATTCTATCACTATAGATTAAATTAATTACATTTAATGCATTATTACGATTATGCCATTACCTTCTTAAATAATTATTCTTCCTTTTATGGTGTGACCCTTTAGGTTCTCTATATTAAAACGGTTGTGAATAAATCAATTAGAACAATTCTAATCTTATTTAAATAAATAAATTAAACTAATAATCTATTTAAATAAATAATATTTATTCTACAATAGGTATAAGCCTCCCTAGCGATCAACGACTTTTCAGATAATATAGATTTTAACATTAATCATAAAAGAACCTGTGAGTAAATAGTTGCCATACAATTCAATCCTTCCACCATACAATGTCCCAATTAAATATAAGACATGAATTTACTGTCAAGTCTTATTTTATTTAATTATATGTATTTCGATTAGAAAATGCACAACTCCAAATAATGCAAATTAGAAACTCCTTTCTAATTTCATTTTACCTTGGCCAAGGATTCCTGGGTTGTCATTTAACGAATCACATAGGATATATCTCCTCGTTTACTAGAGGTGGTAGATTCTTTATTGATCATTCATTATCTCCATATGTAACTCATTATACCCAAGCATACCCTTTTATATACCCTAAAGGACTTTAAGGAATAAGTTAAAGTATAATTCATTACATACAAGATACTATGATGATCTCATGTCCAAGGATCACTTGTACTACTATCACATTAGGAATTCCTATTGACAGGCGAGTAAAACTCCATTAGGTATTCCATAGCGAGTCACGTTCGGTGAACTTATTCTCCAATAAGCACCTACATACTTGCTTTAGTGTCTCCACACAAATGATCATGAGATCAATCATCCTCATCCAATGAGCAAGCAATATATGTACCAATCTATCCGAATTTACTAATCCCCTTTTTAGTAATCCCACGATTGGGAACTATTTTAGTTTTAGAGCTTTCTAAGAATTTAGATCTCATTAGCATGATCATCATTATGATTCTAAAAGCATTGCTTAAAACTATGGGTTATTTACATATTATAAAAACAGCACCATGTAGATAATTAAATGCCTTTAATAAATGAATATTTTATTAATAAATAAATAAGATTATTTACAAAGTACGTGCTTTATCATCATACATGATTGGCTTGTATGCACACTACTATCAGTTGGCTGAAAGTCCGTTACACGAGTAGCATTGAAAAGCCTAAGAAAATTGAGCATTGCATAAGTCAGACTTAAGAAATAATTAGTGAGATGGAGCATTAAAATGCACTCACTTGGTATAAAGAGCTTGGTTCAAAATGTTAATTTCCCTCGTATCTATGTGTATGCTATGATTGAAGTACAAGTCTGGTTTTGGATGTTTTACATGTGTATAAATTTATATGTGTTGCTCATTATTATTGTTAGAGTCATGTTGGACACACACACACAGAAATATGTAAATCTTATGTTTGTAAGGTGAGGATGTGAGAAGTTAAGGTAACGCATGATGCGATATTGATGTCATAATAATTATTGATCTCTGAGGCATATGATTCATCTAATTAACTTGGTTATTATTTGATCTCTGTTGTTGCATTCATTTTAGTTTTTAGTGTTAGTATCATTGTATTTGTCTGAGGATAAGCAATGGATCAAGTTTGGGGGAATTTGATGAGTAAGTTGAAAACCTATGATTTAATCTCCTTTAGTTTGTTGTATTGTGAGTTTTTAAGTATTGTTCGTAGTATTTTCGGTGTTTTATGTTTATTGTGCATGTATGAGGGTTAGAGTTGGATTCAAGTGAAAAAGCTGAAAAAGGAGCATGATGGTAGCAAGGCGCGGACCGCGAGGTTGACATAAGGGAGCAAGCGCTCAGGGCGCGAGTTCGAACCAGAGTTTCTGCCACCCAAGCGCTGACTGCGCTTTAGTAGTGTGAAAAGACAAGCTGACCGCGCGAGCCAGGCTGATAGTCCCTGCATATGGAGCACGGACCGCGCCTCTTGAGTGAAAGATCAAGCGCTGACCGCGCGTGGCTGATGGGAAATTCTGTTTCCTTACCTTTTTGGAGCAGAAGTTGATTCAGAATAGGATGTTGGACTTACCTAATTATACTAGGGTTTTGATAGACTATAAATATTAGTTATATTACTTAGTTTTGATCTCTCTTTTATCTTGGAATTCTTGGAGGCTACTCAAACCCTAGTTTTAAAGATTTAAGGCATGTCAGGCTAATTTACTTAATTAAATTCTGAAGGGATGTTGAACCTTATTTACAATTAATGGTTTGATCAAGTTTATTCTATTTATTCTTTCGTCTTTGAGATTTATTCTGATTATCTACATAAACTTTCATGTATGTTATTCAATTGACTAATTTGGTTTCTGTAGGATTAAATTAGTAAATTGATATCATCTGCTAGATTAAGATATATATTAAGCAAACGATGTATGTCTAATCATAAGTAGCAATTAATGATATTTGTTTGTGGTCAAGCTTTTGAATATTGTTAAGGTTTTCAGGAGACAAGTTAAATAATTCTTGATTATGTAATTATTGCTTGGAATAATCTAATTCTCATTCTTCATGCTTCTATCATATTAAATTTAGACTAATAGTTCTAGGTTGTATGATAGATAGGATCTTTTGTTGGCGATCGTCGTATTAGATTTACACATAAGGAGAATTTTGGATAATTAGCAACTGCGGTTATCTAGGGTTATTAATCTCATTGAAAGATAAATAGTGTAAACACTTGGTTAATCCATAATTGTGAATATGGGATACTGAACTGAAGAATTGAAGCTTTTTACTCATTGATATTTCTTTTAAATTCACTTTTGTTAATTCAACTTTTCAAACTAAAATCCCCAATTCATTAGAAAATACTTGGATAAATATAAAACATAATACTCTCTGTGGGATCGATCCTTTCTTATTACTATACTAATTCTTGAGTTAGTGGAATAGAAGTAAGGTAAATTTTGTAGTGCAAGACGACCGCTACCAAAAGTCAACAGCAGTCGAATCCCAGAGATAACCCCGAGAAAGACATCTACAACCACGTTAAGCCCGGAACAAACCCGAAAGGGCAAAAGAGTAATTTTTCCAACTCTATCAAATCAGATCAAATTATTATGAAGAAGGTCACACAGAACCATCGCAGCAATCACGAGTGAAAACTGCGCCAGACAGCTCAACGGACTGACTGCGAAGACTCGAAGATCAGGTTATGGAACCATTTTCTCGGACTCAAAAAAGGTCAATCCCAAAGTCATTGTGTATCTCTCAGAAAAGGCTTTCCAGAAAGGTATAGCACGCCTCCATCGGATTCCTGGATTGCAAGTTATGAAGGTTAAAGAGAACAATGCGTTGGTCAGAGTGCACGTGCTTCGAGATAGCGAGGCCCACTAGGCCCAGCCGCAGGTAGACCTGCGGCTACGGCAGATAGACCCGCGGCTGATCAGGTATATATATATGGCCTCCCCCTTAGCTTATAGAAGAAGAAGAGAGAGAAAAAAAGGGCGCATATATTCTACAACATATTATATTTTAACCGATTCAAAACGAGTATCGGGGTGCCAAAAGCTATTTAAGAGCCGTTCTCGCGATATACTGTAAGATTTTGCCAAATCTGTCTTCTTCGCTTACTCTACTACTTATATAAGTTCTATATACATATATTTAGTAGGTTATATTCGTCAGATCTGAAGTTTTAATTGTTCATTTCTTGTAAATAGTCAATATTTGAGCTATATTGACTAGATCTGTACTAGATCTAGCCAGATCTAGCTTTTAACCGGTTCAAAAGTTATCAAACTTGAACTTGGAAGCTAGAATGGGTAAGATCTGTAGAGATCTAGTTTTCTTTCTAGTTTTTGTAAGTATTTAGCAACCATGGGACCTTAGATTTGTATCTAGAGGGAACTGAAAGCTATGAGCTACTCGCGTATGGAGATTTGGCTGATGAATCTTTTGTGTAGCGATGTCTAGTATAGTTTTATGTTTTATTGCATTATATTCATTATGCAGGCTGTTTATTTAATTTTGTGAGCCTAGGAGCTACAGGATCTACGATTCAATCAATGGATCTAGATCTGGTTTTCGTGATGGACCTGGTTGAGTTGTACAGTCAGCTTGCAAATTTTGTAATTATAAATATAGGACTTTAAAACGGTTATCCGGATTTAAGGTCCCGAAATAATGAAAATCCTATGTGTGGTGTCCGGGCATACTTTAATGGCTTTCATGCCCATAAGGAGTCCGACACTTATATATATATATATATATATATATATATATATTATTTTGTCAAAGATGCTTTGCATCTCAAGAATAAAATCAAAACGAGCCGAATATGGAATAAAATGGAAGTATCAAAGGGCTTCAATTCCTATGCGAGCGAAAGGGTTTGAAAACCACTTTTTAAAATATCATTTTTATATTCTTGTCTAAAAATGGACTTTTTAATAATTCAAACCCTTCGTATATAGGTCCAACGAAGCACAACACTACTTTCAAATAAAGCACTTAGGCCCAATTAACTGCAAAAAATACACACACATACACAATGATTAGGGAATGAAAAGCGCGGTAACCGTGTTTCACGAAAGTCGGGGGGTGCCGAACACCTTCCCCCCGCTTAAGAAAGCCTCCGAACTCTATGAATCTTGGTTTCCAAGACCAATTAAACGGAGTCCAATATTGGGCCATATTGCAAAACCTTTCAAAACTCGATTGAGTTGGTACAACCATTTTAACTTATATTAATCGGCGGCTTTGTCTAATTCTGACCAATAAAATCAATCTTTTCAAATCGTCGACATTTTATGTCAGACTCTTTCTATAATCTCACCCTTAAAGCAAGATAAATCAACATAGAAAACATAAAGGGTAAGAAAAACCTAGGAAGAGGGATTAAGAATTTTTCCCGACGTCGACAGGTGGTGACTCTGCTGGGGACAGTAGAGAGCTTAAACCGCATTTTCAAACTTTTCAAATTCTATTCTTTATGCTTGTGTGTGAAAGGACGTCTTTATATTGAATGGATGTGAATGTATCTTTACAACGCTGTATATTAGTGCTTTGCATAATGTTATCATTTTGCATGCGGTGAGATGCAATGAATGTATATGTGTGATTCCTCCATAAGGAGGCGAACCCGTCGGTCACTAATTACTGGACTGCAGTGGCGATTAAATCCAAGTGAGGCTCAGGAAAGGTACCACTCAGATTCGCTCCAGTTGAAAGATCGGATTAGCTTTCCATCTAGTAGATTGCGATGATCTGGGAACCTCCATGCCAAAAAGCCCGTCAGAGTAAACCTAAGATAGGTCAGCCTATGATAAACCAAACGCGAAGGGAAGACTCTTCATACCTTTCTCTTTCAATTCTATGTCAAATATTGTAAATATAAATTCCTGTCAAATATTAAATGTTGTAAAAATTAATTCTTTTATAACTATTATTCGAATATCAAATCTTGTCATGATATCCTATTATCAAAACAACTGACCTCTGTTTTGTAGGAAAATATTAAAAACCCTAAACTTGACACATTGCATAACGTACATACTGTTTGTGTCCATTAGGACTAAACTACCTACTTTTATTGTAGGCAAGATTGGTCCCACTACCAGATCCAAACCTAAGAAGGCAAAAAGCCTACCTACTAGTATGGAAGAAAGTACCTAACAGCGGACAGGCTTCGTGTCTCGAGAAGAATTCGAGGGACTCAAAAATCAGATAGCAGAATTAACTATTTTCTTGAAAGAACAGAGCAAAAGTACTCAGCGTCAATAGATACCCACTCAAACAGATTTCTCCGAATAAGGTGGCGGTAAGGGTACTGACAAGAAAAAGGTAGCTCAGATACCTGAACCTCAAAACAATGAAAAAACCAACAAAACCCCTAAAATCATCAATCTCAAAAAAGATCGAGAGACCGGGGATATCCAAAAGAAAGTCCAACAAATGGAAGAAACTATCCGGTCAATCAAAGGGACTGGATCCTATGGAAGTGTCAACTATTCAGATCTTTGCATCTTTCACGAGGCTCATTATCCAGACAAATCCCAGATCTTGAATTTTGAAAAATATGACGAATTGGGAGATCCTTACACCCATTTGAAAGTATTCATTGGAGAACTCGGATCCTATGCAGAGGACGAGAAATTGAGAATGTAGTTATTTTAGAAAAGTCTGACCGGAGAGGCCAGAGCCTGGTATGCTCGGCTGGACAATTCCAAAATTCATAGCTGGAAAGAGCTAGCTTATGCCTTCCTAAATCAATACAGCTTCCAGTCACAAATGGCTCCGGACAGATATCAGATTACCAAGGTTAAAAAGCAGAACAATGAATCTTTCCGTGAACATTGATGAGTGGGTTTCATTCCTACGAATCGGTATTCTTTATGTATTTATTCTTGGCGTTTTCAAGTAATTTTCCTATTATTTTACTTGGTTATATAATATTGGTTATAGGAGATGGATTGGATGGAAGAGGAGCATAAAAGAGAAGTTTTAGTGTGCACATGACAAGAACACCCACTGGGCGGGTGCCTGAAGAAGCAAAACTCTGCCGGGGCAGATTCGATGACTGCTGGGCAGAATGTTTCTCTGTCGGGGTGGGTATCTGTAAGCTAATTCCCCGCCCGGGCGGGTAGGCGCGGAAGTCAGCGATGCTTTCCTTGTTCGGTTGGGAATTGGATGCAAGCTGAGGTGATGATTAGGGCTGCGAGTATGATGATATAAAAGGGTCATGAAGAGCATATTAGAGACACTTAGCCATACACAAGCCCTAACTTTGAAGATTGACTTGGGACGAGAATTGAAGCATCATTGAATCACGAAGAACGCAAGAACGTGGAGACGAGCGGTGATATAACTTTAGAGTTTATTTTCTCTCTTCTTTAACATCTTGTATTCAGAATGATTTCTATTATGTGGATTATGGATTTTGATTCATCTATGATGAACTAAATTTTTATTTTAAGCCTATAACATATCTTATTATGTAACGGAGGATTAAATAGTTTTAAATTCAGTTTATGAATATTATTTTTATATTATTTGCTATGAGTTGTGCTTAATATATATAATTGTTTGATCACCAATTATCTGTTATCCCATATAAATTCGAGAGCTGACATATGGGATTGGAACTAGCTATAGTGACATATGTTTGTGATTTCTACGTAGTTGGTATTCATAATTCATGTATAGGATAGAGATATCTATGCATCATATGTAATCTGTCAAGAGCTTGATATTAAACCTTATTCAATTGTAATTCACATAGAGATATAATGAGTTAGTTAATTAAGGTGTCTTGCTTAATTTTATCATCTGTGGATTTAAGTGAGTATGGATGTAATGCATTGAGAGATGGTTATATCCGCTTTGGTGTTCTTGATTAATAATATGGAGTAATTGATAAAAACTGAAGGAAAGTATATTATCTGAAGTGAAATAATAAGTGAAGTTGTAGGCTTAATTCTCCAAAACTTGTTAAAATCCTGAGTTAGTGTTAAAATTGGTTTAAGTATTAAGTTATTTAGAAAATCATCTTTTAATCATTAGTTTGTTAAAGCTAAAATAATATAAAACTGGTACTTGTTAGATTAAATAGAAATTATTATCTCTGTGGGTACGATACTTGATCTTATCATTATATTACTTGTTGACCGCGTACACTTGTGTGTAGGACGTATAGAAAATACCCAATAAGTTCTTGGCGCCGTTGTCAGGGACAGTAATTGCGTTTATTACTTACAATATCAGTTTAATTAGATCAGTTTTTGTAAAACACATATATATATTTTTATTCTTATTTTGGTTTCATTGGTTATTTCAGGTAATTTCGAGTAGTGCATTCAAACTCGATCGAAGAAGCCAGAATTGTTGCCTTTCGAGGACGACATAGACAAACGGTTTCAGAAGTTAACTAATTGGATTGCAAAGACTCGAGAAGAACTTGAAACACCCAAAGAAAATATGGCTGTTGAACCGGAAGAGAAAGTACTGCGAGAGTATACTACACCGCAGATTTTAAAAATTCAGTCCAGTATCATCAGACCGGCGATTAATGATAACAACTTTGAGATCAAGCATGGAACGATACAGATGTTGTAGAATAATTGCCAATTTGAGGGTCTTTCAAATGATGACCTAAACGAGCACATTGTCAATTTCATAAAAATCTGCGATACCTTTAAGTGCAACGGAGTTTCAGATGATGCTATCAGATTAAGGATATTTTTGTTTACACTCAGAGACAAGGCAAAGGGATGGCTCCATTCTCTACCACCGGGGTCAATCACCACATGGAATGATTTGGTGTAAAAATTTTTGGCTAAGTTTTTCCCACCTTTAAAGACACATAAAATGAGAACAGATATATCGTCATTTGTGCAGCTATAAGGAGAGCCATTATATGAAACATGGGAGAGGTACATATAGCTGTTGAGAAAATGCCCTCATCATGGACTACCGCATTAGATGCAGATAAGCACATTCTACAACGGGTTACGGACCAACATCGATGCAGCCTCAGGTGGAGCTTTTCTGGCCAAGAAATTTGAGGAGTCATGTGACTTGATAGAAATAATGGCTACAAATAACTATCAGTGGCCGACTGAGAGAATGACTCAACCCAAAGCGGCAGGAATTTTGGAGGCGGATACTATGACAGCTATATCTGCACAACTAGCTGCGTTATCGAAGAAGATGGATGCCATGTCTATGGGAAACGTTCAGCAGGTAGCATTTATATGTGAACTTTGTTCAGGTGAGTATCTGACAGAACAGTGTGCGATCAACCCAGCTTCAGTTCAGTTTGTGGGTAGCTATAACAGGTCACCCAACATAAATCAGAATGCATACAATCAGGGGGCAAGGAACCATCCGAACTTTTCTTGGAGCAACAACCAAAAACAGAATTAGCAGCAGGCTCCAAGACCATCATACCCCCTGGTTTTTCAGAATCAAAATCAACATGCAACTCCACATCAAGAGAAAAAGATAGATTTTGAGGAGGTAGTGGCAAAATACATAATAGGAAATGAAGCGGCGATGAAAACTCAGGCGGCTGTGATTAAAAATCTAGAAACTCAGATTGGACAGATTGCAAGTGCGTTAAATAATTAACCCCAAGGAACCTTGCCAAGTGACACAGAAAAGAACCCAAGGGGAGGACATGAGCAATGTCAAGCTGTCACACTGCGGAGTGGGAAATTGCTAGCCGAGCAGGAGTCAGAGAAGCCAACTATGGATAAGCAGGTTGAGACCAGTGTAGAAGAAACAGTGGAAGGGAAAGCAGGAGAAAAATCTGCAGAAAAAGAATAAGTGGTTACACCGATAAGACCCTCCACCACCATTTCAACAACGGATCCGAAAACAAAAATTAGAGCAATAGTTCACTAAGTTTCTCAAAGTGTTCAAGAAGTTACACACCAACATCCCTTTTGCAGAGGCCTTAGAACATATTCCTAGTTATAACAAGTTTATAAAGGATATATTGTCAAAGAAAAAGAAATTAGAGGACTTCGAGACTGTGGCACTAACAGAGGAAAGTAGTGCGATATTGCAAAAGAAGCTTCCACCAAAGTTGAAAGATCCGGGTAGTTTCACCATCCCATGCAAGAGAGGGAGTTTGGCCTTCAACAAGTGTCTATGCGATTTAGGTGCCAATATAAACCTCATGCCACTGTCAGTTTATAATCAGTTAGGTTTACCAGCACCTAAATCGACCAACATCTCCCTACAGCTAACAGAGAGATCAGTAACATATCCACAGGGAATTGTTGAGGATGTTTTGGTTAAAGTGGACAAATTCATATTCCTAGCAGACTTCATCATTTTGGATTATGAAGAAGATAAGGATATTCCGATAATCCTTGGGCGACCATTTTTGGCAACCGGTAGGACTCTCATTGATGTTTTGAAAGGAGAGTTGACCATAAGGGTGCAAGGTCAAGAGGTGACCTTCAATATGTTTAAGGTCATGAACTTCCCCAAAGAGGATGAGGAGTGCTTCCGGATGAATATTATTGACACAGTGGTGGGTGATGAGCAACATCGAATACTTAGTACCGACCCGTTAGAATCAACGTTGATGGGAAACTGTGATGAAGAGGATTCAGAGATAAAGGAGTATCTGCAACTGTTAGAAGCCCATCCGAGAGTAAACAGGTTCAACTTACCATTTGAGCCTTTGGAAGAAGCAAGAACTTTATCAGCAAAGATGAACCCATCTCTAGATGAACCACCGATATTATAACTCAAACCCTTACCCAATCACCTCAGGTATGCGTATTTGGATAATTCATCTACTTTACCTATTATTATTTCATTTGCACTTAACGAACTGCAGGAAAGTAAGCTGTTAAGAGTTTTGAGGGAATACAAGTCTGCTATTGGATGGATAATCGCCGACATCAAAGGAATCAGACCGTCATTCTGTATGTACAAGATTCTGATGGAGGTAGATGGCAAGCCAACAGTGGAACACCAAAGGAGGCTCAACCCAATAATGAAAGAGGTAGTGAAGAAGGAGATCTTGAAATGGCTAGACACTGGAATTATCTACACCATTTCAGACAGTGCATGGGTGAGCCCGGTCCAATGTGTCCCGAAGAAAGGTGGTATGACAGTAGTAAAGAATGAGAACAACGAACTGATACCAATAAGAACAGTGACTAGCTGGAGGGTCTGCATGGATTACAGAAAGCTAAATAAGGCAACTAGAAAGGATCATTTCCCCTTGCCTTTCATTGATCAGATGTTGGACAAACTAGCTGGACATGAGTATTATTGCTTGTTGGATGGGTATTCAGGCTACATTCAGATCGTCATCACACCATAGGATCAAGAGAAAATAACGTTCACATGCCCGTATGACACCTTTGCCTTTAGAAGGAAGTCATTCGGACTATGTAATGCACCGGCAACCTTTTAGCGATGCATGATGGCTATTTTCTCAGATATGGTAGAGCGCAGTGTTGAGGTATTTATGGATGATTTTTCAATATTTGGGGAATCATTTGATAGGTGTCTTGAAAATCTAGTCCTGGTGCTGAAGAGATGTGTTGAGACGAATCTAGTGCTCAAATGGGAAAAATGCCATTTTATGGTCCAAGAGGGGATCATACTTGGGCATAAAGTTTCTAGAAAAGGGTTGGAAGTGGATCTGGCTAAATTAGAGATAATTAAAAATCTGCCACCGCCGACTTCAGTAAAAGGCATTCGGAGTTTTCTTGGTCATGTTGGATTCTACCGTTGATTCATTAAAGACTTCTCAAAAATCACAAAGCCACTATGCAGTTTCTTGGAAAAGGATGTCCCGTTCAAATTTGATGAAGACTGTCTAGCAGCGTTTGAGCAATTAAAGAAGTTAACCACAACCTTAATGATCATAGTACCGGATTGGACAATGTTGTTCAAGCTCATGTTTGATGCCAGTGACTATGCAGTAGGAGCAGTGCTTGGACAACGTCGGGAAAAGGTCTTTCACGCCATCTATTATGCGAGCAAGACACTGACTGATGCATATTGAAATACACAACCACCGAAAAGGAGTTACTTGCGGTTGTGTACGCCTTTGATAAATTTCAATCGTACTTGGTGGGAACAAAGGTGGTGGTTTACACAGATCACTCGACCATCTGGTATCTAGTTGAAAAGAAGGACGCAAAGCCGAGACTTATTTGATGGGTTCTGCTCCTCCAAGAGTTTGATTTAGAAATTAAAGATAGGAAGGGGACAGAGAAATAGGTGGCTGACCATCTTTCACAACTAAAAAATCCGAATAAAGACGAGACAGATAAGGTAGTGATCAACGAGTCTTTACTAGATGAACAATCATTTCTGATCCACGGTGAGTACCCATGGTATGCGGATTTTGAGAACTACTTGGTAAGTAATATTCTCCCACCAAATTTGACACGCCAACAAAAGAAATTCTTACATGACGTGAAGTGGTATATGTGGGATGAACCGTATTTATTTCGCCAGTGTGTTGACAGAATGATCTGGTGATGTGTACCGAAAAGTGAAGTTGAGAGCATCTTACAGATGTGTCATACCTTAGTATACGGGGGACACTATGGGAGTGAGAGAACGGCCGCGAAAGTCCTCCAAGCAAGTTTCTTCTGGCCCACATTATTCAAATACGCACATCAGTGCTTGAAAAACTGCGATAGATGTCAAAGAGTGGGAAATATTTCGAAATGGAATGAGATGCCCCTAAACATGATTTTGGAAGTCGAGATTTTTGATGTATGGGGAATCGACTTCATGGGACCATTTTCGTCCTCGTTTAAAAATTTGTACATCCTATTAGCAGTCGACTATATATCGAAATGGGTGGAGGCAGTTGCGCTACCAACGAATGATGCGAAGGTTGTTCTAAAATTCTTACAAAAGAATATCTTCACCCGTTTTGGCATCCCAAGAGCAATAATCAGTGATGAAAGGAGCCACTTCTGCAATAAATACTTCATCGCTCTCTTGACAAAGTATGGGGTCAACCACCGAATCGCCACGACTTATCACCCTTAGACGAGTGGCCAAGACAAAGTATCTAACCGATAGGTGAAGAGAATCTTGGAAAAGGTCGTCAACCCAAATCGAAAAGATTGGTCGTTGAAACTAGACGACGCTCTTTGGGCGTATCGAACCGCGTACAAGACCCCGATAGGCATATCTCCATATCAATTGGTTTACAGGAAGGCGTGTCACCTTCCGGTGGAACTCGAGCATAAAGCGTATTGGGCAATCAAGAAGCTGAACTTTGACTTATCAGCAGTAGGGGAAAAACGATTGTTGCAAATTAATGAATTAGATAAATTCCGCCTACAAGCTTATGAGAATTCAAAGTTATACAAAGAGAAGGTCAAGAAATGGCACGATCAAAAGATAATGGACATACAAAGAGAAGGTCAAGAATTGTTATTCAACTCTCGGTTGAAATTGTTTCCCAAAAAACTAAAATCCAGGTGGTCGGGCCCTTTTACCATCAAGACAGTATTTCCACAAGGCGCCGTTGAGCTATATGGTCGGGATCCGATAAAAACATTCAAAGTAAATGGCCAACGCCTCAAACACTATTATGGAGGTGATATCGATCGCCAAGCTACCATGATCGACCTGACCAAGCCAATCTAGAACAGGGAGTAGTCAGGCCGAACGACTTAAAATCAAGCGCTCGATGGTAGGCAACCCATCCTTTATGTTATTTTCATATATATATATATATTAATTAGTTGTAATACTGTATATTAAGTAGAATTTTTATTAAATCCATGTGCTGACAATTCTCATGTTATGCGTGTAATATAGGACAAGTGCAAGTCCATTCAAGCCAAACATCAAGGGGCGAACATCTATTCACTAAGAGGAGTCAAATTCCAGCTCAGCTTTTGCAAGAAAAGGCAGCTAAATATTCAAGTCTGGAAAAGCCACTCCCACCCCGGCGTGGTTTCTCTTCAAAAAAATCCGCCTTAGCGGAGAAGTTCGCTGCAAGGTGTCTGCCCCGGCAGACGGTAAAACACTAAATCTTCCACCCCAGTGGGGGGGTTGTGATTTCAATTTTTTAAGACTCAGATTCGTGCCCCATTTGGACTCCTATCACAATACAACTTAACCCTTAACTTCCTTCTAAGCACTCTATACACCAAGCCACTACCGAATCTGATTCTCCCACCCCAGACTAATTTGAGATAGCAACCAAACATCATCTTCAACTATTAATTCCCTCTTCAATTAAAACTCCAATCCAACACAAACACTCAAACCTTAAGAACGAAAATCACCTTCAAGGTGTCAAACACCATCATGTTCTTCTCACAAGCCGCAATCAACGAAGAACCATCCCCAACCGATCATTCCTCTTGGAACATCTATCACATCCTTCACTTTACCATCTTTGGAACATCAAGTATAAAGCAAGGTATATCATATTCAATTGGGTTAAAAGTTTGGATGAAAAATTTGGTATTTTATTGTGGATTTTGGAATTACTAGTGAAGATTTGGGTAATTGTGATTTATATCTGTTGCTTTCTTGGGTGTGTGAGACAAAATTTGGGAAATCAAAGAAAGCAACCTCACTAACATCAAGCCACCTTGACATCGCCCACCAACCGTTCGATAAAAGTCCACACCTACAGTTCTTTAAGAATTCTTCGTTTTTGGTCAAGCAAACAACATGTTATCGCGTCCACAAAAGAGGCAAGAGGGTGAAGGGTCTTCCACGGACATTCCATAGTTTGATAGGAGGAAATTTTGGAGTGCAGCTGTCACCGACCGATTTGAGTATTCGGCGGGCAAGGCACTAGTTCCGGAATGGGGCCTTAAGCCTAATGCCATGGATGGAGATATGAGTTTACAAATCCTAGAATGGCATTGTGAAAACGCCTTCACAGATCAACTTGAAGCGGCAGTGGTAGCCGTGGTCAAGGATTTCTACGTCAATCCGAAGGACACACCTTCGTTTAAAGCATTTGTTAGAGGCAAACTGGTAGACTTTAGTGCAGAGGCCATAAACGAATTCTAAAATGTCCCACCATCGGAGGTGTGTCAATACACGGAATTGAGTGATAGCGGGATTGCTTATGATCAACTCCTCAGGGAAATATGCAAACCCGATACAGTATGGGAGCAAGGCAGGAGAGGAGGCACGCTCATCATGAGCTCCAGTTTGAACAATTATGGGAAAATTTGGTATTCTTTCATTTGTGCCAAGCTACTGCCCTCAACACATACGAGTGAGATTGCTAAAGAAAAGATATCACTATTGTATGCCATCGTCAAAGATCTCCACAGAAATTAAATACTTGTTGGGTATTTTCTATACGTTCTACACACAAGTGTACGTGGTCAACAAGTAATATAATGATAAGATCAAGTATCGTACCCACAGAGACAATAATTCCTATTTAATCAATTAAGTACTAGTTTTATATTGTTTCAGCTTTATCAAACTAATAATTAAAAGATGTTTTTCTAAATAACTTACTACTTAAACCAATTTTAACACTAACTCAGGATTTTAACAAGTTTTGGAGAATTAAGCCTACAACTTCAATTATTATTTCACTTCAGATAATATACTTTCCTTTAGTTTCTATCAATTACTCCAAATTATTAATCAAGAACACCAAAGCAGATATAACCATCTCTCAATGCATTACATCCATACTCACTTAAATCCACAGATGATAGAATTAAGCAAGACACCTTAATTAACTAACTCACTATATCTCTATGTGAATTATAATTGAATAAGATTTAATATCAGGTTCTTAACAGATTACATATGATGCATAGATATCTCTATCCTATACATGAATTATGAATCCCAACTACGCATAAATCACAAACATATGTCACTATGGCTAGTTCCAATCCCATATGTCAGCTCTCGAATTCATATGGGATAACAGATAATTGGTGATCAAACAATTATATGTATTAAGCACAATTCATAGCAAATAATCTAGAAATAATATTCATAAACTGAATTTAAAGGTATTTAATCCTCCGTTACAAAATAAGATCCGTTATAGGCTTAAATAGAATGTTAGTTCATCATAGATGAATCAAAATCCATAATCCACATAATAGAAATCATTCTGAATACAAGATGTTAAAGAAGAGAGAAAATAAACCCTAAAGTTATATCACCGCTCGTCTCCACGTTCTTGCATTCTTCTTGATCCAATGATGCTTCAATTCTAGTCCCAAGTCAATCTTAAAAGCTAGGGCTTGTGTATGGCTAAGTGTCTCTCATATGCTCTTCATGACCCTTTTATATCATCATTCTCGCAGCCCTAATCATCACCTTAGCTTGCATCCAATTCCCAACCAAACAAGGAAAGCATCGCTGACTATGTCGTTGATGGTAAATACTTGTTGGGTATTTTCTATGCGTGCTACATGCAAATGTACGTGGTTAACAAGTAATATAATGATAAGATCAAGTATCGTACCCACAGAGGCAGTAATTCCAATTTAATCAAACAAGTACCAGTTTTATATTGTTTCAGCTTTATCAAACTAATGATGAAAACATGGTTTTCTAAATAACTTACTACTTAAACAAATTTTAACACTAACTCAGGATTTTAACAAGTTTTGGAGAATTAAGCCTACAACTTCACTTATTATTTTACTTCAGATAATATACTTTCCTTCTGTTTCTATCAATTACTCCAGATTCTTAATCAAGAACACCAAAGTAGATATAACCATGTCTCAATGTATTACATCCATACTCACTTAAATCCACAGATGATAGAATTAAGCATGGCACCTTAATTAACTAACTCACTATATCTTTATGTGAATTACAATTGAATAAGGTTTAATATCATGTTCTTAACAGATTATATATGATGCATAGATATCTCTATCCTATACATAAATTATGAATCCCAACTACGCAGAAATCACAAATATATGTCACTATGGCTAGTTTCAATCCCATATGTCATCTCTCGAATTCATATGGGATAACAGATAATTGGTGATCAAACAATTATATATATTATGCACAACTCATAGCAAATAATCTGGAAATAATATTCATAAACTGAATTTAAAGTTATTTAATCCTCCGTCACATAATAAGATCCGTTGTAGGCTTAAATAAAAAGTTAGTTCATCATAGATGAATCAAAATCCATAATCCACATAATAGAAATCATTCTGAATACAAGATGTTAAAGAAGAGAGAAAATAAACTCTAAAGTTATATCACCGCTCGTCTTCACGTTCTTGCGTTCTTCGTGATCCAATGATGCTTCAATTCTCATCCTAAGTCAATCTTCAAAGCTAGGGCTTATGTATGGCTAAGTGTCTCTAATATGCTCTTCATGACCCTTTTATATCATCATACTCGCAGCCTTAATCATCACCTCAGCTTGCATCCAATTCCCAACTGAACAAGGAAAGAATCGCTGACTTCCACGCCTACCCACCCCGACGGGAAATTTGCTTACAGACACCCGCCCCCAGTGGAGAAACATTCTACCCAGCAGTCATTAAATCTGCCCCGACGAAGCTTTGCTTCTTCAGGCATCCGCCCCAGCGGGTGTTCTTGTCATGTGCATGATGAAACTTCTCTTTTATGCTCCTCTTCTATCCAATCCATCTCCTACAACCAATATTATATAACCAAGTAAAATGATAGGATAATTACTTGAAAATGCCAAGAATCAAACTATAAAGAATACCGATTCGTAGGTATGAAACCCACTCATCAAATACCTCAAAACTTGAGACTTTGCTTGCCCTCAAGCAAAACCATGCACATGCTAATAATTACAATGCTTATGAATGCAACTGTCAGACCATACAAATTTAACCAATCTTGCCTCAGAGAAATCACACAAATATAACAACAAATCCAACGAAAACATAACCTCAGTTCAAACCCATATATGAATCACTACCTGTTAACACCGCTGCGTGTGTGTGTGCTTAACAACAACGTGTTCAACTAAAGTTCAAATATATCACATAACACACATCTTAGCTAGAAAATACATCTTTAACTCACGGAATCCCGTAAACACAGTAATACAGACACGACTCAACATTAACCAAGTCAAAAGTCAATATGGGAGTTTCGCTATCTTTATTCCCTTACGGGGGCATTTTTGCTCGTTTTCCCGTATCTCAATTTCACCATGACTGTGCAATGTCTAGTTCCTTTAGGCTTTTTAGTGATACCCATGTAACGAGCTTTCAACCAACGACTCCCAAATAAAATGGCTTTAGGGCGCTGGGTGTAAAGACATCCCCTAAGGCGTACTTACTCGTGTATCAAAGGCCACGAAACTAGACAAGTCACAGTGTTTATTCACGCATTTCTTTTTTCTTTTTCATATTTTCCTAATTATTTTTTTCATATTTTCCAAATTATTTTTTCATTTCCTTTTCTTTTTCTTTTATATAGCTCCCATATTTTCGCCCAAACTTAGGTTTCTGCCTAAACTCAGTCACTACTACCGATTTATGGAAAGCCCAATTTCTATCAAGATGTCAATTATGTGACTATTCGACCCAAGTTGAACCACCTTGTCATCCTAACATGCTAACCGGTATAACAGTGTCAACCAGGCAACGATTCATGTACAGGTCAGAATTTACATCTATGCCCTAGTTATTATTATTGTTTAAGTTCTATGCAAGTCCAATCTCATCACTAGCTAAGGTTTCTTCATATAGACTGACATACTTGACTCATGCACGCATCTGGCCCGACAACCTCCTCTACGTCAGAATTCGAAGGTGGATAGCCTGGGAGTGGCTGTGGAGTTGGGAACTGAAACGGGTCAGCGGATGTGTTGAGTCGCATGAAGGCATCAGGGACGGTGGTGTTGAAATGGTTCAGAGTATCAAACATGTGGCTTTGTCTCGCCATCAGTCTGTCATCCCTCTCGTGATACCGATCCATTTACCGATGAAGGTTTCTAAGCATGGACTTCGTCGAACGAGAATCGCTGGACGTAGTGGCATTATCTTCCTCAGGCTGTGGATCCTCCTCCAACTCATCATCGGGCAGCACATAGTCTGCATCCGGGACCTCATCCTCCCCCTCATCCGAGTCTGGAAAAATAAAGCCTAGGCCGCGGGGATGTGAAGGTGCCCTCGTCCACGTTTCAAATCGGGCCATCAACCTAGTGTCAAAAAGCAACAATGGTAGCTGAACCGGCTCATTTTCTACCCATATGACCCCTACTTGCTTGCACAACCCGGTGATAAGCGATGGGTGTGGTAATCCTTCGGATAGGCCACCTCTCAAACACCGGTGAATGGAGAAGTTAATGATCGTCCTAATATTTATGTGGAGATCTTTGACGTTGGCATACAATAGTGAGATCTTTTCTTTAGTAATCTCATTCGTATTTGTTGAGGGCAGTAGCTTGGCACAAATGAAAGAATACCAAATTTTCCCATACTTGTTCAAACTGGAGCTTATGAAGAGCGTGCCTCCTCTCCTGCCTTGCTCCCATACTGTATCGGGCTTGCACATTTCCTTGAGGAGTTGATCATAATCAATCCTGCTATCCCTTAATTCTGTGTATTGACACACCTCCGGTGGTGGGACATTGTAGAATTCGTTTATGGCCTCTGCACTGAAGTCTACCAGTTTGCCTCTGACGAATGCTTTAAACGGAGGTGTGTCCTCCGCATTGGCGTAGAACCACTTCAGGTTGATCTGTGAATGTGTTTTCCCAATGCCGTTCTAGGATTTGTAAACTCATATCTCCATCCATAACATTGGGCTTAAGGCTCCGTTCCGGAACTAGTACTTTTCCCGCCAATTATGCAAATCGATCGACGACGGCCGCACTCCAAAATTTCCTCTGGTCAAACTGTGGAACGGCCGTGGAAGTCCCTTCACCCTTTTTTCTCTTTTGTGGACGCGGTGGCATGTTGTTTGCTTGATCAAAAATGAAGAATTCCTAAAGAACTGTGGGTGTGAACTTTTGTCGAACGGTTGGTGGGCGATGTCAAGGTGGCTTGATGTTAGTGAGGTTGCTTTCTTTGATTTCCCGAATTTTGTCTCACACACCCAAGTAAGCAACAGATATAAATCATAATTACCTAAATCTTCACTAGTAATTTCAAAATCCACAATAGAATACCCAATTTTTCATCCAAACTTTCAACCCAATTGAATATGATATACCTTGCTTTATGCTTGATGTTCCAAAGATGGTAAAGTGAAGGATGTGATAGATGTTCCAAGAGGAATGATCAGTTGGTGATAGTTCTTCGTTGATTGCAGCTTTTGAGGAAGAACACGATAGTGGTTGACACGTTGAAGGTGATTTTCATTCTTAAGGTTTGAGTGTTTGTGTTGGATTGGAGTTTCAATTGAAGAGGGAATTGATAGTTGAAGATGATGTTTGGTTGCTATCTTGAATTCGTATGGGGTGGGAGAATCAGATTCGGTAGTGGCTTGGTGTGTAGAATGCTTATAAGGAAGTTGGGGGTTAAGTTGTATTATGATAGGAGTCCAAATGGGGCACGAATCTAAGTCTTAAAAAATTGAAATCACGACCCCTCCGCTGGGGTGGATGATTTAGTGCTTTACCGTCTGCCGGGGCGAACACCTTGCAGCGAACTTCTCCGCTGGAGCGGATTTTTCTGATGCGAAACCCCGCCGGGGCGGGTGTGGCTTTTCCAGACTTGAATATTTAGCTGCCTTGTCTTGCAAAATCTGAGCTGGAATATGACTCTTCTTAGTGAATAGATGTTCGCCCCTTGATGTTTGGCTTGAATGGACTTGCACTTGTCCTATATTACACGCACAACAAGAGAATTGTCAGCACATGGATTTAATAAAAATTCTATTTAATATACAGTATTACAACTAATTAATATCTATGTATGAAAATAACGTAAAGGATGGGTTGCCTCCCATCGAGCGCTTGATTTTAAGTCATTCGGCCTAACTACTTCTTGTTCTAGATTAGCTCGGTCAGGTCGACTGCAGTCGGTTGGCGATCGATGTCACCTCCCCAATAGTGTTTGAGGGGTTGACCGTTTACTTTGAATGTTTCTGTCGGATCCCGGCCATATAGCTCGACGGCGCCGTGTGGAAATACTGTCTTGATGGTAAAAGGGCCCGACCACCTGGATTTTAGTTGATTTTTCAACAAATTTTTTGGTGCCCTAGATTTAAAGATTGACTTGGGATGAGAATTGAAGCATTATTGGATCTCGAAGAACGCAAGAACGTGGAGACGAGCGGTGATATAACTTTAGAGTTTATTTTTTCTCTTCTTTAACATCTTGTATTTAGAATGATTTTTATTATGTGGATTATGGATTTTGATTCATTTATGATGAACTAACTTTCTATTTAAGCCTATAACGGATCTTATTATGTAACAGAGGATTAAATAACTTTAAATTCAATTTGTGAATATTATTTTTAGATTAATTGCTATGAGTTGTGCTTAATATATATAATTGTTTGATCACCAATTATCTGTTATCCCATATGAATTCGAGAGATGACATATGGGATTGGAACTAGCCATAGTGACATATGTGCATGATTTCTGCGTAGTTGGAATTCATAATTCATGTATAGGTTAGAGATATCTATGCATCATATGTAATCTGTTAAGAACCTGATATTAAACCTTATTCAATTGTAATTCACATAGAGATATAGTGAGTTAGTTTATTAAGGTGTCTTGCTTAATTCTATCATCTGTGGATTTAAGTGAGTATGGATGTAATGCATTGGAAGATGGTTATATCTGCTTTGGTGTTCTTAATTAATAATCTGGAGTAATTGATAGAAACTGAAAGAAGTTATATTATTTGAAGTGAAATAATAAGTGAAGTTGTAGGCTTAATTCTCCAAAACTTGTTAAAATCACGAGTTAGTGTTAAAATTGGTTTAAGTAGTAAGTTATTTAGAAAATCATCTTTTAATCATTAGTTTGATAAAGCTGAAACAATATAAAACTGATACTTGTTTGATTAAATAGGAAATATTATCTCCGTGGGTACGATACTTGATCTTCTCATTATATTACTTGTTGACCACGTATACTTGCGAGTAGCACGTATAGAAAATACCCAACAAGTTTTTGGCGTCGTTGCCCATTTCAACGCCGTCGTTGCTAATGTCTTCATGTGACTCAACACATCCGCTGACCCTTTTTAGTTCCCAACTCCATAGCCACTCCCAGGCTATCCACCTTCGGATTCTGACGTGGAGAAGGTTGTCGGGCGAGATGCGTGACTTATCAGGGAAGTCCTCGAAGCTTAATTTCTTTATTATCACATTGTGGACATTGTTCAGTTTATGTTTGGGCGTTGGTTTTATATTGTTAATCATAATCTTTTTAGCATATTGCATGTTAGCTGTAGGTTATTTATTATTTTCATAATACAGTAGATTAATGGTTTGAGTAGCTTTAGTTGAGTTTTTATGCTTCTAAAAAAAAGAAAAAAAATGAAAAAATTCAGAAAATAACAAAAAGAGTCGTTAGTTACGGTTGCATGAGTCAAGTATGTCAGTATGTATGAAAAAACCTTAGCTAGTGATGAGATTGGACTTGCATAGAACTTAAACAATAATGATAACTAGAATATAGATGTAAATTCTGACCTGTACATGAATCGTTGCCTGGTTGACACTATTGTACCGGTTAGCACGTTATGATGACAAGGTGGTTCAACTTGGGTCGAATTGTGACGAACGAGAATTTTGTAAAGTTATTTGAATATTTACTGAAATAAATAAATATTTTTAATAATTTAATTATTGAGTTAAATAATTAGTTCATAAAGTTTTGGTAGATTAATTTAATTATGTGTTACATTGATTAAATTAACGTGTAGTAATTTAATAGTTCAAAGTATTTAATTAATTGAGTTTATTTGATTAAATACATTAATTTAATGGGCATAATGTTACTTTAATTAATTTAATAATTAATTAAAAGAATTAATGAATTGACATAATTAATAAATAAAATTATTAATTTTGTGACAATGTGAATTAATGTAAAGTTATTATATTATATTTAATTGATTTAAATAAAATTAATTAGTTAGTTAGTAGTGTGACTATTAACTATATTATAAGAGTTTTATTAAAATAAATGGAAAAGAAGAGTTAAAGTGCTAGCCAAACAAGGCCCTTGTGGGAGTTAGCAGTTATTTAATTCAACGGATATAATATATACGTATATTAGTGTGTTAGGCGTATTTTGTTTTCATTTGTTCAAGTCAGAGAAAGAAAGTTAAGAGGTAAAGTTCAGAGAGAAAAATATCAGAGAAAATTGAGAGAGAAGAAGGAAAGTTGAGAGATTGAGAGATCATTGATATTATCTGTGATTGTTTCATCTTCACTACTAAGGGTAATCTTCCTTTTTAGTTTTTAAAATATAATTTTCTCAAAGTTTTTCACATACGTATTTTAAAGTTCTGTAAAAAAATGGGTTTCATAATAGAGTTATGATATGACTTTATCTATGTGGGTCTGTGTTTAAATCATGTTTTATACTTGGTATGAATGATTTAAAATAATCAAAATTGTATAATTAGGCCTTAATTGGGTTTTTGGAAAATCAAAGAGTTTTATTTAACGTATGTTCAAAAGTTCTCTATTAAGTATTATTTTGGAAAATTAAACCAAGATATGATCATATATGTTAATATTATGTGTTGAATCATGAATACATGATTTACACTTATCACACCATGTAATTTTGTTAAGAATTGGGTTTCTTGAAAAGACAGAGTATAAATGTTGTGAGAATAACCCATATGGGTTAAATTAATGTTTGAATCATACGTTTGTATTAAAATTGACAAATGAATATGATTGTGCATGTTAAAACAAAGAAAATGAAATTGGAATGAGTGGATTCGGTGTAGTAACGAATCCGTAATGAGAAATTTTATGTTTTTCATTAAACTTTATAAAATTTATGAAGAACAGTGAAATTGATGGTTTTAATTTTTGTAATTACATGAGTTAAAATGTTGGAAACATGTTAGTAGTAATTTGTGATGTTCCTATGAAGTTTATACTTCATGGATAACATTATAAATCAGTATATTGGTATTAATTGGGAGAAAATGGCCAATTTTCTGTGTTCGTTCGCGAACTTCAGATTCTGGGAAATCGTAGCCGCGCGGCCGCGCCCTCCTTGAAATTTCGAAAAAATTCTAAGTGTTGAATTTTTAAGTAATGTGTTTTAAATCTAATAAACATGAAGACATGTTATGTATGTGATAAGATGTTAATACAAGATTAATAACTTAAGTTATGCGATTAATTAATAAGTTAATTAATCAACGTAAACCATTATTTGACAAACCTAATAATGAGTTCGGAGAACACAGTTGTGAATCGATAAATATATCGAACCTATGATTAATTAATATTGTGAATGTGCTGATAGGTAAGAGTAATTAAAGAAGTGAGTTATAATTGTAGCTTGTTCACGAGACAAGTTTCCTAAGCTTAAATCTTTACATTTGAGCAAGTTTTCTAACTATACTCTTTAAATTGAGCAAGTTTTCTAAACTTAAATCTTTACATTTGAGCAAGTTATAGATTTAAATTCTATATCAAGCAAAGTATTTATTCTTGATTACTCAAGTTCAGAATTTAATATGAGATGTTATGATTCTTTTAAAAGCATCATTTCTATACACAATACTTATTCGATTGTATACCCTTGAGAAGTTATTATTCAAATTGAATATCTTATATTGTTGAATCCTTTAAGACTAGCGAACCCTTATATGATTCGACTAGTCCATAGTTGATAAGCGTTCTAAATTCGAGAACTATTATTGAGTTTATCCAAATCAAACTTTCTTTGGTGCGGACTCTGATGTCAAACTGAGATGAACAACCCTAATATAGGGGATTGAGGATGATGCTTAAAGCGTTGATGTATTGTGCACTAGTATCGGTACGAAGGGCTGTTCTTCCTAAGTACGAAGTAAAATCCATAGTCTTATGACTGTTAATGGTTAAAGGTTAATATACTTGACCTAGGACATAGTTCAAGGTCTTATGACCCTCAGATGTAATTTGATTCTAGATTATTATTCCTGATTCAAAAGTTGAGCTTTCTGTTATTCAGATTTCTTTAATTTCACTCGCATGTTATTATTGTCATATTTTTATACTTGCGGGCATTCGTGCTCACTCTTGTATAATAACATTGCAGCTAAGAATAAAAGATGTGATGAACCTTCTAGTAGCAAGGGCAAAGAAAAAGCTAACAAGTGTTGAAGACTTGTGGTGTTAGTGAAATGTTAAAGTTCAAGACTTATGTGTGATGATTTAAGACTTATTCATTTACGTTTTCGCAACAGAGATTTATGGTTAAGTATGACCTGGGATTTATTATGTATTTACTATTTCAGATGTTGTAACCTTATTATAGGGAGATGATGGATTATTTATCTATTTAATTGAATTTCTATTATTATGGGAAGATAGTCTTATGATATTTGAACAGTGAACACCAAATCCTGTGGAAATTAAGATGCTTGATTTGGGGGTGTCACAAGTTGGTATCAGAGCCGTAGGTTATGAAACTTAGGTGGGGGAAAACCTTAGGATAGTAGATTTCGAGAACATAGAAATGATAACTCTTGTTGAGTTTTAAGAAAAATAATAAAATTACCTTATGTGCTATATGTTTATAATTATATACTTTCTCGAATATTGATTAATATAACTTAATAACTAAGACTTAAAACTTATTTTGTCAGGATGTCAGATACTGGAGGAGCTAGTCAGCCTAGGGATATTATACCCCTAGAGACTGGATATGAGGAGCCCCAAGACATACATACAGTCTGGGAGCAGTTAGTACAGCCAGAGCCATCTCCGTTGATCACAGTCATTGGTCGGGAGCATGAGCCACAGATTGACTTAGAGGAGGACCCTGAGGAGTTTGAGATCCCGGCTGAGGCAGCTGAGGAGGAGGAGGAGGAAGACCTTGAGGAGTTTCCACCGAACTCTGTCAGCGCTGATATATACGATTTATTGTATGATCGCAACATAGAGTTACGAGATATGATTCAGGAGTTGAGAGAGCAGTCGGTTACTAAACGGATTACTATCGAGCAGAAGGATGGTGAGGTTGAGACACTCCACAACCGTCTTGGAAATGTGGAATGGGATTTGATTCATGAGAGGGGCCAACGTGAGCAGAAGTCAGAGGAGATAGAAAGGTTGAAGAATGAGATAAAAGAGAAATCAGAAAGACTCGCCATAGTAGAGGAAGCTTGGGTGAGTAATGCACGACGTGCAGATCTGGTAGAGGATGAAGCGCGTGCAAAGAAAGCTAAGGTTGCAGAGACATGCTACACATTTCTGAGGGCCATTGATGAGGCCCAGGACCGAGTTATGAGATATCCAATTCAGTTCGAGGGACTACCTGGGTATATGTTAGATCGCAGGACTATATCCCGCATAATGGAGGAGGAGCGTAACGAAGCTGTCCGACGTCTTAGCAGGCCGTGATAGGACAGTATGATTATGTGAATGCTTAACTAATAGTTAATAATGTAAATTCTAATGTAATTATAAACAAAGGAATCTTATGATGTTTTAAATCCTGAAGATCTTTTATCTCGGGATAGTTGATGTAAATGGCAGAAATGCTATCGTACTATGTTAAAAAACTTTTGATTTTAATAAAATATCAAAGTTTATTTGAGAGGATATGAGTTAAAGTGATTATGTTAAATATTTGAGTTAAGTCTTAAGAATTTAAGAGATTGAATAAAGATCTAATGAGCGTAAATCTTAACAGAAATATGCTGCCAAGAAGGAGATAAAATCGTCGACAAGCCCAAGAAGGGTCAACGAATAACAATAACAACAATGATGCCAATGCGAACCCCGTTCAGTAGTTGGTAAATCTGTTAGCTGGAGCGATGAATAATCAGTCTCAAGCTCCACCGAACACCTCATTTAAAGACTTTAAGGCAGTGGGACCGCCAGAGTTTAGAGGCTCCACAAACCCGGTAGACGCTCAGACTTGGGTTATGGAGATAGAGAAAGTATTTGAGGTTGCCCGAGTTAGGGAGGACCAAAAGACCGCCTACGCGACATTCATGTTAAAATCAGAAGCCAGCTACTGGTGGCAGACAAATAAGGTCAGAGGAGGAGAAGGTGTAATAACCTAGGAAAGGTTTAAGGAGATGTTTTTCGAGATGTATTTCCCGACCTGCTCCCAGAATCAAATGGAGGTGCAGTTTCTGGAGTTGAAACAGGGAAATATATTTGTGCCCGACTACGCGGCGAAGTTTAATGAATTGGCTAGGTTTGCCCAATATTAGGTGCATACTGACGAAAGAAAGGCTAGGCAATTTGAGCAGGGACTGAAACACTGGTTGTATAGCAAAGTGTGAATGTTTCAATTGAACACTTTTGCTGGAGTTCTGGAGAAGGCCATCCTCGCTGAAGGTGGAAGCGAAGCGGTGACCAAGTACCATCAGGATCAGAAGAAGAGAAAGAATGAAAGTGAAGGATATAATAAGGCTAGTGGTAGTAACACGGAGGAACCAATAATCATAAACGAAGGTGGAATGACAACCCGTCGTCCGTAAATCATCAAGGGAGTCAGAAGAAAAAGATAGAACCATGCCCAACCTGTGGAAAGACTCACTTAGGAGTCTGCATGAAGGGGAAAAGAGTTTGCTACAATTGTGGTCAGGAAGGCCACATAGCACCTAACTGCCCTAACCCTAAGAAGGGCGTCTACTACACATGTAGGTCAAAGGATCACTTAGCTAGAGATTGTCCCAAGAAGTCATCTGGAGGGACTAGGGTCAGGTGGAAATAAGGGAAATAACAGTGGAAATCCTCTTATAATTATCGGACCGACTTCGACAAACCGACCAACTGCAAGGACATTCAACATGATCGTACATGATGCAGTGCAGTCTCGTGATGTGGTGTCAGGTATCATTCCGATCAATAAAGTCAATGCTTATGTTTTATTTGATTCGGGTGATACTTGCTCATTTATATCTGATGACTTTGCAAAGAACTTAGAATTGCATAAAGACGAGTTAGAAATCCCTATGAACATAGAGATCGCGAACAGGTAAGTGATTCCTGTTAGGTATATACACAAGAACTGTAAAGTGGATATTAAGGGTAATATTATGAATGTAGATCTTATTCAGATTAAACTTGGGGAATTTGACGTTATCTTGAGAATGGATTAGTTATTCAATTATGGGGCTGTAATTGATTGCCAGAAGAAATGTATTAACCTTATGACTCCATCAAAGGTTGTGTTTTATGGCAGCAAGTCGCCTAGACAAGCGAGTTGTCTGACGATGATGCAAGCTAGGAAGTTATTAAGACAAGGCTATGTCGGATATTTAGCCTACATAGTTGATAGTCGAAAAAAGAATCCTAAGTTAGAGGAAATACCAGTCGTAAGGGACATCATGGATGTGTTTCCAGATGATCTGCCAGGACTTCCGCTTGACAGGGAAGTAGATTTCATTATCAATTTGGTGCCAGGAACGACTCTAATATCGAAAGCACCATACCGGATAGCTCCGGTAGAAATGAAGGAATTGATGGTTCAGCTACAAGAGTTGTTGGACGAAAAATATATTCAACCGAGCGTGTCACCGTGGAGAGCGCCGATATTATTCGTGAAAAAGAAGGATGGGACGATGCGCCTCTGCATCGATTATAGAGAATTGAACAAGGTTACCATTAACAATAGGTATCCGTTACCAAGGATTGATGATCTGTTTGATCAATTAAAGGGAGCAAGATATTTCTCAAAGATAGACCTGAGAAGTGGTCATCATCAGCTGAAGGTGTGGCCAGAAGATGTCCCGAAGACAGCGTTCAGGACACGATATGGTCACTATAAATTTTTGGTGGTTATGTCATTTGGTCTAACGAATGCGCCTGCAGCATTTATGGGCCTAATGAATGGAGTGTTCAAGCCATTTTTAGACAAATTCGTGGTGGTCTTTATTGACGATATATTGGTATATTCTAAGATCAAAGAAGAGAATGTTGAGTATTTGAAGTTGACATTGGAGGTGTCGAGAAGAGAGAAGTTATACACCAAATTCTCAAAATGTGAATCTGGATTGAAAGGGTGCAATTTCTCAGACATGTGATTGATAAGGACGGAATTTCGGTGGATCCCTCCAAAGTCGAAGCAGTGATGAATTGGGATCAGCCGAAAACACCGTCGGAAGTAAGAAGTTTTCTTGGATTAGCAGGTTATTACAGAAGATTCATTCATGATTTTTCCAAGATCGCCACTCCGCTAACGAATTTGACTAGGAAAGTTGTGAAATTCATTTGGACAGAGAAGTGCGAGGAATGTTTTAAAGAACTTAAGAAAAGTTTGAGTACAGCACCTGTGTTGTCCCTTCCGGATGACACAGGAAACTTTGTAGTATATAGTGATGCGTCGCATAAAGGGCTAGGCTGTGTGCTTATGCAAAACTGCAGAGTTATTACGTACGCGTCACGACAGTTGAAAGATTATGGGAAGGGATATCCAACCCACGATCTAGAATTGGCCGCGGTGGTATTCGCTTTAAATATTTGGAGACACTATCTCTATGGGGAGAAGTGTGAAATATATACAGACCACAAGAGTCTGAAATATATTTTCACCCAGAAGGATTTGAATATGCGTTAGACAAGATGGTTTGAACTAATTAAGGACTACGATTGTGATATCTTATACCACCCGGGTAAAGCAAATAATGTAGCCGACACCTTAAGTAAAAAGGGTCGGGAGAAGTTGATGATGTTGATAGCACAGGAAGAATTAATTTCAGCAATGGAAAAGCTAGAATTGGAGGTAGGATGTCCAATGGAGATTGATGAAAAGCTGTTCCAGATGCAAGCTGGTACAACTTTATTGCATAAGGTTAAGGAAGCTCAAATCCTAGATAAGGAGTGTGAAGAAGTAAAGAAAAAGATATCTGCAGGGACGAAACTTAAATTCAAGATGGACAGCGAAGGATTGTTGAGGTTTGAAAACAGAGTTTGGGTACCGCCAGTACCAGAAATCAAGGAGGACATTCTGAGCGAGGCTTATAGTTCGAGGTATTCCATTTATCCCGGAAGTACCAAGATGTATCAGGATTTACGACAACATTTTTGGTGGCCAAATATAAAGAGGGACGTTGCCGATTGTGTTGCCAAGTGTCTGACTTGCCAAAGGGTCAAGGCAGAACATCAAAGACCAAGTGGTTTGTTACAACCTTTAGAGATCCCAGAATAGAAATGGGAACATATTACAATGGATTTTGTGGTTGGCCTTCCGACGACCCAGAAAGGCTATGACGCAGTATGGGTTATCGTTGACCGATTAACAAAATCCGCACACTTTCTTTCAATCAGAAACAGATTTAACTTAGAACAATTGGCGAAGTTATACATGAAAGAGATTATTTCGAGGCACGGGGTGCTGGTGTCAATTGTTTCTGACCGTGATCCGCGCTTTACGTCGAAGTTCTGGAAACGACTACAGGAATGAATGGGAACACAATTGAGAATGAGTACAGCTTATCACCCTCAGACTGACGGGCAAAGCGAAAGGACGATCCAGACATTAGAGGATATGCTGAGAGCATGCATCATGGATTTCAAAGGCAATTGGGACGATCATTTACCGCTTGTAGAATTCGGTTATAACAATAATTACCACGCTAGTATTGGTATGCCGCCTTACGAAGCGTTGTACGGCAGAAAGTGCAGAACTCCACTATACTGGGATGAAGTTAGCGAGAGACAGTTGCTGGGTCTAGAGTTGGTACAGCAGACAGCATAGATAGTTAAAGTAATCCGGAAAAGATTAGTAGCGGCTCAGGATAGGTAGAAGAAATACATCAATCCACACCGCAAGAATGTAGAGTTTGAATCGGGTAGTTTTGTGTTTTTAAAGGTCTCTCCCTGGAAGGGAAAGATCCAATTTGGTAAAAAAGGAAAATTGAGCCCGAGGTTCATTGGACCCTTTGAGGTGCTTCGACGAATTAGAGAAGTCGCCTATGAGGTAGCTTTACCTCCGGCATTAGAGCATGTCCACAACGTCTTCCATGTGTCAGTGTTACGACCTTATAAACCCAATTACAAACATGTTATAGAATATGAGCCCCTATAATTCGAGAAGGATTTATCATACGAAGAAGTTCTTGTTCAGATTGTTGACAGGAAAGAGCAAGTTCTCAGGAATAAAGTAATACCTTCTGTTAAGGTAATTTGGAGGAACCACAATGCTGAAGAAGCTACGTGGGAACTCGAAGAGAATATGATGAAGACTTATCCACACTTATTTTCTTGAATTGGTGAACGCGATTCTGGGGACAAAATCTTTTTAAGGGGGGAAAGACGAAACGAAATTAGTAATCGAACCGTGATTCTGAGGACAAAATCCTTTTAAGGGGGGAAAGATGTGACGAACGAGATCATTGATATTATCTGTGATTGTTTCATCTTCACTACTAAGGGTAATCTTCCTTTTTAGTTTTTAAAATATAATTTTCTCAAAGTTTTTCACATACGTATTTTAAAGTTCTGTAAAAAAATGGGTTTCATAATTGGGTTATGATATGACTTTATCTATGTGAGTCTGTGTTTAAATCATATTTTATACTTGGAATGAATGATTTAAAATGATTAAAATTGTATAATTAGGCCTTAATTGGGTTTTTGGAAAATCACAGAGTTTTATTTAACGTATGTTCAAAAGTTCTCTGTTAAGTATTATTTTGGAAAATTAAACCAAGATATGATCATATATGTAATCATATATGTTAATATTATGTGTTGAATCATGAATACATGATTTACACTGATCACACCATGTAATTTTGTTAAGAATTGGGTTTCTTGAAAAGACAGTATAAATATTGTGAGAATAACCCATATGGGTTAAATTAATGTTTGAATCATGCGCTTGTATTAAAATTGACAAATGAATATGATTGTGCATGTTAAAACAAAGAAAATAGAATAGGAATGAGTGGATTCGGTGTAGTAACGAATCCGTAATGAGAAATTTTATGTTTTTCATTAAACTTTATAAAATTTATGAAGAACAATGAAATTGATGGTTTTAATTTGTGTAATTACATGAGTTAAAATGTTGGAAATATGTTAGTAGTAATTTGTGATGTTCCTATGAAGTTTATACTTCATGGGTAACATTATAAATCAGTATATTGGTATTAATTAGGAGAAAATGGCCAAGTTTTTGTGTTCGTTCGCGAACTTTAGATTCTGGGAAATCGTAGCCGCGCGGCAGCGCCGTTCCCAAGTGTTATTGCCGTGCGGCCGCGCCAGTTTTGAAATTTTGAAAAAATTCTAAGTGTTGAATTTTTGAGTAATGTGTTTTAAATCTAATAAACATGAAGACATGTTATGTATGTAATAAGATGTTAATAGAAGATTAATAACTTAAGTTATGCGATTAATTAATAAGTTAATTAATCAATGTAAACCATTATTTGACAAACCTAATAATGAGTTCGGAGAACACATTTGTGAATCGATAAACATATCGAACCTGTGACTAATTAATATTGTGAATGTGTTGATAGGTAAGATTAATTAAAGAAGTGAGTTATAATTGTAGCTTATACACGAGGCAATTTTTCTAAACTCAAATCTTTACATTTGAGCAAGTTTCCTAACTATACTATTTAAATTGAGCAAGTTTTCTAAACTCAAATCTTTACATTTGAGCAAGTTATAGATTTAAATTCTATATCAAGCAAAGTATTTATTCTTGATTACTCAAGTTCAGAATTTAATATGAGATGTTATGATTCTTTTAAAAGTATCATTTCTGTATACAATACTTATTCGATTGTATACCATTGAGAAGTTATTATTCAAATTGAATATCTTATATTGTTGATTCCTTTAAGACTAGCGAACCCTTATATGATTCGACTAGTCCATAGTTGATGAGCGTTCTAAATTCGAGAACTATTATTGAGTTTATCCAAACCAAACTTTCTTTGGTGCGGACTCTGATGTCAAACTGAGATGAACAACTCTAATATAGGGGATTGAGGATGATGCTTAAAGCGTTGAGGTATTGTGCACAGTATCGGTACGAAGGGCTAATCTCCCTAAGTACGAAGTAAAGTCCATAGTCTTATGACTGTTAAAGGTTAAAGGTTAATATACTTGACCTAGGACATAGTTCAAGGTCTTATGACCCTCAGATGTAATTTGATTCTCGATTATTATTTCTGATTCAAAAGTTGAGCTTTCTGTTATTCAGATTTCTTTAATTTCACTCGCATGTTATTATTGTCATATTTTTATACTTGCGGGCATTCGTGCTCACTCTTGCATAATAACATTGCAGCTAAGAATGAAAGATGTGATGAACCTTCTAGTAGCAAGGGCAAAGGAAAAGCTAACAAGTGTTGAAGACTTGTGGTGTTAGTGAAATGTTAAAGTTCAAGACTTATGTGTGATGATTTAAGACTTATTTATTTACGTTTCCGCAACAGAGATTTAAGGTTAAGTATGACCTGAGATTTATTATGTATTTACTATTTCAGATGTTGTAACCCTATTATAGGGAGATGATGGATTATTTATCTATTTAATGAATTTCTATTATTATGGGTAGATAGTCTTATGATATTTTAACAGTGAACACCAAATCCTGTGGAAATTAAGATCCTGGATTTGGGGGTGTCAAACGAATAGTCACATAATTGACATCTTGATAGAAATTAGGCTTTAAATGACAAGAATTCCATGAACCGGTAGTAATGACTGAAATTAGGCAGAAACCTAAGTTTGGGGGAAAATATGGGAGTTATCTAAAAGAAAAAGGAAAAGAAATGATTTTTTTTAGAAAATATGAAAAAGAGAAAAAGAAATGCGTGAATAAACTCCGTGACTTGTCTAGTTTCGTGGCCTTTGATACTCAAGTAAGTACGCCCTAGGGGATGTCTTTACACCCAGCGCTTTAAACCCATTTGGTTTGGGAGTCGTTGGTCGAAAGATCGTTACATGGGTATCACTAAAAAGCCTAAGGGAACTAGGCATTGCACAGTCATGGTGAAATTGAGATACGGGAAAATGAGCAAAAATGCCACCGTAAAGGAATAAAGATAGCGAAACTCCCATATTGACTTTTGACTTGGTTAATGTTGAGTCGTGTCTGTATTACTGTGTTTACGGGATTTCGTGAGATAAAGCTGTATTTTCTAGCTAAGATGCGTGTTATGTGATATATTTGAACTTTAGTTGAACACATTGTTGTTAAGCACACACACGCAGCGGTGTTAACAGGTAGTGATTCATATATTGGTTTGAACTGCGATTATGTTTTGGTTGGATTTGTTGTTATATTTATGTGATTTCTCTGAGGCAAGATTGGTTAGTTTTGTATGGTTTGACAGTTGCATTCATAAGCATTGTAATTATTAGCATGTGCATAGTTTTGCTTGAGGGCAAGCAAAGTCTCATGTTTGGGGGTATTTGATGAGTGGGTTTCATACCTACAAATTGGTATTCTTTATAGTTTGATTATTGGCGTTTTCAAGTAATTTTACTATCATTTTACTTAGCTATATAATATTGGTTGTAGGAGATGGATTGGATGGAAGAGGAACATAAAAGAGAAGTTTTAGTGTGCATATGACAAGAACACCCGCTGGGGCGGGTGCCTGAAGAAGCAAAGCTCCGTCGGGGAAAATTTGATGACTGCTGGGCAGAATGTTTCTCCGCTGGGGCGGGTGTCTGTAACCCAATTCCCCGCCGAGGCGGGTAGGCGTGGAAGTCATCGATACTTTCCTTGTTCGGTTAGGAATTGGATGCAAGCTGGGGTGATGATTAGGGCTGCGAGTATGATGATATAAAAGGGTCATGCAATGCATATTAGAGACACTTAGCCATACACAAGCCCTATCTTTTAAGATTGACTTGGGATGAGAATTGAAGCATCATTGGATCACGAAGAACGTAATAACTTGGAGACGAGCGGTGATATAATTTTAGAGTTTATTTTCTCTCTTCTTTAACATCTTGTATTTAGAATGATTTCTATTATGTGGATTATGGATTTTGATTCATCTATGATGAACTAACTTTCTATTCAAGCCTATAAAGGATCTTATTATGTAACGAAGGATTAAATTGCTTTAAATTCAGTTTATGAATATTATTTCCAGATTATTTGCCATGAGTTGTGCTTAATATATATAATTGTTTGATCACCAATTATCTGTTATCCCATATGAATTCGAGAGATGACATATGGGATTGGAACTAGCCATAGTGACATATGTGTGTGATTTCTGCGTAGTTGGGATTCATAATTCATGTATAGGTTAGAGATATCTATGCATCATATGTAATCTGTTAAGAACCTGATATTAAACCTTATTCAATTGTAATTTAGATAGAGATATAGTGAGTTAGTTTATTAAGGTGTCTTTCTTAATTCTATCATATGTGGATTTAAGTGAGTATGGATGTAATGCATTGGAAGATGGTTATATCTGCTTTGGTGTTCTTGATTAATAATCTGAAGTAATTGATAGAAACTGAAGGAAAGTATATTATCTGAAGTGAAATAATAAGTGAAGTTGTAGGCTTAATTCTCCAAAACTTGTTAAAATCCCGAGTTAGTGTTAAAATTGGTTTAAGTAGTAAGTTATTTAGAAAATCATCTTTTAATCATTAGTTTGATAAAGTTGAAACCATATAAAACTGATACTTGTTTGATTAAATAGGAATTATTGTCTCTGTGGTATGATACTTGATCTTATCATTATATTACTTGTTGACCACGTACACTTGCGTGTAGCATGTATAGAAAATACGCAACAAGTTTTTGGCGTCGTTGCCCATTTCAACGCTACCGTCGCTGATGCCTTCACGCGACTCAACACATCCGCTAACCCGTTTCAGTTCCCAACTCCACAACCACTCCCAGGCTATCCACCTTCGGATTCTGACGTGGAGGAGGTTGTCGGGCCAGATGCGTGACTTATTAGGGAAGTCCTCGAAGCTTAATTTCTTTATTATCACATTGTGGACATTGTTCAGTTTATGTTTGGGGGTTTGTTTTATATTGTTAATCATAATCGTGTTAGCATATTGCATGTTAGTGTAGGTTATTTATAATTTTCACAATAGAGTAGATTAATGGTCTGAGTAGCTTTAGTTAAGTTTTTATGCTTATAAAAAAAAGAATAAAAAATGAAAAAATTCAAAAAATAACAAAAAGAGTTGTTAGTTAGGATTGCATGAGTCAAGTATGTCAGTATGTATGAAAAAACCTTAGCTAGTGATGAGATTGGACTTGCATAGAACTTAAACAATAATGATAAGTAGGATATAGATGTAAATTTTGACCTGTACATGAATCGTTGCCTGGTTGACACTGTTGTACCGGTTATCACGTTAGGATGACAAGGTGGTTCAACTTGGGTTGAATAGTCACATAATTGACATCATGATAGAAATTAGGCTTTAAATGATAGGAATTCCATAAACCGGTAGTAATAACTGAGATTAGGCAGAAACCTAAGTTTGGGGGAAAATATGGGAGTTATCTAAAAGAAAAAGAAAAGGAAATGATTTTTTTTTTTGGAAAATATGAAAAAGAGAAAAAGAAATGCGTGAATTAACACCGTGACTTGTCTAATTTCGTGGCCTTTGATACTCGAGTAAGTACGCCCTAGGGGATGTCTTTACACCCAGTGCCTTACAGCCATTTGGTTTGGGAGTCGTTGGTCGAAAGATCGTTACATGGGTATCACTGAAAAGCCTAAGTGAACTAGGCATTGCACAGTCATGGTGAAATTAAGATACGGGAAAACGAGCAAAAATGCCACTGTAAAAGAATAAAGATAGCGAAACTCCCATATTGACGTTTGACTTGGTTATTGTTGAGTCGTGTCTGTATTACTGTGTTTACGGGATTTCGTGAGTCAAAGCTGTATTTTCTAGCTAAGATGCGTGTAATGTGATATATTTGAACTTTAGTTGAACACATTGTTGTTAAGCACACACACACGCAGCGGTGTTAACAGGTAGTGATTCATATATGGGTTTGAACTGCGGTTATGTTTCAGTTGGATTTGTTGTTATATTTGTGTGATTTCTCTGAGGCAAGACTAGTTAGTTTTGTATGGTCTGACAGTTACATTCATAAGCATTGTAATTATTAGCATGTGCATGGTTTTGCTTGAGGGCAAGCAAAGTCTCAAGTTTGGGGGTATTTGATGAGTGAGTTTCAAACCTACGAATCAGTATTCTTTATAGTTTGATTCTTGTCGTTTTCAAGTAATTTTCCTATCATTTTACTTGTTTATATAATATTGGTTATAGGAGATGGATTGGATGGAAGAGGAGCATAAAAGAGAAGTTTAAGTGTGCATATGACAAGAACACCCGCTGGGGCGGGTGCCTGAAGAAGCAAAGCTCCGCCGGGGTGGATTCAATGACTGCTAGGCAGAATGTTTCTCCGCCGGGGCTGGTGTTTGTAAGCTAATTCCCCACCGGGGCGGGTAGGCGCGGAAGTCAGCGATGCTTTCCTTGTTCGGTTAGGAATTGGATGCAAGCTAAGGTGATGATTAGGGCTGCGAGTATGATGATATAAAAGGGTCATGAAGAGCATATTAGAGACACTTAGTTATACACAAGCCCTAGCTTTGAAGATTGACTTGGGATGAGAATTGAAGCATCATTGGATCACGAAGAACGTAATAACTTGGAGACGAGCGGTGATATAATTTTAGAGTTTATTTTCTCTCTTCTTTAACATCTTGTATTCAGAATAATTTCTATTATGTGGATTATGGATTTTGATTCATCTATGATGAACTAACTTTCTATTTAAGCCCATAACAGATCTTATTATGTAACGGAGGATTAAATATCTTTAAATTCAGTTTATGAATATTATTTCCAGATTATTTGCTATGAGTTGTGCTTAATATATATAATTGTTTGATAACCAATTATCTGTTATCCCATATGAATTCTAGAGATGACATATGGGATTGGAACTAGCCATAGTGACATATGTTTGTGATTTCTGCGTAGTTGGGATTCATAATTCATGTATAGGATATAGATATCTATGCATCATATGTAATCTGTTAAGAACCTAATATTAAACCTTATTCAATTGTAAATCACATAGAGATATAGTGAGTTAGTTAATTAAGTTATCTTGCTTAATTCTATCATCTGTGGATTTAAGTGAGTATGGATGTAATGCATTGAGAGATGGTTATATCTGCTTTGGTGTTCTTGATTAAGAATTTGGAGTAATTGATAGAAACTGAAGGAAAGTATATTATCTGGAGTGAAATAATAAGTGAAGTTGTAGGCTTAATTCTCCAAAACTTGTTAAAATCCCGAGTTAGTGTTAAAATTGGTTTAAGTAGTAAGTTATTTAGAAAATCATCTTTTAATCATTAGTTTGATAAAGCTGAAACAATATAAAATTGATACTTGTTTGATTAAATAGGAATTATTGTCTCTGTGGGTACGATACTTGATCTTATCATTATATTACTTGTTAACCACGTACATTTGCGTGTAGCACTTATAGTAAATACCCAACAAGTATGCCCAAAGATGGAGACTTCTTGCTGCTCAAGTCATCCCATCAATGACTGAAACTGAGATCGTAATGACATTCATCGATATAAAAGAAACTCCATTCTATGAAAAGGTCCTAGCAGGCATAGGATAACCATTCTTAGAGATGATTAAATATGGAGAAATGGCTGAGATAGGACTGAAGTCTGGAGAGATCAAAGACCTTACTGCTTTTGAAGCCGTGGCTGAGCACATTTAGGCGGTTGGAATAATCCTCGAAGAGTTCATAAGAAGAAAGAAGAGGATGTATCCTTTGTACTCCAAGGTTAAACTCAAAGAGGCAACCAAAACCTGCCCATTCAAAGGAAAAATTATTCCCCTTTTCAAACATCTGTACAACTTTCAAATCCTACGTTCTAAAGAACTTGATAGGCTAAACGTCGAAGGAAATTTACACCCTTAGGGGACTCACTTGAGAATATACTCAAGCTTCTGATAACACAGAAGAAAATTGCTCAGCTCCTTCCACCAACCAATCCAAGTGGGAAAATTTTTGACCTAAGCAAGAAATGTGCTTATCATTTTGGAGCTCCAGGCCATGATACCCAAGAATGTTGGTCTTTAAAGCACAAAATCCAAGACCTGATAGACAGTGGTGAGATTATAGTGACAAAACCAGAGCAGCCACATGTTCAAGATAACCCTTTGCCTCAACACAATGAGGAGGGAGTCAACATGATCAGTAGGGGGAATGGAGAAGGTTCCAAGTACCTCAAATACGTAGGGGATTCTCCCCAAACAAGCAAGGATAGCTTTGACAAATGGGACTATTCAGAATGCCGCTTTCTGATAGAACGAGAAATGAAGTCTATTAAGGAACATATTGGTTAACTGGTAGAACTGACGGTATATCAGCACCAAGTGACGCAACAGTTGATAACTCAACTCAACCAAAGGAGAACAGATCCTCCCACGCTTAAATTTTTCCAATTGTAAGGAAGGATCACTATCGGTTCCATGAACAAGAAACCTGGGCAGACAAAGTTGCAAGGGAAAAAAGAGTTTGAGCTCATAGAGAGTTTGCTTTAAAGAGAAAGTTCACGGCTTTGGATCAGCCTATGGAAGAAATTAATTTGATGTTGATCAATGAGGGAAAAATTACATAGCTATTGCCCCTAGTGCACCATCAATCAAGAAAGTTCAATCCTTCCAAAATATGTTAATATCATTCCAACACTCCTGGTCATGATACAGAAGAATGTTGGGGACTTTATCAGTGATAAGTAGGTTTTATACCTACTTATTGGCTATCTGCTTACTAGAAATATGGCTTGATCACAAGCGTTTTAGTGTCTTTTTATATTTTTTATCTTTATTTTATAGGTTTCATTAAGGGAACTCAAATGGCAAGCTAATGGCATAGTATTGGCATGGAAAGGGCTGGAAGGCAAGATGGAGAGCTCTTGGTGGATTCAAGGTGGAACTGGCTTGTTGAAGATGGCTTATGGCAAGTGCAAATGGCCTATGATTAGTAGTAAGTGAAGGCAAAAGAAGCAGCAAGGATTAGCAATACACTAGCAAGCATAAGGCAGAAATGCAGCATAGCGTGGCCGCGCGGCTTTGAAGAGTAAACCTGGCGCGCCCGCGCCTAGGAGGAATTCGTTTTGGAGATCAGTGTGGTCGCGCCCCAAAAGGCTTACGGGCTGGCACGGCCGCGCCAGTTAACTTATGAAAAATGTTGACTTTTCACTTAAACATTTACTGTAGCGTATTTTCCATATAAGGGTGCATTTGCTAGTTACGAAAAAAGATTGGATCGTTTTATTTTCCATTTCTAGGGTTTTGAAGAGAAAAAGAGAGTTCTTAGCTATAGTCTACCATTTTTTGGCTTCTCTCTTTGCTCTTAGTCGATTTCCATTATTAGGGTTTTAGATTTGGTTGATTGTGATCTTGAACTCAACTTGAAGGGTTGTTTTGGACAGAGATTTATCAGATTTGCAATTTCCTCTTTTCTTAATTCTCTTTGCTTTCATTTCATACTTTCAATGCTTAGATCAAATCCCATAATGGTTATTGATTCAGAGATGAACTAATCACCATTATGGGATTCTAATGAAGCTTATTGCTTAATTCAGATCTATATGCCTATTTGTTATGTGTGATTAATTATGTATGGATTGCCTGGCATGGTTGTGTTTATTGTTTAGATGCTTGATCACCATTTACCTAGATAGGATAATATCAATAAGAAATCTTGGAGAGCGGATACACGTATTACTAACACCCAAGAAGCCACTGAAATACCTGTACAAATGGCAGTCGAAGAACATAGAGCGTTGAGAGACTACTTTATGCCAAAAATCAACGAGCTTTAGTCGAGTATTATCCGGCCAGCGATTGCAGCGAACACCTTTGAAATCAAACCAGGGACAATTCAGATGGTTCAGAACACAGTCCAGTTTGAGGGTTCACCTAACGATGATCCAAATGAACACATGCTGAGCTTTATTGAAATTTGCGACACATTCAAGTACAACAATGTGTCGGATGATGTGGTGAAGCTTCGGCTCTTCCCATTTACTTTGAGGGATAAAGCGAGGAGCTGGCTTCACTCGCTACCATCTGGTTCAATTACTACGTGGGAGGACTGCGCATAAACATTTCTAGCAAAATTCTTTCGATGTCTAAAACAGCAAAGATGAGGAGTGCTCTATCTTAATTTGAGCAACAACAAGGAGAATCACTGTATGAGGCTTGGGAAAGGTATAAAGAGATGTTAAGGAAGTGTCCTCACCACGGGATGCCAGATTGGATGGTAATCAATACTTTTTACAATGGTTCGGGATGGCAATCAAGGTCGTGTATTGATGCCGCCGCAAGAGGTGCTTTATGGGCAAAGAGCTTTGCGGAAGCTTATGAATTGATTGAGACCATAGCGGCAAATAACTTCCAGAATCCGACAGCTAGAATGCCTCAACCAAAAGTTGTCGGGGTATTTGATGTGGATGCCATCACAGCACTATCAGCTGAAATGGCGGCGATGTCGAAGAAAATTGACTCTATGGCTTCAAACAAAGTTCAGCAAGTTACTTTTGTCTGTGAGTTATGTGCGGGATCACACCCGACAGAACAATGTGCTATAACTGCAGAGTCGGTTCAATTCGTTAGCAACTACCAAAAGCCACAAAATCAATTTCAGAACTCCTACCATCCAAACAACAGAAATCATCCAAACTTCAGCTGGAATAATAATCAAGGTGCTCAACAACAACACCAACCTCAACAACAATAGTCTCATCAACAGTATGCTCCTAAACCGTCTTATCCTTCCAGATTCCGGTAACATCAACATCAACATCATCCAACTCCCGCTCCTCAGCCGGAGAAGAAATTTGAATTATAGGAAATGATGTTAAAGCATATGGCAAATACTGAACTGTTGATAAAGAGCCAAGCGATGGCAATTAAAAACTTAGAGAATCAGATGGGCCAAATGGCCAATATGTTGACCAACAGATCGCAAAGGACTCTACCAAGAAATACAGAAGCAAATTTGAGAAGGGACGGGAAGGAACAGTGTCAGGCCATTACATTGAGGTCTAGGAAGCAGACTGCAGGACTGGAGCCTGGCGCGGCCGCGCCCTAGCCCTAGAAAGAAGAGAACCTGGCGCGAGCGCGCCCATATGTAGAAAATTCTGAAGGGGTTTTGAATGGTGAAAATGATGGGGACAATGCAGTAGAGGCAGAGAAGCATGATAAAGCTGAGAAAACTAGTGCCACACCACTAGTTGTGTACCCTCCTGCACCATACCCTCAGAGACTTTAGGAACAGAAATTAGACAAACAGTTCGCTAAGTTTTTGGAGGTGTTTAAGAAACTGCAAATTAACATTCCTTTCGCAGAAGCTTTAGAACAAATGCCAAGCTATGCGAAGTTTATGAAACAGTTGCCTCAACAGAAGAATGTAGTGCTATGACGCCCCCAAATCCGGGTCCCTTTTATTACCTCGCATCCGGTGCAGTCACGGTACAACCATCGTCAATCTATTACATCTTTTATTCATTACTTAAAGAATATAACTTCACTTTATTACAAATTAGAATATAAATTCTTTTCATTTTCAGGATCTGTATAATGACCCCAAACTTTTATAAGTTTCAATCTCGATCATTTAACATTCATGTCTATACATCATATTTGATGTTATAAAAATGCGGAATAATTTAAACTTTTCTGTATCCTTAAATAAAATATTTCATTGAATTCATAATCTTGAATCAATCACATATCCCAGAATCAACTATATGATATGATTCATTCTATTTGAGTTATTGTATAAACGCTTACATCTTAATACGATGTCTTCTATGTATCACATAGTACAAATTTTCAACACGACAAGTGTTATACATCATAAGCAACTATCAAGTACATCGTATAAAACTTAAACATTGTTCAAGATCGTATCATTAGATAACTACGTCGATCTCCTTACGAAACTACGGAACTCTATCAATCATGTGGCATAATACTTTAATCGTAAGTCCTTAACCTGTAAAAATGGTAATTTGCAAGAGTGAGCTCGACAGCTCAGCAATTCTAATAGTTTTCATGCATCTCATAGCATATAATATCATACTCAGTTCATGTATCCATAATCAATTAATATTTCCTACGCATGTTACTTCTCACATAACAGGCATATCATCAAATATCAACTTTCAATCTCATACATATCTCATATACAGCTCATATATAAGTTCACATCATCACAGCATAATATAATTCAACTAACAGTTGTTGAATTCATATATCAAATAGGAACTGAAAGACTTGCCTGATTCGTAGTTTAACAACTACGACTTAACTGCTTAAAGATATCTGCACTTCGTGTATTCCTACACACTTATACAATTATGGATTCACACTTATCAGTTATATGTATCCACACATTCTTAATGTAATAATAAAGGTTATATTGTTGTCTAACTTGATTCTTAGAACCTTCATTTTACTTTCTCATCGTATTCCTAAAATAATTATGTACGTATAGGTATACCTTAACCAGACATACTTAATACCAACATTGACACGCTTAACTATCTAAGTGTTCGACACATATTTAAAACTTATGAATATATAATCACACCGTCCTTGTGTTTTGCAAAACTTTAGGAAAATTTATCCATTCCGGTTTTAATACCACCATTACATTGATAAACACTCATGTCATTAGTTAGACTCTGTTTTATAACTTATGATAACAATGTAAGCCTATCACAAGGTTCAGACCATATTTAAAACAGTCAGGCAAACTTGCCCTATGGCGCAGCTGCGCCACATTTAGACCTGGGAGGGGCGCAGCTGCGCAGCTCCCTATCTAGACCAAATTTGGCTTTTTGGCCTCTGATTCTACTTTGGTTCTCTAGCATGCATAGCTATTACACATAAAATGCTAAACATCCTTCAATACACATGCTCACATACATTCATCATATATGCATATCTAGCATCCTTTGTTACTTTAAAAATATGTCTAGTTCATGCTTAGCTAATTTTCATAGTGTTTATCAAGGTGTGTACACATACATGACATCTAAGTGATGTTAAAAGCACTAGCATGTATGCTCAAAATGTCAGAACACTAATACACTATGATCATGCAACTTAGTTTGCAAAAAGTCCAAGTTTTGCTTTTGAAATCATTTTCAATTTAAACAATGTGTTCTAGTGTATGCTCAATACCTTAGACTCACATATCATGCATATCTAAACCATATATCATGTTCAAAAAGGTCAGAATGTAAACATGATACGTATATGTCAAAGTTCATTTCAAAACTTCTACTTTCTTTAGTAAACGCTCACTAATGAGGTCAAACACGTTCATGCTTCATCATAAAACATATATACACCGGCTAACCTGATCTTCATGCATATCTAGACCGTGCAAATGCACTTACAAGGACAGAACACACATGATACACATATATCAAAGTTCATATCGAAAACTATAAGTTTCATTTTTAAAACATACGTTTTCCTTCCATGACATATACTAACATGGTTATACATGCTTATGTCATATCAAAGTACTCATATATGCATGTTATTTATGTTCACATGCTTGCCTAATGAGATAACATATACTAGTACATATCAGCAACTTAATCAGAAAACAAAATCAAGAACAGGGCTTGGTGCAGCTGCGCCGCTGGCCAGTACAAAACTGGCGCAGCTGTGCAGGTGTCCGGCCAGAACTGAAGCAGCTTCCTGCTCGGCAGTTTAACAACCCATCTCAAAAATTTCCTACAAAATTCATTTCAAACAACCATATAGCAGTTCTAATTTTCTCATTAGCTCATATAACACTTAACATTCATATTCCAATCAACAATTAATCCAATCCATGCTTAATCCAAGAATCCAAAACTTAGAAATTCACAGAAAATAAGAACATGAGTATAAATAATTATACCTCTGTAATTCATGATTCCTGCTATAACAAGTTTCTCCTATACTGATAATTCTCTCAATCAACTTACTCACTATAATGTTATACTCACACTAGCCTTGCTTAACAGAATTCTCCGCAAGAATAAAAGGAGAGGATATGAGTTCATTATATAGGCAAATGTTTACACAGACATTTCAATTTCACCTCAAATTAAACCAAAGGAATGCAAGTTTGTACAATGGATAAGAGAGAGTGGTTGAGAGTTGGTGGATTCAATCATGAATCCCACATCCCTTACAATCATTAGCTAGACTTGTGAGGAAATTGAGAAGGAGGTAGAGTAAAGTAGTTGCTTTGGCTTGTACACGTGAAGATAAAGTTAGGCACTCAATGTGAGATAAGCCAGTTAACTCAGTAACTTGCAAAGGCAATACTCTATACTAGTGTTATATATATATAGCCTGTTATGCTCACTAAGGCTACCTCATGTATACACATTTTATTTCATGTATACTTAGTTTATAAATGAAATTTCTAATTATAATGTATCAAGTAGGGTTACATATATACCACATATAATCCATGTACATTTTCTTAACACCGAATATAATTCAATTGGGTATTATCATAATGGTTATTAATTATTATAACGGTTATTATTACAGTTATAATAACTTATTGCATACATTATCAATTAACAATGGTTATTGATATTACTATACATCAATGTTCACCCATACACTTATTGTCACATAAACACTTACTATTATGTAACTCACATAATGCAATTAATCTTACTATATAGTCTATATATATAATATATAACTATATTAATACGTCACATTGCGTTATATAATATAGTTTATATATAATTGTAGGGTCACACTTAAGTGTTGCACTACACTTATATAACACATGTGTCATTACTATATGTTATACTTTTAAATTATCACATCCTTTGCACATATCAACTAGTTGAGCAAATATAATCTATTCGTTTATATATTATTATTAATTAATGACTTATCTTATCTTATCAATTAATTAATAATAATATTAATTAATCCATTCTTCATCAATCAATGAAATTATAAATCTCCATAACAATTAATTAACATTTATATGATTAATTATCAAATTAAATAGATATAAATCTTATTATATTTATAAATTATTTACTCATTAATCAATATATTATCAAATAATTACTTGATAATAGTATATTACCCATATCAATAATCAATATTATAAGACAATTTATCTCATTCCTCATCAATTTAATAATCACAATTTTGATTATATTTATAATCAATTTTCTTATTATTATACTATCACTGGCCATAATAATAAATCAACATACTATTATAATAATAATTAACAATTAATATAGATTAATTATTTAATTAATAATTCCTCCATCCTTGAATTAATTCATTTATCATCGAATCTATTATCGTGCCACACAAGGCATTTCTCACAAGCTCAATCTTAAACTTATTATCACTTCCACCACACTTAATATTTTTTTAATATAATGTTTGTGTGATTCAAGCGTTTTAATGCTAAGCTTCCTCAATTAATTATACACTTATAATTTATATAACATTTACGCTTAGAATAATTAAGATTTACTCTATTTAAATAATAGTATCCACGATAAAATAATAACTTAGTTTTCTTTCATTAATTTAACTCTCTTGAAAATACATTAGAAATTATGTATTTTATCATAACATAAAATATTATGTTTTCTCCAAATAAAGACATTCATTATTATTAGAAAATAATTTACTTATTGTCTCAAGATATTATTCTTAATATAATATCTATTAAAATAATTACATGTACGACACATGTACATATATTATATATAAAAAATAGATAATAAATTTATTTTCTATTATAATAAATTATTTCCATCAATTTATTTACATATAGCAAATATATTTTAATATATTTACCATATTAATTAATCATACCTATTACCTCATACAAAAACATATAAGGTAATATTATTATTCAAAAATAACATTTTCTCCTTTTATTAAAATAACTCAATATTTAGAAATTATTTTAATATCCTTTATTAGAAATATATAATATTTATTTCTCTTCCCTTTCAATAAATTGTCTCCAAAATAATTTCTTTAAATCTATACATTTAACCAAATCTCAAATATTAATAAATTTTCTAATCAAGATATATTGATCTTCATCTCTCGTATATATATTTATGAACGTTATTCGCACATTAGACTTTCTCACATATTACCATTCTAAGTAATATATAAAAAGTACTAACTATAATTATATTTTCAACACATATTAATTCACCCCTTTACTCAAGTGAATTAATCCCCCTTTACTAAATTACCATAATTGATTTAGGTTTTAATATTATATTATTCCTTAATATAACTTTCACTTTAATTAACCAATACTTATTCTTGTTAGTTAATTCCCATAATTAACTAATTCATGATTTACTATCTCAATCTATCCATGGATAGTTTAAGCACTAATCATAACTAATACTACATCATACTAGTCGATAGTATATATATTCAAGAAAATGGTGATTATTTACTTAAGGTATTTAATGGCACCACTTACTATGCTCAAATAATTCTATAAATTATTTAATGTCGATAGGTAAATTTTATCCATCTTATTACTAATTCATCTTTACAATTCTTAACAAATATATATAATAATATATTTATTAAACATATACTTCCTAACACATATATATTCTTATTCGAACCCCAATACATGCCTTAAAAATTTTATTTATTAAATTCTCATTTTAAAAATTTCTCGAAAATTCGGGTTCTTACAAGTGCAGTATTGCAACGAAAACTACCTCCAAAGCTCAAAGATCCAGGCAGTTTTACGATACCTTGCTCCATTGGAAAATTATCTTTCAATAAGTGCTTATGTGACGTGGGAGCAAGTATAAATCTGATGCCTCTATCGGTATTCAAACAGTTGGGATTACCGGCTCCTAAGCCGATAAACATTTCATTGTAGCTTGCCGATAGGTCCATCACATACCCGAGAGGTATCGTAGAAGATGTCTTGGTGAAAGTGGACAAGTTTATCTTCCCTGCCAACTTTATTATTCTGGACTACGAAGAGGACAGAGACATACCTATCATTCTTGGGAGACCTTTTCTAGCTACTGGGCGAACACTCATAGACGTATAGAAAGGAGAATTGACAATGAGAGTTCAAGACCAAGAGGTCACGTTTAATGTTTTCAAAGCCATGAAGTTCCCCACTGACGAAGAAGAGTGTTTCTGGGTTGATGTTGTCGACAGAGTACTGCATGAAGAGGCTGAGCGAGTGATGAGCATGGATCCATTAGAGAGTGCCTTGCTGGGAGATTCGGATATGGAGGATTCAGATGTGGTGGAGTATATATAGATTCTGAACACAGTGCCACATATGAAAAAATTCAAGATTCCCATTGAACCACTCGGACACACTGGGGAGATATCGAAGCGACTTAAGCCTTCTCTTGAGATGCCTCCCACTCTTGACCTTAAACCTCTTCCGAGTCATCTAAGGTACGCATTTTTAGGTGAATCTTCAAAGTTGCCTGTTATAATTGCTGCTGCACCAACACCTTGTCAGGAAAGTAAATTGCTGCGAGTGCTGCGAGAATTCAAATAGGCTATTGGGTGGACCATAGCTGACATCAAAGGGATCAGCCCCCCATTCTGCATGCATAAGATACTCCTGGAAGATGGCAGTAAGCCGACAGTGGAGCAACATAGGAGATTGAATCCGATAATGAAAGAGGTCGTCAAGAAAGAAATTCTAAAGTGGTTAGATGCTGGAATAATATATCCAATCTCTGACAGCACATGGGTGAGCCCGATGCAATGCATTCCAAAAAAGGAGGCATGACAGTAGTGACCAATAAAAATAATGAACTGATACCTGCCAGAACAGTCGCAGGGTGGAGGGTCTGCATGGACTATCGCAGATTGAACAAGGCTACAAGAAAGGACCATTTCCCTCTCTCGTTCATTGACCAAATGTTGGATAGGTTAGCGGGACATGACTACTACTGCCTCTTGGATGGTTTTTCGGGTATAACTAGATTGTTATAGCTCCAGAAGACCAGGAAAAGACTACCTTCACGTGCCCATATGGTACTTTTGCATTCAAGAGGATGTCTTCGGATTATACAACGCTCCAGCCACATTCCAGAGATATATGATGGCAATATTCTCTGATACGGTCAAGCAAAATGTGGATATTTTCATGGACAACTTCTCAGTCTTTGGAGACTCTTTTGACATATGCTTGGAGAATTTGGTGATGGTATTAAAGAGGTGTGTTGAGACCAATTTAGTGCTGAATTGGGAAAAGTGCCATTTTATGGTACAGGAAGGCATTATCTTAGGACATAAAGTTTCAGGGAAAGGATTAGAAGTGGTCAGAGCGAAGCTGGAGACTATTGAGAGCTTACCTCCACCAACGTCAGTGAAAGAGGTCCGAAGCTTCCTTGGGCACGCAGGATTCTATCGCCGATTCATACAGGATTTCTCAAAGATCACTAAGCCACTATGCAGTTTGCTTGTGAAAGATGTCCTGTTTAGATTCGATGATGAATGTTTAGCCGCTTTCGAGCACTTGAAGAAGAGATTGACTACGACACCCATTATTACAGCTCCTGACTGGTCTCTTCCATTTGAACTGATGTGTGATGCGAGTGACTTTGCTGTGGGAGTTATCTTAGGTTAACGCAGGGACAAAGTTTTTCATGTCATCTACTATGCCAGTAAAACCCTGACGAATGCCCAGCTGAATTACACTACCACAGAGAAAGAGCTTCTAGCGGTGGTATATGCATTTGATAAATTCCTTCGTATCTGATCGGCACAAGAGTTGTCGTATACACCGATTATGCTGCAATCCGATACTTGATTTCTAAGAAAGATGCAAAGCCCTGTCTCATTCGGTGGATACTTCTTCTACAAGAGTTTGGTTTGGAAATCAAAGACAGAAAGGGAACCGAAAACCAAGTGGCTGGCCACTTATCCCGATTGGAGAACTCGAGAAAGGACACAAATAATAGAGTGATGATTAATGAGTCCTTCCAAGATGAACAGTTATTTGTGGTGCAATGCGAAATGCCATGGTTTGCGGACTTTGTGAACTTTTTAGTGAGCAACATTATCCCTTCTAATTTGACTAGACCCCAGAAGAAGAAGTTTTTACATGATGTTAAATGGTATATTTGGGATGAGCCTTATTTGTTTAAGTAGTGCGCGGATAGAATGATCAGACGATGCATCCCAGATAGTGAGACGGACAGCATACTTCAGGATTGCCATTCATCAGTCTATGGAGGACACTACGGGGGCGAGAGGATAACAGCCAAAGTGCTTCAGGCAGGATTTTATCGGCCATCTCTATTTAAAGATGCTTACAACTTTGTGTAAAAATGTGACCGGTGTCAGAGGGTAGGTAATAAATCCAAACGGAATGAGATGCCTTTGCATATGATCCTAGAGATTGAGATATTTGACATCTGGGGGATAGACTTCATGGGGCCGTTTGTTTTGTCATGCCAAAATTTGTATATCCTACAGGCAGTGGACTATGTGTCCAAGTGGGTGGAAGTAGCAGCCTTACTAACAAATGATGCTAGGGTGGTCTTGCGATTTTTGCAAAAGAGTATATTCACAAGATTCGGGACTCCTCGGGCTATCGTACGTGATGAAGGCACCCATTTCTGCAATCGACAGTTTACTGCACTATTGGCCAAGTATAGGGTGAATCACCTTGTCTCCATGACTTACCATCCCCAAACGAACGGCCAAGCTGAGGTGTCTAATCGTGAGGTGAAAAGGATATTAGAGAAAATTGTCAATCCTACAAGAAAAGATTGGTCTCTTAAACTCGATGATGTAGTTTGGGCATACAGGACTGCGTACAAGACACCATTGGGTATGTCACCGTATCAGCTAGTATATGGGAAGGCCAGTCACCTTCCCATGGAACTTGAGCACAAGGCCTACTGGGCCATAAAAAAAATCTGAACTTTGACTTGAAAGCTGTAGGGGAGAAGCGCCTTCTCCAATTAAATGAGTTAGATGAATTCAGACTGCAAGCTTACGAAAACTCAAAGCTGTACAAGGAAAAAGTGAAAAAGTGGCACGACCGTAAATTCATGGAGAGGAAATTCAAGCCGGGGCAAGAAGTATTGTTGTATAACTCTCGTCTTAGACTCTTTCCTAGAAAACTCAAATCGCGGTGGTCGGGCCCTTTTACGGTGAAAATCGTGTTTCCACACGGTGCAGTCGAGATTTTCGACCAATACCCGGACAAACCGTTTAAAGTGAATGGACAGAGGTTGAAGCACTACTATGGGGGTGAAGTCGATAGACAAAAAGTCACCTCGATCCTTACCACAATATGACCAAATCAGACAGAGTCGAGCTAATTGACTATAAACAAGCGCTCCATGGGAGGCACCCCATCATCTCTCTTCTCCCTCTCATTTAATTCTGGTTACATGTCTTTATTATTTCCATCCCCTCTGTTTAATTCTGAAAATCATGAAAATTTTGAACAAGTTTGAGCTAGGAGCATTTTGCATATATTTTAGAAATGATTCACATATATAGCATTTTTGAGGATACAAACATACATACATCTTACATAGTCCAATTTTGATGTTGGAATCATTTACATCTCATTTTTCAATGCTATGTGTGCAGGAAATAAATTGCATGTTGGTTTGCTGCTTAGTTTTCATTGCTACAGAAAAATTATTGATGGGCTCAGGGCAGCGTAACCGCGCCATCCTCAAGGAAAAACTCAAAGCGGCCGCGCCAATACCCAGAGATCCAGAGAGCAGCCTAGCCAAGCACGGCGGTGCCCCACTGCAAGCACAACCTGGCGCGCCCGCGCCCAATCCCAGAAAGCTGTCGGTTATAATTGTTTTTAAAAAATCTCGACCCATTCCTTATAACTTATATTATTTGATCGAGCCTTCGTATCAAAACATAAACACTCTCTAATTCTAACCCTATTTCATCTCTCTCTCACAAACCTAATCCTCCTTCTCCTTCTCATATACAAACTATATCTCTCTGATTCTATATACAAGCCCTAGCCTCCACTTCCATAACATCAGTCCAATCCAATTTCCTTCTGAGTTAGGGTTTGCCGATACTGGTTTTTAGAGATTAAGAAGGGAGAATTGTTTGCTCACAGATTCAAGGGGAGTTTTGGGTTCTATTCACAGAAGTTAGGGTTTGTGCAATCAGATTGCAGAGGTACAAGTTTGGGGGTTGTTCTTCAACATTCATCATCTAGGGCTTGCAAGGGAAATTTTTGACAAAAATTATGGGTACAAAGAGAGCACGATCTGTCACGCCTGAATCACACGCTCACAGCAGCCAGGCCGAGGATACTGTGGACTTGAACAAGTTTATCAGCCTAGCGACGCAAACTGAGTATTACAGGATTGCAGCTAAGACATTTGTGAAGGAGCGGGGATTGAAACTGGCCAAGGAAGATGGCCAAATGCTTGAGATGATCAGAGAGAGGGCTTGGTTCGGGGTTGTGGCAACACCTGTGCCTGCTCCGATGGCCATAGTTCGAGAGTTTTATAAAAACTCCAAGGAGACACAGAGCGGTATCTCATTTGTCCGAGGCGTTCAAGTTGACTATCGTCCGCTGGCGATCCGCGAAGTGTTCCACTTGCCTTTTCTCCCGGCTGGCCGAGTAAATTGGGTTGAGGCGGAGCGTTTTGAGACAGAATTGGACAGGGTGATCTCCGATTTATGTGTGCCAGGCACGAAGTGGAATTATAAGCAAGGCACAGATACTCCCACCAACTTCCATAGCTCAGCACTGAATCGTTATGCAAAGGCGTGGAATCTGTTCATATGCGCCAATTTGATGCCGTCCACTCACCAGCATGACCTTACGGCCGAGAGGGCCATTATTCTGTGGGGAATCATTACTGGAAAGTATATTGATATTGGTCACTTACTCCATCAAAACATGTTGTGTTACATGCGGGGAAGTACCACCGGTAGTATTCCACATGCATTAGTGGTGGTGCATGCAGGACTTGAATGGGAGGACAAACAGGTTCAAATACCGAGCCAGGACATCACTCATGCCACCATCAAGAAATTTGAAGATTGGGCTGGTGGCACGGCAGACTTGTGTGGCAAAGGATTTATACTGCCCACTCCTCCACTAGTGCCTCCACCACAACTAGCAGAGGCAATCGTGACTCCTCCAGCTAGTACAACAAATCAGGATCGCCGGATGAGGCGATTGGATAGGAGGATGGACGCTCTGCATGGAAACTTCACTGCATATGCCAATGGTCTATCTCAAGCCCTGGCTGAGGCATTTACACAGCAGGGGACGCTAGTGGAGTGGCCCGTCTTCGATTTCGCCATGCCCTATCCGCCGCCAGATTCACCACCCGAGTCGGGTGGCCATGCCGATACACAGGGAGTTTCCTTACCCTTTATCTCTATTGAGGACAATAAAAATTTTAAGTTTGAGGGTATTAGGGTGTAGTTAGTAATTAGTTGCATATAGTTTTAATTTAGTTGCATATAGTTTTAATTGCATGTTTAGGTTGCATAGTAGTTGCATTTTAGTATTTTGTTAGTTAATTTTGAATAAATATTTTTTAGTTTTTTTCAGTTTTGTTTATGTAGTATGTGTTTAGTTGCATTGCATAGCATAATCCCATATTTTTAGTCTGTTAAATTCCAGTATGGCAGATGATGATATTGAAATGTTATAGACTTTTGAACTCAGTTGATAACTTAAGCTTAGTTATAATTTCATACATGATGTAGTCTATGCCTGTTGCTTTGATGTTACCGGATAATACGACATTGTTATTATTTGCTTGTTGGTTAGATTAGCACATGCTTGTCTTCTGAGGGGAAAAAATTGTTTTTAATGATAGAATTGTGTAGAAAATGAACAATGGCCATAATGACACAGAAATGCAAGTTTGGGGAAAAACATTGGGTATGCATGCTAAAAAGAAAAAGAAAAGAAAAAAAATTAAGAAATTAAAAAAAATAGAATAAACTCCTTGGCTAGCTAAGTCTTGTGGCCTTTGATACTCGAGCAAGTATGCCCTAGGGAATTGTCTCTACACCCAGCGCCCTAAAGCCTTATGGTTTGGGAGTCGTTGGTCGAAAGCTCGTTAAATGGGTATCATTGAAAAGCCTAAGAGGGCTTGGCATTGCACAGTCGGGTGTAACCACAGGAAAGCATGAATATCACCCTCGTGTGAATAAAAGCATAATAAGCCCTTTGTTGAACCATAGCTTGTATTGATGTGTTGGAGTGGTTGTTGTTTCATATATGTGCAAAATTCTTGACTTAAAACCTCAATTTTCTTCCTTAGAAGTATAGCATGTGGAATCTTCACCTCTATCAAGTTTATTTGTGATATAACACACACACACTACATCATTGTCAACAGGTTGTGATTTTTGAATTGTATGTCCTTATGACTTTAGCTTGGTTTGATGTTCTGTTCATATATCTTGTTATTTCTCTGAGGCACATCTTATTGGAATTCATAATATGGCTGAAATACTGGGATTCATTTTCATATTAGTATAGTTGTATAGCATGTAGTTTGCATTTGTGTTTATTGCTTGAGGGCAAGCAATAGTTCAAGTTTGGGGGTATTTGATAAGTAGGTTTTATACCTACTTATTAGCTATCTATTTACTAGAATTATGGCTTGATCTCAAGCGTTTTAGTGTCTTTTTATTTTTTTATCTTTGTTTTATAGGTTGCATTAAGGAAACTCAAATGGCAAGCTAATGGCATGGTATTGACATGGAAAGTACTGAAAGGTAAGATGGAGAGCTCTTGGTGGATTCAAGGTGGAACTGGCTTGTTGAAGATGGCTTATAGCAAGTGAAAATGGACTATGATTAGTAGTAAGTGAAGGCAAAAGAAGCAGCAAAGAAGCAGCAAGGATCAACAATGCACCAGCAAGCATAAGGCAGAAATGCAGTATAGCGCGGCCGCGCGGCTTTGAAGAGTAAACCTGGCACGTCCACGCCAGGAGCAATTCATTCTGGAGATCAGCGCGCCCGCGCCCCAAAAGGCTTATGGGCTGGCGCGGCCGCGCCAGTCAACTTCTGAAAAATGTTGACTTTTCACTTAAACATTTGCTGTAGCGTATTTTTCATATAAGAGTGTATTTGCTAGTTACGAAAAAAGATTGAATCGTTTTATTTTCCATTTCTAGGGTTTTGAAGAGAAAAAGAGAGTTCTTAGCTATAGTCTACCATTTTTTGGCTTCTCTCTTTGCTCTTAGTAGATTTCCATTATTATGGTTTTAGATTTGGTTGATTGTGATCTTGAACTCAGCTTGAAGGGTTGTTTTGGACAGAGATTTATCAGATTTACAATTTCCTCTTCTCTTAATTCTCTTTCCTTTCATTTCATACTTTCAATGCTTAGATCAAATTCCATAATGGTTATTGATTCAGAGATGAACTAATCACCATTATGGGATTCTAATGAAGCTTATTTCTTAATTCAGATTTATATGCCTCTTTGTTATGTGTGAGTGATTATGTATGGATTGCCTAGCATAGTTGTGTTTATTGTTTAGATGCTTGATCACCATTTACCTTAATAATTTATATAGAATTGAAAGAGGAAGTACAAATTCATATTTGGCCATGCAAGCATATTTTCATGAAATTTGCATGTGATAGATTTTGTGATTCGTAATCCGGATAGATATATACCGGCTTACCATATATAGTCAATTGAGAGCTTGCACTTAAATCAATATTACTTGTAAGTCACATAGACATATAGTGAGTTAGGTAATATTGATGTTCACATGAATTCTATCTCTTTTGTGGATTTTATGTGATATGAACTTGGTATATTGAAAGATAGCCATTTCTCACCTTCGTGCTCTCGACTAGTAATCCGAAGTAACTAATTAGGCTTAACAAGAGATGTATAATCTGGATGATGCATTAAGTGACATTAGGATCCCATATCTTCCCAATTTGAATCAATTATTTGTTAATTAGTTAATATTTGTTGATAATCATTTTAGTCATTAATTCACATCTTATTTACTCGTTTAAGCAGCCAGAAATAGCTATAAAGTTGTTGTATGATAGATTAGAAGTAATTGCTTTTCTTCGTGGGAACGATTCTTACTTATCTTATATTACTTGTTGACCGTGTATACTTGCACGTGTTTGTGTCTATTTTGTTAACACTGAAACAAGCCAACAGTCACCTAATTCAAAACCTGATTGAAAGCGACGAACTGTTAAAAGCAAGTCCAGACAATGGCTTTCCTGGTGAAGAAGCAATATTTCCTCCCATAACATGGAGTTTGAAAGATATTGTGGCGGTCATTTCCTGTGAAAAGGATGTAGTTGCAGTACCCTGACTATTCAAGGAAAGGGGGATAAAGGAAGAAAGGATCTTGTGAAAGTGGCTGCCCCAGAACCACTGATGTTGCCATTCAGACCGCAGTATCCCTTGATCAGCTTGAAAAGAGTCCCATGGAACTATGGGGAGAACGAGGGATCAACATCAAATCAAACTGCTGCTATATCAAAGGAAAACCCGTTGTATCTACCTCAGCGAGTGATAAAGCCAGTCACCAAAACCAAGGTGGTGCAAAGATTAAAATGGGGCATAATAAAGCTAAGGTTGTGCAAAGATTAAAAGAGGCACCCCGACAGATATCCATTCTGGATTTGGTCTTGTCTTCGGAAGATCATTGCAAAATCTTACGACAAGTGCTAGAATAAGCGCATCTGTCGAAGGCTGTGGATACAGGAAAGTTCTGTCACCTGATAGAGCACATTTTCAATAGAAATGTGATATCTTTCACTGATGATGACATATCAGTGGAAGGAACTGGTCATTGCATATAGCCGTGATGTCCTCTGGATACGTGATAGGGGGCGTTTTAATCGATGGAGGATCTTCCCTGAACATCTGTCCCTATGACACTTTTGGAAAGAATGAGGATCAGTCCAAATCGAATCCGGAGCAGCCATATAGTCATAAGAGCCTTCTCGACGAAATGTTGTATGAGAAATTGAGCTTCCTGTGGAGATTGGCCCACATACCTTCTACATATCTTTTCAAGTGCTGAACATCACCACGGGATATAATTTATTATGGGGAAGACCATGGATCCATATGGCAGGAGCAGTCCCATCCACCCTTCATCAACAAGTCAAATACATCATCAACGACAATATGGTCACTGTTAATGCCGAACCAGAATATCCTGTCTATGTACAAGGTGATATACCTATGATCAACCTCAACGAAGGAGTTGAGCCAATCAGTTTTCAAGCCTTCGAAGTGAGCAACACTCACTATCGACCCATTGGGTCTTTAGCCTTGAAGCCAATAATTTCTTCTGAAGTGATGTCCGTCGGTAAAGAAATGATATCTTTGGATTTCTGTCCAGGCAAAGGGCTAGGGAAAAATTAACAAGGGATCAAACATCCTGTTCAGATACCTAGCCAGGCAGGGAAGGCTGGATTAGGCTATTCCTATGGATTAAATCATAAGAACCCGCACAAGCATCAACCGATACATGCATCCACCATTCTGCTACCAGATCTCATGGATGCCAGATTTGCAAAGCCAACAAGGAAAATTCCTGCTTCTGTGTCATGTATGCTAATCTCTAAGGTCAAACCGGCCAGTGAGAAAGAAATCCAAATTCCTGTTAAGGAAAGCAAGGAAAGGAATAAAAGGTTCCTACAAGAAGTGCAAGATCGATTTGCAAAGATGTATTTTCTGGCACATACTGAGGGTATGAACGATGATATCCTAGATGATGACTATTCAGAAGATCAAATCCTAATCCCTTGCATATACATGGCTAAGGAGAGCAGTCCAAAGAAAAGCACTAACCCTGATGTGAACTCAGTCATGGTCATCATCAAAGAGGAAGTGGACAACAACAACCCTTTCATCACTGCAGTCAATAAGGACCTGACCCTGGACAACTGGAGCAGCACTCCTTGCATCAGTCGTAAAGGGTAAAAGGGCAGAAAGTCCATTTGCCCTGAAGTGCAGATATTATTTACTACTTATTTTTTTGCATAATACTAGTAGTTACTTTTGTCATGCTTTCATTGATACTTTGTATGATTAAACAATTTCATATATTAAGTGAAAGCATTTTGTTTTCAGAACTCCAAATTTGGATTTATTTAGCCTTGCCGATGAATTGCAAAGTCTCAGCAGTGACTACAACTTTTATATAGAACTGGACTTTGACTTGATGGGGATTGATCAAGAGGAGATAGATGACTATGGGGTGCCTGAGGAGATCAAAGAATGGGTCGAAGACAAACCCAAACCAAACCTCGATCAAACCACCGCAGTCAAAATCGAAACCTCAGAAAATCCTAAAGAATTCCAAATAGGCAACGACCTTACCCAAAACCAAATGACAAACCTCATTGAACTCCTAACTCAATTCCTGGATGTGTTTGCATGGTCACATAAAGACACATTTGGCCTGTCTACTGACATTGTCATTCATCGACTTCCCATTAAAGAGGGATTCAAGCTTATCAAATAGAAAATCAGGAGACTAAAACCTGAGTGGAGCCTGAAGGTCAAAGAAGAAGTTGTTAAGCAATTCAAAGAAGGCATTATCATGGTATCGACTTACCCCGAATGGCTGTCCAATATAGTTCATGTGCCTAAGCCCGGAGGGAAGGTACGAGTATGCATGGATTATTGATATGTGGTATTTATATCACATATCAGATTCGCTCCAGCTTCAGACGTTGCTTGTTTTTTGTTATTTATTGTGCTTTTGCATATATTTTGTTGTTATTATGCTCTCCCTGTTTGATGCAGGGCTTTTTGAGTCATCTCCAGCTTGCAGGGGCAAATGTGTTATTTTTACACTCTGGCGCCGCAGCGCCAGTGCCTAGCCTTTAGCCCGCGCTGCAGCGTGAGTGGCGCCACAGCGCCACCAAGTAGTTGTGCGCTCCGCGCCGCAGCGTCGCCTCCGGTGTCTAGACTGGTTCGTTTTTAATGACCTAAAAGGGAGGAAAAAAGGGAGACACACAAGGCGGCTAGGAAAGAAAAAAAAGACAGAGTAGATATCTGGAGATTCTAGAGCAGAAACAAGTATTAGTTTAAGGGAGAATAGTCATTGCATCATAGACAGCTCAGGAGTTCCACGAAGAAGAGAAGACTTGGAGACAGAAAACCCACAACAGGAGTTTTCTTATTCCAAATCTCTAAGTTATTTGTGTATTACTGAGCAATGTTGAATGTGATAGAAATGTGTATTAGCACCATGGTTATGAACTAATACCTTTTTAGGATTGCAATGTAACCTAGTGTTTAGCCTAATTAACTTTCTCTCCTATTTATATTAATGAATCATTTTGGGAATGGGTTGTTGTATTTCTTGCTTATTGACTAAATGCTTGACAGAGTTTTTGGTAGTGATATTAATGGATATTGAAGATTGGACATTAATATCTGGCTTTTAAAATACAATAACACTTGTTATGCCCTTGTCTAAAGGAATGTATGCATAAACTGCTAAATAGGATAGACATATCTCTATTTGCCTTGTGTAGTCTTGAGACTAATCTTATTGACCCTAGTCTAGTTATTTTCATCGATAGACATATTGTGATTCATCTAGCTAGGGGTGTGCATTTGACCTTCGACAGAAGCATATGCGTAGTTCATTTCTCGGCTGGCCATTCCTTGATTTGTTTGTAATGTGGAGAGTTAGGAGTTTAGGCGACGCATTAGGGGAATTGTAATCCTAGCTTGTCTCCCTATTACATCTTTTATTTCTCCCGTTTCCTTATAATTCCACCACCAATCATTTGTTTAGATAAGACAGTATAGTACTTACTTGAGTATTTGATTTGCATTTAAGACTTCGTCCTCGTGGGTACGACACCCTACTTCTTATATTACTTGTTGACCGCGTATACTTGCGCGTTAATTGTCGTTACATAAATCGGACAACAAGTTTTTGGCGCCGTTGCCGGGGATCGAACCCGGGTCACCCGCGTGACAGGCGGGAATACTTACCACTATACTACAACGACCATTTTAGAAAGTTATTCAATCAGCTTCGCAAATACGACTTGAAGTTGAATCCGACCAAGTGTGCTTTCGGTGTCAAATTCAGAAAATTGTTGGGATTTCTGTTAAGCAACAGAGGCATTAAGCTGGATCCTGCCAAGATTAAATCCATCATTGGGATGCCTGTACCCCAAATAGAAAAAGAGATACGGGGATTTCTTGGGAGAATCAATTTCATAAGAAGATTCATCTCTTAACTCACGGCAACTTGAGAGCCCATCTTCAAGCTGTTGAGGAAAAATTCCTTCAAAAAATGGAATGAAGATTGTCAAAAAGCCTTCCTCGCCATCAAGTAGCAGTTGGTTGAAGCTCCTGTCTTGGTACCACCAAGGGACAAATTTCCCTTGTTCATGTAATTATCAGTCAATGCCAACGCTATAGGCTGTATGCTGGGGCAGAAAGATGATAGAGGCAAGGAAAGAGCTATCTATTATCTCAGTAAAAGATTCAACAGCGGTGAGCAGAAGTACACCTTGATCAAAAAGACCTGTTGTGCTTTAGCATGGGCCGCCATGAGATTACAACATAATCTTCATGGACATACAACCTATCTCATATCTCGCATGGATCCTCTAAAGTATATATTCAACAAGCCCATGTTAAATTACCGATTGTCCAAATGACAATTGATCCTCCAGCAATTCGATATCGTCTACGTGACTCAAAAGTCCATCAAAGGTCAAGGAATTATAGATCAATTGGCCGAAGTACCATCACGAAACTTTAAACCCTTGGAAACCTATTTCCCAGATGATGGAATAATGACAATTCAGCAAAACCCTCAAGAAGATATCGACCAATTTTGGAAATTATATTTCGACGGGGCTATAAACATAGAAGGTGCAGGAGCAAGGTCAGTTCTTGTATCTATCACGGGAGAACAGTATCCTATGGCCATCAAACTACAGTTTGTCAACACCAACAACACAGTCGAGTAAGAAGGCAGTATAATGGGATTAAAACTGGCCCAATCCATGGGTATCCAACGGTTAACAATTTTTGGAGATTTCGAGTTGGTCATCAGACAAACCACCGGGGCATATCATACCAAGGAATTGCATTTAATGCCCTATCATTGGCAAGTCATCAAAATGGCTACGAAATTTGAAGAAATAACCTTCATCCACATCCTTCAAAATAGAAATGATTTTGCAGATGCATTGGCAACACTGGCTTCATTGATCTACATATCCGATAGGAGAGGAATTTCTGATGTCAAATTTGCAAGCCAGAAGGCACTAGCCTATGGAAATTACATTGGAGAAGTAACAAATGAACTACCTCCCATCAAACATCCTTGCTATCAGGACATCAAAGAATATCTTCGAGATGGATCTACGCCTAATGGGGAAAGTCAAGCTGAAAGAAAGCGGATCCATAGAATGGCCATAAAGTTCTATTTGAGCTGAGATGCACTCTACAAAAGCGATGATGGAATAGGCTTGCTAAGGTTCCTAGACAAAGTCCAAGACCAAAGACTTGTGGATAAAGTCCACAGTGGAGTATGTGGTCCACACATGAGTGGTCCTTTACTTGCCAAGAAGATATTAAGAACAGGGCATTACTTGATTTCTCTCAAAGCCGAATATAACAATCACGTCTGGAGATGTTATTAATGCCAAGTCCATGGAAATACCATCCACGTTCTTCCAAATGAACTGTACAATATGAGTTTGCCATGGCCCTTTTCCATGTAGGGGATGGACGTGATCGCTCCAATAGAGCCCAAAGCTATCAATGGTCATCGGTTTATCTTCACCATGATCGACTACTTCACCAAATGGGTCGAAGCTGCCTTCTTTCCCAAAGTCACCAAGAAGGTAATAATTGGTTTCATCAGATATAATGTAATCTGTCGATACGGACAACCAGAGGTGATCGTATCAAACAATGCTAAGAATGTGAACAACCAAATGATGAAGGAATTATGCAGCAAATTCTATATCAAATATCTTAACTCCATCATCTATCGTCCCAAGATGAATGGTGCTGTCGAAGCAGCCAACAAGAAGATCAAGAAGATCATGCAAAAGATGTCTGCCAATCATAAAGAATGGCCTGACTTATTGCCTCTGACTCTGTTAGCCTACAGAACGTCAATGCGCGCTTCTACTGGGACAACCCCCTACTCATTGGTCTATGGCATGGAAGCAGTACTCCTCATAGAAGTAGAAATGGAATCATTAAGGGTATTGATAGATGCTTAGATGGAAGAAGACCAATGGATACAAGAGCGATACCACCACTTATCTCTGATAGATGAGAAAAAAGCGGCAACCATCTTTTATGGTCAGTTATACCAGCAAAGGATTGCTCAGTCCTACAATAAGAAGGTCCAATTTAGGCAGTTCAAAGAAAATGACTTGGTGCTGAAAAAGATCCTCGCCAATCAAGATGAAGCCAAAGGAAAATTCTCCCCAAACTGGGAAGGCCTTTTCATATTCAAGGAAGTGTTAACAGGAGGAGCCCACAGATTGCAAGAAATGGATGGGGAGGAATTTCCCCAGCTTATCAATTCAGACACCGTGAAAAGGTAATATGTCTGAGTTACCTGTAAACCGCTATCCTAGTTCTGAAAAAGAAGAAGAAAAGGAAATCAATTCAGGTCTTTACTGCTAGGCCTGAACTACGAAAGACCTGATCTCCCCCATCCTCGGGAGTACGTATGCAGCAATCTATGGTGCATTCTAACCTTCAAAAGAAAACCAAAACACTTTACCTATACACTCAAATATCCAATTAAATACTAGTCTCAAGACACCAAACCTTATATAAAACCCAAATTCCATAAAGCCCCATGATCAACGAACCTTTCTGAGAGCTCGTAATGCATCAAGACAAAAAGTTACAAATAAAATGGCAATAATCAAGCAAAGATCAAGACATATGCAAAAGGGAAGTGCATTAAAATATATCTCCTTGCCATATAATACTGTTTAATATATACAATGTGTCCTGTACATGACAAAAATGGCTAATCTAGTCTATGCAGGAAAATGAAAACTAGTCTATAAAACCGCATTCAAACGTGACAACAGATCCACTATAGCATCCTTCTCTGGAGATGAAAGCGCATCTCTGAGCTCCTGGCATGAAGCCTTAATGCGAGCTAAAAGATCTATTGCCATTTGCAAGGTGCTACCATGATCATCCATAAATGCACTTATATCTGCAATAATTCCCTCTATATAAGATCTGAGAGTCATACTATCAGTAATAGAAGCATCCCTGGTAGCCCGAGCCTCATCTCTCTCAACAACCGAAGCATCCCGGGTGGCCCGGACCTCATCTCTCTCAGCAAAGGCAGCATCCCGGCCGGAAAGGTTCTGTCAACACTAAGGCTCTAGCCTGATCTTGATAGTAGTGTGCATACAAGCCAATCATGTATGATGATAAAGCACGTACTTTGTAAACAATCTTATTTATTTATTAATGAAATATTCATTTATTAAAGGCATTTAATTATCTACATGTTGCTGTTTTTATAATATGTAAATAACCCATAGTTTTAAGCAATGCTTTTAGAATCATGATGATGATCATGCTAATGAGATCTAAATTCTTAGAAAGTTTTAAAACTTAAATAGTTCCCAATCGTGGGATTACTAAAAAGGGGATTAGTAAATCCGGATAGATTGGTACATATGTTGCTTGCTCATTGGATGAGGATGATTGATCTCATGATCATTTGTGTGGAGACACTAAAGCAAGTATGTAGGTGCTTATTGGAGAATAAGTTCACTGAACGTGATTCGCTATGGAATACCTAATGGAGTTTTACTCGCATGTCAATAGGAATTCCTAATGTGATAGTAGTACAAGTGATCCTTGGACTTGAGATCATCATAGTATCTTGTATGTAACAAATTATACTTTGACTTATTCCTTAAGACCTTTTAAGGCATATATAGGGTATGCTTGGGTATAATGAGTTACATATGGAGATAATGAATGATCAATAAAGAATCTACCACCTCTAGTAAAAGAGGAGATATGTCCTATGTGATTCGTTAAATGACAACCCAGGAATCCTTGGCCAAGGTGAAATAAAATTAGAAAGGAGTTTTTAATTTGCATTATTTGGAGTTGTGCATTTTCTAATCGAAATACATATAATTAAATAAAATAAGACTTGACAGTAAATCCATGTCTTATATTTAATTGGGACATTGTATGGTGGAAGGATTGAATTGTATGGTAACTATTAACTCACAGGTTCTTTTATGATTAATGTTGAAATCTATATTATCTGGAAAGTCGTTGATCGCTAGGGAGGCTTATCCCTATTGTAGAATAAATATTATTTATTTAAATAGATTATTAGTTTAATTTATTTATTTAAATAAGATTAAAATTGTTTTAATTGATTTATTCACAACCGATTTAATATGGAGAACCTAAAGGGTCACACCATAAAAGGAAGAATAATTATTTAAGAAGGTAATGGCATAATCGTAATAATGCATTAAGTATAATTAATTTAATCTATGGTGATAGAATAAATTAAATAGCTTAATGTTTATTATTTAATATTTTGGAAATATTAAATATAAATTAATAAGAGGAGTCTTATTAATATTATTACAATTATTATTATTTTAATTTCTAAAGGAGTTTAGTAATTAATTTAATATTTAGTACTCTCATTTATTCCTAATAAGATTAGAAGATAAATTAATTAAATGAATTTAATTAATTATTCCCATGTGGTGGGAAGCCTAAATTAATTAAAGGAGTTTAATTAATTAAAAGAAATCCCATGTCTAATAGGATCAGAAGGGTTGACCAATGTCTATATAAGAGAAGTCTTATAATAGATATTAAATGATGCAATTCCAATTGTTGGAGAGTACTCCTTTTCTATAGAGGATAGAACACTAAGCCAAACACCCTCCTTCTTGATAATTTCTCTTCCTTGGTGGATCACCTCTAGAGGCCAAACACTTGGGTGGCTAACGTTGATCAAAGAAAGGAATCTAACCCGGGAATTCAAGGAGATCACGAAGAACAAGGAGTTGAACTAGTACCTGTGGAAGCTTCGTTCTACAAGGGTATGATTCCATAACTTCTTATTTATCGTTTTAAATTAATAATTTGCATAAAGGATGATCCGGGTAATGGTTTTGTAGAAATTTTTTTAAACTCTGATATACCATGCTTCCGCTAATTTTTGTAATTTGATTGCGTCACAATTTCGTACAAACCCAACAGTGGCATCAGAGCCAAATCTTTATGCAATTATTAATTTATTTTTGATTTCATATACATATGGGTATGTATTTAAAATAATTTATTGGGCATAATTTGATTGTATAAAATTATTATTTTTTAAGAAAAAAAAATGACTTTTTTTTTTGGGACGGATCACAATTTTTTTTTGGGTGCTAATCTTGAATTCTGCAAAGAAAAGGTGTTGTCTCTTTCTTACTCCAAAAAGAAGGTGACCCATCAGGAAAGGATTTTTTTTTAATAAACCTACAGGACTCTTTTAATAAAAGAAGGTGACATCTTTTTAAAAAAATAAATATGATATATTTATATATTATATTCTAAATAATTTTATAATTAAAATAAAGAGTTTATTTTAATCTTGAAATTGGATTTCATGCAATTTAAAATTGCCCATTAAATGATACTCATATATATATGGAATGTTTTAATTCATGAGATGAATATTTATTTATTGATATATATGGTGATATGTATGAAAATAAATGGGGATTGATTATAGACTATTTGACCAATGTGATTGGATTTTATTTTAGTTGAATGCTTGAATGAATGGGTTTTATTAAATGGGGTCTGCGTACCTCGTCTTCTCTAATTTTTTTCTTGATGTAAAATTCTATCTCCCTCCTATGTACTTCCCCTTGACTGTTGATCAAGGTTTCTATTTAAATTAAATAGTTTAATGTAATAGAAATAGTTAGAATTATCTTTAAAAATTAGAGACCAAGGAGCAAGGAGTGCGTGAAGACCCGTTTGTATGGAGCCCGGGTTTAAATGTAATAGTTACATTTAAATTTAAATTCTTGTACCCCTAGGTTTGACCTTTTGGTTCACTTGGTGGCTCTAGTGAACCAAACTAGAATAAAAGTCCATAATCAATCCAGGTAGAATATAGTATTCTATATTGCATTCTAAATATTATATATATTATATTTTATGCAAACATGCTTCGCATGTTTAATAAAATGACGCGTATTTTATATATATATATATGTGCATGCGCGCTAAACAAAGATGAGACTAATAATAACAAACCCCTCAAAGAAATAATATTAAGTCCGAAGTGTTCAAATGATATTTGGAATATCGAACGTCGCCTTCTAGCATGATAAATTAATAGAGTATTAGATATTTAATATGAGCTTGTTGTGCTATCCACAAGGCGAGTATTGCGTATTTAAGATGTTAATTAATCACATTTGATGCTTATCAAGAAAATTGAACGATCTAGTCTTGTTGTGCTATCCACAAGGACGAACATTTTTCTTTTTTGAATTTATGAAAGTGCTAGGCTGGACTTAACTTAAATTATTTTAGTTCGGATGTGCACACACTTGACCATTATGATTGAAGAGGCAAAATAAAAGGAATTACATAGTGATGTAATTGACAAGAGTTGTCTACCTATTTATTTGTATATCGCTTGTTGTGCTATCCACAAGGTTATATACATTTGAAATGGGATCCTTATTCTCACTAACAAATCTTTAATTAGATGTTGCCGAACTATATAAGTGAGGGTAATATAGTTTGATGAAAATAGTGGGAGATACCAATTTAAAATAAAGACCTAAATTTATTTTGGTATGCAAAGTTAATAAAACGAATGTTTGCTAAAATGTTGTTTTCTTTCACATGCAGAATTTTAAAAATGTCTAAATCACTAATCTCACTACGAAGCATACTTGATGCAAACAAGCTTACCGGACCTAATTATGAGGACTGGCTAAGAAATCTGAGAATTGTTCTCACTGCTGAAAAGATTTCTTATGTCCTAAATTCAACTGTCCCTGAATCTGTTTCAGAAACAGCCTCTGAGGAAGAGATTGCCACTTTCAATAAGTGGCAAGATGATGCATCTGTGGCTCAATGCATCATGCTCGCATCCATGAATAACGAGCTTCAGCGTCAGCACGTAAACATGGATGCTCCTGCTATGCTGCTTCACCTCAAGGAGTTGTATGGTGAACAGAGTAGGACTGCTAGATATGAGATATCTAAGGAGCTCTTCCGATCTCGGATGACCGAGGGTACTGCCGTCGAGACTCATGTCCTGAAAGTGATCAATTTGATTGAACGTCTTGGACAGCTTGGGTTCGTCATGGATGGGGAGTTGAGTCAAGACTTGGTCTTGCAGTCACTCCCTGATACCTTCTCGCAGTTTGTGGTTAATTTTCACATGAATAAGCTAGATGTCAGCTTGCCTGAGCTGCTTAACATGCTGAAAACTGCAGAAGGTCACTTCCCATCCAAGAAGAACCATGTCTTGATGGTGGATTCTTCCAATAAAAGGAAGAGACCTAAGGTATCTTCTGAAAAGAAGAAATCCAAGAGGGCTAAGGGAAAGGGGAAAGAAAAGGAACAAAAGAAACCTGAACCAGCTAAAGGAATGTGCTTTCATTGCAACATGCCAGGACATTGGAAATGGAACTGCAAGAAGTATCTAGCAGAGAAGAAGCTTGGAGAAGCTTCGACTTCCAATCAAGGTTTGTTTATGATTGAAATTAATTTTTCTGAAAGTCATAATTCTACTTGGGTATTGGATACCGGCTGTGGTTCTCACATATGTAATACTGTGCAGGGGCTGGTCAGAAGTAGAAAGCTGAACAATGATGAGGTGATCCTACGAGTAGGGAATGGAGCAAAGGTTGCTGCATTAGCTGTAGGAACTTATTATTTAGCAATGCCTTCGGGCAAGTCCATTTATCTTAATAATTGTTATTATGTTCCGAATATTATTAAAAACATTATTTCAATTTCTGTATTGGATATGGAAGGATTTAACGTTGTTATAAAGAACAATAGTTGTTCTATTTATAAAGACGATGTTTTATATGGTATTGGAAATTTGCGAAATGGACTTTATACACTTGACTTACAAGAAAATATATTTCAAATTGAACAAACTAAGAAAAGGAAAAGAGATGATATTAATTATACCTACATGTGGCACTGTAGACTCGGTCATATCAATGAAACAAGATTATCCAAGTTGCATAAAGATGGGCTCCTTGAGCTATCCGATTATGAATCATATCCAACTTGTGAATCTTGTCTCATGGGTAAAATGACTAAATCTCCTTTTAGTGGAAGAGGAGAAAGAGTTACAGAGTTGTTGGCATTAATTCACACAGACGTTTGTGGGCTTATGACAACAAGTGCACGGGATGGGTATTCTTATTTTATTACTTTCACTGATGATCACTCAAGATTTGGATATGTGTATTTAATGAAATACAAGTCAGAATCATTTGAAAAGTTCAAAGAGTTCAGAAGTGAAGTAGAGAAACAAACGGGCAAGAGTATAAAGATACTTCGATCAGATCGAGGCGGAGAATACTTAAGCGGTGAGTTTCTCAATTGTCTCAAAGAAAATGGTATAATCTCACAATGGACTCCTCCAGGTACACCACAGTTAAATGGAGTATCTGAAAGAAGAAATCGAACACTGTTAGACATGGTTCGATCCATGATGAGTTTTACCGACCTTCCAATTTCCTTCTGGGGATATGCCCTAGAAACGGCTGCATACCTACTTAACAAGGTACCTACCAAATTCGCCCCAAAGACTCCATATGAGATGTGGAAGGGGATGAAACCAAATCTTAAGCATGTTAAGACTTGGGGTTGTCCAGCTTATGTCAAAAAGTTTGAACATGATAAGCTACAGACTAAATCCGAAAAGTGTAGATTTGTGGAATACCCTAAAGAAACTTTAGGGTATTATTTCTATCATCCAACTGATCAAAAGGTGTTTGTTGCGAAACATGCTGCCTTCTTGGAAAAGGAGTTTATCCATGAAGGGGTCAGTGGGAGTAAGATATATCTTGAAGAAGTTCAAGAACCACAAATTATCATGGATCAAAGTCAGGTACCTGACCAAGTAGAAGAACCTACTATACTACACCCTGTTAGTAAATCTGGAAGAGTACCAAAGATACCTGAGAGGTATGGATTCGTTATAGAGGATGACGATGAGGTACACATCATGAATAATGATGATCCATTGAATTACGAACAGGCTATGAGTAATAAAGACTCAGGGAAATGGCTTGAAGCCATAAAATCCGAAATGACTCCATGTATGAAAACAAAGTATGGACTTTGGTTTCACCACCTGAAGGCATTAAGCCTATTGGGTGTAAATGGGTCTTTAAAAGAAAGACTGGAGCGGACGGCAAGGTGGAGACCTATAAGGCCCGACTGGTTGCAAAAGGTTTCAAACAAAGACAAGGAGTTGATTATGATGAAACCTTTTCACCAGTAGCTATGCTCAAGTCCATTCGGATTTTTTTTGCGATTGCAGCTTATAACGACTATGAGATCTGGCAGATGGACGTGAAAACGGCCTTCCTCAATGGGAAACTTGAGGAGGATGTGTATATGACACAGCCAGAGGGATTTGTTTCAAAGGTTAGAATAAATCAAGTCTGTAAGCTGCAACGATCCATTTATGGATTGAAGCAAGCTTCTCGTAGATGGAACATTCGTTTTGATGAGACAATCAAAGAGTTTGATTTTATCAAAAATGATGATGAACCATGTGTGTACAAGAAGGTTAGTGGGAGCGCTGTTTCATTCTATGTATTATATGTTGATGATATATTACTGATAGGGAATGAAATTTCTATGCTAAAATCGATCAAAATAAAGTTGTCTAAACATTCCTCCATGAATGATTTGGGTAGAACATCCCACATTGGGGATATAAATATGTATTAATAGATTTAAAAGGATGTTCGGCTTAACCCATGGAAACGTATATTCATTAGATGCTAAAGGCGTTTAGCATGGCAACTCCAAAAGGTGCCTCATGATGATGAGCCATGGAGTGTATCTCTCTAAAATTGTCCTCAGTAAAAGAGAGATCGCATAAGTAACTATTATGTATGCAATGAAATATACAAGACTTGATGTTGATCAGTCATATTCTGGAGAAGATCTCTGTGAGACAGTGATAAACATCTCAAAGTACTTAACTGACACTAAGGATGTCATCAGTGACACATGATGGGTCTGAATTAAACTAGAAGACTAAACAGACTCAAGTTTTCAGACTGACCAAGACGACAGCAAAATCCACTTTATGGTAAGTCGTTACCTTAAAAGGTGGTGCAGTAAATTGGAAAGGTTTCAAACTGCAAAAGTTGCTGGATTAGTGACAAAGACAAAGTATATAACTGTAAGTGAAGCTGCAAGTTGATGTTTCGGATGAAAAGTTCATTACAGAACTAGGAATAGTTCCTAAGTCTCATCTTGAATCTAAACATCTGTTGCGGCACTTTGATTAAAAAAAAAAAATCATTGAAAGAGGAGAGTGTAGACTCTCAAGACAACATTGCAGATCCATTTACTAAAGCTTTAACACAACAGCAGTTTGATCGTCATTTAGAGAAGATGGGTATGAGATACCATGGCGATTGGCTTTAGTGCAAGTGGGAGATTGATAGTAGTGTGCATACAAGCCAATCATGTATGATGATAAAGCACGTACTTTGTAAACAATCTTATTTATTTATTAATGAAATATTCATTTATTAAAGGCATTTAATTATCTACATGTTGCTATTTTTATAATATGTAAATAACCCATAGTTTTAAGCAATGCTTTTAGAATCATGATGATGATCATGCTAATGAGATCTAAATTCTTAGAAAGTTTTAAAACTTAAATAGTTCCCAATCGTGGGATTACTAAAAAGGGGATTAGTAAATCCGGATAGATTGGTACATATGTTGCTTGCTCATTGGATGAGGATGATTGATCTCATGATCATTTGTGTGGAGACACTAAAGCAAGTATGTAGGTGCTTATTGGAGAATAAGTTCACTGAACGTGATTCGCTATGGAATACCTAATGGAGTTTTACTCGCATGTCAATAGGAATTCCTAATGTGATAGTAGTACAAGTGATCCTTGGACTTGAGATCATCATAGTATCTTGTATGTAACAAATTATACTTTGACTTATTCCTTAAGACCTTTTAAGGCATATATAGGGTATGCTTGGGTATAATGAGTTACATATGGAGATAATGAATGATCAATAAAGAATCTACCACCTCTAGTAAAAGAGGAGATATGTCCTATGTGATTCGTTAAATGACAACCCAGGAATCCTTGGCCAAGGTGAAATAAAATTAGAAAGGAGTTTTTAATTTGCATTATTTGGAGTTGTGCATTTTCTAATCGAAATACATATAATTAAATAAAATAAGACTTGACAGTAAATCCATGTCTTATATTTAATTGGGACATTGTATGGTGGAAGGATTGAATTGTATGGTAACTATTAACTCACAGGTTCTTTTATGATTAATGTTGAAATCTATATTATCTGGAAAGTCGTTGATCGCTAGGGAGGCTTATCCCTATTGTAGAATAAATATTATTTATTTAAATAGATTATTAGTTTAATTTATTTATTTAAATAAGATTAAAATTGTTTTAATTGATTTATTCACAACCGATTTAATATGGAGAACCTAAAGGGTCACACCATAAAAGGAAGAATAATTATTTAAGAAGGTAATGGCATAATCGTAATAATGCATTAAGTATAATTAATTTAATCTATGGTGATAGAATAAATTAAATAGCTTAATGTTTATTATTTAATATTTTGGAAATATTAAATATAAATTAATAAGAGGAGTCTTATTAATATTATTACAATTATTATTATTTTAATTTCTAAAGGAGTTTAGTAATTAATTTAATATTTAGTACTCTCATTTATTCCTAATAAGATTAGGAGATAAATTAATTAAATGAATTTAATTAATTATTCCCATGTGGTGGGAAGCCTAAATTAATTAAAGGAGTTTAATTAATTAAAAGAAATCCTATGTCTAATAGGATCAGAAGGGTTGACCAATGTCTATATAAGAGAAGTCTTATAATAGATATTAAATGATGCAATTCCAATTGTTGGAGAGTACTCCTTTTCTATAGAGGATAGAACACTAAGCCAAACACCCTCCTTCTTGATAATTTCTCTTCCTTGGTGGATCACCTCTAGAGGCCAAACACTTGGGTGGCTAACGTTGATCAAAGAAAGGAATCTAACCCGGGAATTCAAGGAGATCACGAAGAACAAGGAGTTGAACTAGTACCTGTGGAAGCTTCGTTCTACAAGGGTATGATTCCATAACTTCTTATTTATCGTTTTAAATTAATAATTTGCATAAAGGATGATCCGGGTAATGGTTTTGTAGAAATTTTTTTAAACTCTGATATACCATGCTTCCGCTAATTTTTGCAATTTGATTGCGTCACAATTTCGTACAAACCCAACAGATCTCTCTCAAAGGTCAAAAGCTGTATCACCTGATCCAAAGACTCTACAGAAGGTGGAGCAGCGGCAGATGAAGTACTCATCCTCGGTGGGAGAAATAAGATCTTCTATGGACTCCTCCTCATCCGAATTAGTTCTAGGCTCTGAATAAGCCACCATAGATGATGCAATATCTGCCTCTAGCAATGCAGAATACTCCGAGGAACGACCCGAATGACTCAAGAGAAAATCAGCCATCTCTCGATGAATCCAATAATCATAAACTCTAGATAAATCTTCCTCTAACAAAGACGAGGCTGGTAAGCGCTGATCAAAACCTAAATTAAAAGAATGAACATCCTGATAATAGTCGAACTATCCCATAACAGCCAAAGAATGATATATACTCACTCTTCTCAGACCAGCCAAGGGCAAAAAGTCCATACCCATTGTATGGGTAACAAAGCTGTAAGGGGAGCTAAATCCCGAGCAATACAAAATGGAGAAAGGATCCTCAATCACGGTCTGGAAAACAAATTAAGACGCGACATCTACACAGTCAGGCGGTCGAAAAGAATAAGACGCATATATCTCATGTGTCAAGAAATATCTATGGGGTCTGAAAATGCCGATTGGTCTCAGATTCATCATAAACTAGATGTATAACAATAATGCACTACCTCTAAAGAACCCAGTAGTATGGGTATGGTAAAATGAGGCTGACTTCAAGGTCTCCGCTAATATCATAGGTAGGATGGTACGACCCTCTCTGAGAGGACTAAATGTTGTGATCAGGACAATATCCAGATGGTTTATATACATCAATATGTATAGATAAGCCACAACGCACATCATTAAAGTATCTACCTAGGCAGCCCGCCACTCATCCTCGGTAATGGAAAAATCTATTGAGTGCAGTAAATAGCTGTCAAGCGATCCGAATTGGTCAATCAAGAAATCCAAGGACACCACATGTCCTGAAGTAATCTCGTCCAAGACAACGGTGCGTCACAAACCAGTCAAGGTCATAAACTACCACCTCAACTTTTCGATAACTACCCTAGCACAAGGCCAATCTAGTGGGAAGTCTGTAATATGCTCATACTCCTCTAATGTAGGAGTAAACTCATAAGTTCGAAACCTGAAGACCTGTCTCTCAGGAATCCAGGATAATAACATGCCCTCCACAAAGCCCACTGGAACCTGGAATGTCAGAAGGGCCATGGAATGTCCCAGCATATGATCAACTGCCACTCGTTCTAAATGGGATAAACTATCATTTCATAACCTCAAAGATGAGGCTATCAAAGTAGGAGGACTGTGCTCGATCCTGGTAACGGTGGATGAAGACATCTATAAACCGTATCACGAGACCATCCGTGGGTCAATGCTAAACTCATCTATATACATGCATATCCATGACATATAATGCATGCATTATGATAAATGACAATGATAAATGACAATATGATGCAATGAATAGAAAGCATTATACATACATTCCTAAATACATCATCATCTAATAAAGACTAAATACATCATCTCTATCTAAAAGCTAAAAATAAAAAAGTACAGGGAAATGTGGCACATCCGCCCAATATTTAACAAAGGCCTATCAAAAGAGATAACGAGCCTATCAAAAAAAATCTATAATATCTGCATCTAGCCGATCGATCTGCTATAACTCCGCTTGAGTCACTGTATCTCTGCCAGAGGGGATATCGGGTCGATATAGAGGGGGATCGACTCCAGTAAAATTGTCAGAATATGGGCCACCTGAGGGGCTAGCACCAGAGCTGGATGGATCAAAAGAATCTGCCTACGAGGGATCTCTGCCCAGATGTCTAATGAAAAAATATGTCGGATCCAATCGTCGGGTCAAGCTGATAATATGCTCAAAATGAGTAGGCTCTTTGACACAGGAAATCCAGTCTGTCATCATCATGGACCTAGGAACCATGTCCGCTAAGAACTGAGTGGCACGGGTCTGAGCCTCAATGGTGCGAGGAGTCCACCAGCGATAGAATGCATCCTGAGTGTAAGGTCCCTCTAACAATGTAAATCCATCCAAACCCGCCAAGGGAATCTCTATGATCGGTTGAGATAAAAACTAATGACGTCTAGCAGGAGGAAGATATGGAATGCAAATCTCCCCTATAGTGCTTCTGATGGCACGCTCTCCCAAGTAGAGCTCCTAGCCTCCCTTCGTCAAGAAAGGGATCCGATGAGTGGATAATATATACTCCATCTCGATCAGAAAACCATTCTCAAAACCAACTGTCAGATGATTGGAGGTGTACGGAACCCATGTAACGACATCAACGGTCAGCAACTCTAGCTGCAAACGGGAATGGGTAAATCCCTTCGCCACAAGGTCCTCTGCCAAGGTGGAATAATGTCATCGCCGTCCCCGCGGATAGAGAATTTAAAATGAGTAGAGAATTTGAAATGAGTATGATGGGAGAATTAAACTTCTTCCTCGGTTTGCAAATTAAACAAGGAGAAAATTGTATTCATATTTCTAAATCTGAATATTGCAAAGAAATGATTAAGAAATTTGGATTAGAGTCTGTGAAACCTCTTAATACTCCTATGTCAACTACTGATAAATTAACTGCTGATGAAAATGGTAAAAGTGTTTACTCAAAGAAATACAGAGGAATGATTGGAAGTCTACTATATATTACAGCTAGTAGACCTGACATTATGTTCAGTGTCTGTAAATGTATTAGATTCAATCAAATCCTAAAGAATCACATTTGGTTGGGGTAAAAGGAATTTTTTGATATCTTAAAGGAACCACATATTTAGGACTATGGTATCCTAAAGGTCAACCATTTAACCTTGTTTATTTTTCAGATTCTGACTATGCAGGGCATCAAGTTGATCGAAAAAGTACTAGTGGAACTTGTCAGTTTCTAGGAGGATGTTCAGTTTCTTGGTTTTCTAAGAAACAAAACTCCGTATCTATTTCAACCACTGAAGCAGAATATATACATGTCGCACATTGTTGTGCACATATATTGTGGATGAAACAGACACTTGCAGATTATAATTTAAAATTTAATTGTGTGTTAATATTATGTGATAATACTAGTGCTATTAACTTAAGTAAAAACACTGTGTTGCATGCTAGATCAAAACATATAGATGTTAGACAACATTTTTTACGTGATCATGTGAATAGTGGAACTATCAAATTAGATCATATTGACATAGAATTGAATATTGCTGATATATTTACTAAGCCTCTAAGCTCTGATAGATTTTGTAATTACGTATGGATTTGGGTATTCTAGATATTTTCTCATAATTTTTTTGGGTTATTTATATTCTTTTATATTTCATTTTACTTATTAATTTTTTAAAATATATTTTTATTATATTTAATATTTTTTTATATTTATCTTATTAGTATAATTTATTTCACTTATTTTTGTATAAATATACTTTTGCAAGTATTTATAGCCTATATTCAATATTTATTTTTAATTAAATAGCTAAATTTTATATATGCATATAAATATTTTTTGATGATTAGTAAGTTCACTTATATTGTTATTAAACATTTTTTTATTAATATAAATATTTTTTTTAATTTATTTTTATATGTGATTATTAATTTAAATGTTTATTTTTTAATTTATTTCACTTATTTAATATTTTTTTTAACTATTAAGTAGCTAAAATTTATTTTATATATATACTTCAACTTGTGTAAATCATTAGTAATTATTATTATAATTACTTAATTTTTATATGTAAGTAATTTTGTTTATATTATTATAAAATGTTTTATTAAGTATAAATTTAGTTTTAAATTATTTTATTTTTTAAGTTATTTCAAATTATATTTGTTTAATAATATTTTTTTAATACATTGTGTTTATCTTTATAGTATAATTTCTTTAATTTCATATTTAATATGTATTATAATTTTTTTTAGATAAACATATATGACAGAATTAATTTGGTTCGTTAATCAAGTTTCAATCCAACCATTCAAACAAGTTCAATCCGTGCACTATAACTTAAGCCAATCAGATGGAAGCACAAGGATTAAAACCGACAACCGTTGGATCGTATATCAGAAACAATTCCACCGTTGGATTAAATCCAAATAACAAGCACACGGATCAACCTTGTAACTGTTAGATCAACTACCAGAAAGACTCTCAACCATTTAATCAAAAGTCAAGATGCCAACAGTATTATTTAAATGCTAGAACTATCTCAGCCGTTCATCATATTTGACGTTTGATCTTCCATTGTTCGATCAAACTGGTTAGTCAAACTATAAATAAGAAATTCTAATTTTTTAATTCATTTATCTATTTTTCTTCTCTCTCTTCTCACAATACTCTCTTCTCCCTCTCTCTCCCTCTCTCTATCTCTTGATTTCTTCTCTTATTCCCAAAACCCTAAACTTTCTTTTGATTAAAATCATGGTTTGATTTTGTAAAATTGATTTCGTTTAAACAGTCTTTGATTACTCAAACTTTATTTCTACCGATTCATTTTTTTAAAATCGACATCTTGTTTAGATCTAAGAAATGCTTATTTATGAATCTCACTGATTTCAAAACCCTAATTTATCTAAGTCAAAATCTGTGTTTTCCAGTGCATTTTTGAGAAAATTAGTCCGACCAATCGATCCTTTATCACTGAAATTATTTTTTACCGAAAAATTTCTTCAAAAAAGGTTTATAAAATTATTTTTCCCAAATTCTTAGATCTATTGATATTTTTTTTTCAAGCAAACTATTATCTTTTAAACCTTTTTAATTTCTTTAAAATCTGTTTCAAAATTTTTTATTTTTAAAATTTTCTGTCGATCTATATTTTCAAAATACTTATAGATCTGTATTTTGTTTCAAACCTGTTGTATTTTTTTAGGGTTCAAATCTTAGTATGTGACCTTTTATATCTGGTATATTATCAGATCTGGTATTTTTTTAAGATCTAGTTCTAGATCCTTTTTCTTTCATTTCTCTCTCAAACCTCAAAACCCTAACATGCTTGCTCCTAATCTGTTAATTTGATCAAATTATTTTTCGATACAATTTTTTTTTCTCATTCCTTAAAACCAAAATATGTTCTGTCAAAACCTAAACTTCTCAGATCTTAAAAAAAATGGTCTAAAAACTTTCTCTCAATTTTTTTCTTTTCAAATCTATTATTTAAAATCTATTTCAGATCTATTATAAATATATTTATAATTTTTTTACACGCATGTTTTCGATTGTTTAGTTGGAAGTAAATAATGATAAACTTGAAACTTTATTTTTGTAACCTTTTCTTCAATTTTTTATTCTTAAAATATATATATATATATATATATATATATATATATTATTGCTTTATACTATCTTGCATGCTGAGATTATGTTGGCGAAGTTCTGTATCTCCTATTGTTGTGCTAAAAGGTAACCCTTTATACTTAATACTTCCAAGAGTTACACACTTTATTTCAAGAGTTAGGAGAGTACACATTTTCTATAGAGATAGAAATTAAGGTTTTGTCAAACACCATTCTTTTTGAATTCTTGTTATTCCTTGGTGGATCACCTTTAGAGGCCAAACACTTGGGTGACTAACGTTGATCAAAGGAAGGAATCAACCAGGTGGATTCAAGTAGAACGCGAAAAGGATTTGGAGTTGAACTCGTACCTCAGGAATCTAGAATCTTCAAGGTATGAATTTTATTCTTAATCTTTTTGTTTAATTAATAAATCTGCATAAAGGATGATTCGGGTATATGGTTTGTAAAATTTTAAAACTCTGATTTATCATACTTCCGCAATTTTAATGCAATATGATTGTGTTTATGAATCTTACAAACCTAACATAAGTAAGAGTAATTGATTCATGCTATTGATGTCATTTAGTTGAGATATCATATTAAGATTTGACTCAGTGGGTTAATGATCAGGAGCTAAACACTATGAGTGATCTAGGAGGAAGATTAAGTCGAGAGACAAGATTGGTGTTTTGAACAAGTTGAAATTTTTGATCAGTGAGATCAACATCAAGATATTTGAAAATACAAGTAAGAAGAAGTCCAAAGCCAAGACAGTTGTTGTTAAAACAGTGTTCAAATGAGGTTAACGGAATATATGCAAGATTATATGGAATACACTCATTCATGATACACTTGATGACTTCCATATCAAAGAGATGCAGTGTTCTAGTGTCTCTAACTGGCATAAGATTTTGTCTGAGTATTTTATCAAGAAACTGACACTAAGCAGTTAGAAATTCTAGACCAACATTGACAGGAAAGTCAAATAATAGAGCAAGGGATGAGTTGATCAGTTGTAAAAGACAGATTTTGTTTAAAAGAGAGACAATCACTCATTGTTGTTCCCAAAGGATGCACATATTCATTTATCCTGGACAGTTCTAACATGGAAGGATGAAGATGTAATGCATGGATGAGAAGATTTTCATCAATAACAAAATTTTCACCTTGAATGCAAATACTAATACTTAGTAAAAGACCAGTGGGATCTCTATTGAAGACCATATGAGTGAAAAATTCAACAATAAGACCAGGATATATGTGTCTATCAGAGAATACAACTAGGCTTTCCCACGCTATGGTTTTGAAATGTTCAAGTAAGTCAGGAAAACTACAAAATGCAATGCCTAGACTTGGATTAAGAGTATGCTTCATTAATCGATATTTGGTTTGTGTAGAAGGAGTGACTAGAAGAGGTACACAACCAAAAGGATTTTTATCAGAATAAAGTGCAAGTCTTTTTCTTTTAGAAGAATAGATAGGATCCATGGTATACACAAGACAGAAATATGCAACATATAAGACAGTGAAAATGACTGCAGCAAGTTTTTAGTAATGGTAATATATATATATATATATATATAGAAAAGGTAAGTAATGATAGATATCAGTCTAGTAAATGAGAGTAAGATACACACGGTACACAGATTTTATCAGTAAATACAAAAAAGAACTAGTAAGAAAGAGACCATACTTTTCACTGGTTTAATCCTTTTCCAAGAAATATTTAATCAAAACAGTAATATGTCAGTAAACAGTGTCTAAACCCTTTAATAAGCTAAATAAAATATTTGACTGATTCTCTTTAAAATCAGTTTGGAAAATTATTTCAATAGTTAAAAATCTAATAATGATTATATAAAGAGTTCCTATATCACAATCTGTGATTGACAAAAAGAGAGTAGCATTGAACAGAGACATACCCAATATATGATACTTCAACATTTATGTCATTAACTATGACTTCACGGCAAGTATTGATCATTCATTATCTCTATATATAACTTATTACACCCAAGCATATCCTTTGATATACCATAAGGGTCTTAAGGGATATGTCCAAAGTATAACTTATCATACACAAGACATTATGATGATCTCAAGTCTAAGGATCACTTGTACTACTATCACTACATGAAATCCTATTGACAGAAAAGTAAAACTCCATCAGGTATTCCTTAGCGAACCCCATTAAGTGAACTTATTCTCCAATAATCACCTACATACTTGCTTTAGTGTCTTCACACAAATGATCATGAGATGAATCATCCTCATCCAATGAGCAAACAACGTATGTACCAATTTATTCAGATTCACTAATCCCCTTTTTAGTAATTCAATGATTGGGAACTCTTTTAGTTTTAAGATATCTAAGAATTAGATCTCATTAGCATGATCATCATCATGATTCTAAAAGCATTGCTTAAAACTATGAGTTTATCACATATTATAAAAACAACACCATATAGATAAATAAATGTCTTAAATTATATAACTCTTTTATTAATAAATGAATAAGATTGTTATAACGTATATGCTTTATCATCAAACATGATTGGCTTGTGTGTATACTACTTTCAATCTCCCACTTTCACTAAAGCCAATCGCCAATGTATCTCATACCCTTCTTCTCTAAGTGACGATCATCCTGCTTTTGGATAGCTTTAGTAAATGGATATGCAATGTTTTTTTTTTTTTGAGAGTTCACTATCTCTATAGTGACTTCTCATCTTTCAAAGATTTCTCTAATCAAATGAAAGTGCCGCAATACATGTTTGGATCCAAGATGAGACTTAGGAACTATTCCTAGTTTTGTAATGAACTTTTCTTCCTAAACATCAACTTGCAGCTTCATTTATAGCTATATACTTTGTCTTTGTCACTAAACCAGCAACTCTTTGCTGTTTGGAACCTTTCCAATTCACTGCACCACCTTTCAAGGTAACGCTTTACCCTAAAGTGGATTTATTGTCATCTTAGTCAGTCTGAAAAACTTAAGTCTGTTTAGTCTTCTAGTTTTAATTCAGACCAACCATGAATCATGCTCACATCTTTAGTGTTGGTTAAGTACTTTAAGATATTTTTCACTGTATCACTGTGATCTTCTCCAAAATATGACTGATCAACATCAAGTCTCGTACATTTCATTACATACATGATAGTAACTCATGCGATCTCTCTTTTATTGAGGACAATTTAGAGAGATACACTCCATGACTCATCTACATGAGACATCTCTTAGAGTTTGCCATGCAAAACGCCTTTAACATCAAATGAATATACGTTCCTTAGGTCAAGCCGAGCATCCTTTTAAATCTATCAATATAGATTTTTATCCCCAAAATATAGGATATTCTACCCAAATCATTCATGGAGGAATGTGTAGACAACTTTATCTTTACTGATTGTAACACTTGTATGTCATTCCTAATCCGTAATATATCAATATATAATACTAGGAATGTCACAGCGCTTCCACTGACCCTTTTGTACACACTAGGTTCATTCTCGTTTTTGATAAAATGAAACTCTTTTGATTGTCTCATCAAAATGAATGTTCAATCTTTAAGAAGCTTACTTCAATCCATAAATGGATTGTTGTAACTCACATACATGATTTGCTTCAACTATTAAAATAAATTCATCTGGCTGTATCATACATACATTCTCTTCTAATAATTTGTAAGACCCCAACTTTTATGAATAAAAATTGAATTTCCTTCTATATATTATTTTGAAATAGTAAGGGGTTGATTTGATAAATTTGATAAGTTATGGATAAAATGCGCAAATATTTCAAAATAAGCAAGTGGTTATAAAATATTCTTGTTATCGGGGAATATTCATTTGGTCGTGGAATATTTTTATTGTCGGGGAATATCCGTACGACGGCGCAGCCATTTGTGGGTCCCATAACGAAAAAATATCGAATGAAGAAAACGACAAGAATAAGTTTTTTAAAAATAACGGCGTAACGGTTACCGTTAGAACTGTTGGAATACTCAGTGGTTAAAGTAAAGTAATACGCGTTGTTGCACAGTAGCACACGGTATTGCACAGTATTTTATATTATTGTTAATTCAATAATTATCACTGCATAGTATTTCCCATTATCAGATCAATAATTCATATTATTTGAATAATATTATTAGATAACATTATTGGCAATGTCTAAGAAAATTCTGTCTAGGAAAGGGATTAGTTAATTGCGCGCCAGTAAGGAAAAATCCTTATCGAAAGGCCCACTCTTTCCTGAGAACGACCTGGTTGTCAATATTGTAGTTCTGTAATATTATTTGTGAATAATTAATTATTAATTTATATGATAAAGAAAAATTTATTTTATGTGAATATAAATGAAGGAATTAGTGCTGATGTGTTTTATTAGTATTTTGTCGAAATAGAGGTGTGGAAAATCATTCGTATGTGAATTTCGGTCATTTTTCGTTCGGAATTTGAAAAAATTTTCTTCTACAAAGTTGTAGATAATTAAATTTCCTATGGAATGGACATAAGATTCATATTTTTCTGATAAAAGGGCTATTTATTATGAATTATTGAAGTTTCGGAATAATTAATTTTTGGGGTTATAAATATTTTTTCCACAAAAAACATTTTTAATATGGGTGGGACCCACTTGTGTGTGCTGATGAGAGTGATGTGGTGTGCGTAGGAAATTTTTTAAAAAATATTATTATTTTATTAAATTTTTTATTTTGGCATTCTAAGCATTTTTCTATAAATAGGGTGCTGAATTAGAATTTGAAAGTCACACCAGAATCAGAAGTTTCTCTCTCTATAACATCGAGCGTATTTTTGTGAGTATTTAAATACTTTGAGTGTTGCTATACAGTACAAGTTTTCTTCAGTATTATATCCGCTATCCAGTCAGAAGTACTATTCTTTTAAGGTAATGGATGTTATTTTTTTCGTAAATGATGTTATTGTTTTCAATATCGTTTCATCGAAATATTGGTATGAATTTTATTATGAAATTTTTACCTTTTCCGTCAGAGTTACTATTTACGTATACGGCACTATTCACGTATACGACACTATTCATGAATACGGTACTATTTATCGAAAAATTAAAAAAAAAAATTATTTGTCCAAGTTGGCTATTATGGGTCCTATCTTTGATTGGATCTAAGTTTTGAACTTCATTCTTGAATTTTTCTCCACAAAAGATTATTATAGAGTATTTTTGAACTTGGATAAACTGAGTTACGAATCCCTAATTTTTGTCCTTTATTTTGCTGGATTCGTTCTTTAAAAATATTTTCATCATCTTCAGTCTTAAATAATATATTTGGCCTGTAGTACAAAGATGGATGATTATTTGATGAATATCTTTGGCCTGCAGTGCAAAGATGGATGATTATTTGATGAATATCTTTGGCCTGTAGTGCAAAAATGAATAATTACCTGATGAATATCTTTGGCCTGTAGTGCAAAGATGACAGGTGTTGAGATGAACATGACCACTGGTGATACAAATGAATATCTTTGGCCCATAGTGCAAAGATGAATATTTGATTTTAGATATATATTGATTGACATGGATAAAATATTGATGATAGAATTTTAAATCATAGAAGATAGTAGACATCATTCTTTACTTAACTCTTCTGATATATTGTTATTTCCACTGCAGTTGTTGATCTAAAATTTTTTGTCCATATTATTTTATCCGATTTGTTGAAGACTAACGATAATTTATTTTTCAATATCTTTAGTCATAATATTCTTTACTGAGCTAGTTGAGCTCACCATTTTCATCTATTGTCCTCTTCAGGAAATGAGAATATTGCAGGGACTAGTCGGGGAACAGAGTAATGGGCAGAGTTAGAGCAGTAGTAGTCCTCACTATTTTTGTATAATAGTGTGATAATAATTGTAACTATCGAGGACTGAAGTTCAGCATTTATATTTCGTATTATATACGTTATGTATTGAAGCTCACAGCTTGTATGGTCATATTTCTCACGACCTTTTGTTATAAAAGATTGTATTTGGGATTCTGTACCATGTATTTGGTGACTCAGAATGGGTTGGGTTGATTGGACCTATTCTGGGGGCATCACATAATTTGTATTTGAGGAAGGCGTCTCCACGTCCATTTGCCAAATTTAGTAATAATAAGCTGCAATCGCAAGTAAAATCCAAATGGACTTGAGCAGTACTACCGGTAATAAGGTTTTATCGCAGTCAACTCCTTGACTTTATGTGAAAACCTTTTTTAACTAGTCTGGCCTTATAAGTCTACACCTTGTCATTTGCTCCAAAGATCCATTTCAAATTTTATGGTCATCTGCCACTTCTCTGAGTGTCTGCAACTCTTAGCCTCATCGTATATAACTGGATCATCATCCTCTATGATGCATACCTCATCATCATCATCATCATCATCATCTATGATAAATCCATACCTCCTAGGTATCTTCAATACTATTCCAGATTTACTACTCGGTTGTGGTACAATAGGTTTATCTATAGGTTCCTCCTCTTGACTAATAATGCTTTGTGGTTCTTGAACTCTTTCAAGATCTATTATCCTCCCATTAGCCCTTTAATGATAAACACCTTTATCTTAGAAGGCAGCATGTTTCGCAACAAACACATTTTTCTTAGTAGGATTATAAAACATATACCCTAAACTTACTTTAGGATGTCCCACAAATCTGCAATTGTCAAATCTTATCCCATGCTTATCTTTTTGAAACTTTTTCACATAAGTTGGACAACCTTTTATCTTAACATAATTAAGATTAGGAATCCTCTCTGTCCATAACTCTTATGAAGTCTTGGGGACAGATTTTGAGGTTACCTTATCGTAAATATACAGCAATTTCTAAAGCACCTTGTCCAACAAGGTACGATTTTTTCTTTTAGATACACCAATCAATTATTGTATTTCAGGAGGCGTCCATTATGAGAAAACCATTTGAGATGTTCTTAAAATTTATTGCACAAGTATTTATTCATCGATCCTATCGAAGAATCCTAATACCTTGCCAATTAGTTTTACTTCTGAATTCTTTGAACCTTTCAAATGATTCAGACTTGTATTTCATCAAATTCAAATATTCAACTCTTTGAATGATCATCTCCTTTTCTTTTACTAGTTTGTTCAATTTGCAAAATTATTTTTTATGTAAGTTAAGTATATAAAGTCCATTCAGTAAATTGTCAACACCATATGAAATATTTTATTATAAATAGAACAATTAATGTTCTTTATTATAGTATCAAAATCATTCATATCCAATATAGAAATTGAAATATTGTTTCTTATAAGTGTTATAACATAATATCAATTATTTAAACTAATGAACTTACCCGAAGGCAGTGCTAAACAATAAGTTCATGCAGTTAATGGACCAACATTTGCTCCATTCCCCATACGCAGTATGACTTCCCTTTGTTTTGCTTTCTACTTCTGCTTGGTCCCTTCATAAATATGTATTTATGAGGACCATAACCGGTATCCGATACCCAAGTAAAAACTTGACTTACTAAAAGATTTATTTCAATCATGAACAAACCTGTATTTGTAACCGAAGCTTCACTAAGCTTCTTCTGGTTAGCCTCTGCAAGATGATTCTCGCAGTTTCTATTCCAGTGTCCAGGCTTATTGCAGTGGAAGCAAACTCATTTGCTATATGTATCAGTTTTGTTCTTATTATCCTTTGTATTTGCCTTACTTTTTACATTCTTTGAATCGTTCTTCTTTTCAGAAGATTCTTTGGCCCCTACCAGTAATACTTGGCCTTTCTTGTTTGGAAAGTGACTCGCAACAGTTTCAACATGTTAAGCAAATCATCGAGGCTGACATCTAGCTTGTTCATGTGGAAAATTCGCAACAATTATAAGGAGGAGTCCGGGAGTGAGTGCAAGATCAAATCTTGGCTCAACCCTCCTTCCATGAAAAAACCTGTTGTCCTAGTTGTTCAATCAAATTGATCATTTTAGGACATGTCTGTAGTATAGTGTCATCGGTTATTCAAGATCAGAAGAGCTCCTTAGATATCTAATATCTATTAGTCCCACTTTTCCTCACAATTCAACTACTTGAAGTACATGAGTATAGTAGGAGCATCCATAGTTTCATGCTGACGCTGAAGGTCGTTACTCATGGATGCGGGCATGATGCATTGAGCCAACTGTGCATCATCTTGCTACTTTCTAAAAGTAGCAATCCCTTCCTCAAAGGCATTGTCTGCAACCATTGCAGGGATAGGCGTATTAAGAACATAAGATAGCTTTTCAGCTAGTCTTGAGAGCTATTCTGAAATTCCTTAACCATCCTGTTTAATTCGGTCCAGTTAATTAGCATCTAATATGCTACGCAGTGATAGTAATTTAGACATAGTAAAATTCGATAAATGAATATGTAATTAACAACATTTAGCATACATTCTTTTATAAATTACCAAAATAAATTAGGTCTTGTTTTAAATTGGTATCTCCCACTATTTTCTTCAAACTATATTACCCTCATAATATATAGTTCGGCAAATCTAATTAAAGATTTGCTAATGAGAATAAGGATCTTATTTTAAATGTATATAGTCTTGTGGTGACATAACAAACTATATATAAATAAATAGGTAGATAACTCTTGTTAATTACAACATCATGTAACTCCTTTTGCCACTTAAATTATTTTGATCAAGTGGTGACATATCCGAATCAAAATTATCTAAGTTAAGTCCAACCTAGCACTTTCATATATTCAAATAGAAAAATACCATCCTTGTGGTGACACAACAAAACAGTATCGTTCAATTTCTTTATAAGCATCAAATGTGATAAAATAACATCTTAAATATATAATACTTGCATTGTGGTGACACAAAAAATTTACATTAAATATTTAATACTCTATTAATTTAATCATGCTAGAAGGCGAAGTTCGATATTCCAAAAATCTTTGAACGCTTAGGACTTAATATAAATTCTTTGAGAGGTTTATTATTATTTGTCTCATCTTGTTTAGCGTGCATGCGCGCGTGCACACACACACACACACACACACACACACACACACACACACACACATATATATATATATATATATATATAATACGCGTCATATTAATTTACACACGAAGCATGTTTTATAATATATATATATATATATAATAAGCATGCACATATAGAATACTATATTCTACCCAGATTGATTATGGACTTTATTCTAGTTTGGTTCACTAGAGCCACCAAGTGAACCAAAATGTCAAACCTAGGGTGAAAGAATTAAATTTAAATATAACTATTACATTTAAATCCCAGGTACCATTACAAACGGGTTTTCAAGCGCTCCTTGCTCTTTGGTCTCCAATTTTTCAAAATAATTATAACAAATCTTAATAAACTATTTAATTAAATGTAAACCTTGATATCAGTCAAGGGAAAGTACATAGGAGAGAGATAGAATTTACATCAAGAAAAATTAGAGAAGACGATGTACGCAGATCTCATTTAATAAAATCCATACATTCATGCATCCAACTAAAATAAAATTCAATCACATTGGTCAATAGTCCATAATCAACCCTATTTATTATCATACATATCACCATATACATCAATAAATAATATTAATCTCATGAATAATAAACATTCAATATATACATTGATATCGATTTAATGGAAAATTAAAATTAGCATAAAATTCAATTTTGAATCAAAATAAACTACTTTATTTTAATCCAAATTTAAATCAAAAGAAATTTCTTTATTTTAATTAATTATGGAATCTAATTCCAAGTCAAAATAAACTTCTTTATTTTAAGCTTTAAAAAAACACTTTGGGAAAAGCAAAATATGTGGAATCTAATTTCTTATCAAAATAAACTCCTTTATTTTGATTAATATGAAATCATATTTCATATCTAAACAAACTACTTTATTTGAGGAAACATAGAATCCCTTTTCCTAATCACAAATAAACTTCTTTATTTTTAGGAAACTAGAAATTCAATTTCAATTCCAATTAATTATCATAGAATTCAATTACAACTCTAATTAGTTAACATGAAATTAAATTCTAATTAAAATAAAAATCTTTATTTTAATCCAATTTCAAATAAAAATAGACTACTTTATTTAAATTTAGAATTACTGAAAAAATATGAAATTTAATTTATAATTTAAAATAAACCTTTTATTTAATTAGAAATTAAATAAATAATAAAAATCAAATTTTATTAACTTTTTGGGAAGAGGCGCAACGGCGCCGCGTTTGAATCGTAAATGGGCAGCGCTGCGGCGCTAGGTTTGTTCCTTCGACAGGCACTGCGGCGCCACTGGACAGATCCAGTTTTTCCAGTTCGCAAATGATGTTGTGTTTTCTCTAAAACATGATTATATGCCAATAATTATGCCCAATAAAATTTTTCTATACACATATCAACATACATATCGAATCAGAACAATTAATAACTCGTATAAAGGTTTGGCTCTGATACCACTGTTAGGTTTGTAAGATTCATAAACACAATCATATTGAATTAAAATAGCGGAAGCATGGTAAATCAGAGTTTTAAAATTTTACAAATCATATACCCGAATCATCCTATATGCACAGTTATTAATTAAACAAAAAGATAAGGAATAAGATTTATACCCTTGAAGATTTTAGCTTCCTCAGGTACGAGTTTAACTCCAAATTCTTTTCGCGTTCTACTTGAATCCACCGGGTTCATTCCTTCCTTTGATCAACGTTAGTCACCCAAGTGTTTGGCCTCTAGAGGTGATCCACTAAGGAAGAACAAGAATTCAAGAAGAAGAGTGTTTGAAAAAACCCTAGTTTCTATCTCTATAGAAAAGGTGTACTCTCCTAACTTTTGGAATAAAGTGTGTAACCTTGTTATATAATAAGACTTTCTTATTTAAAGATGTAGGCAACCCTCCTAAACTATTTAGAATTGAAGTTTCATATTAATTAATTAAACCATTTTAATTAATTAGGCTTTCCAATCCTATTGAGAATAATTAAACTCTTTTAATTAATTAGCCTTATAATCTTATTAGGAATATAGAGTATCTTATTAATTAATTTCTAAACTCCTTTAGGAATTAAATAATAATAATAACAATTATAATAATAATAAACATAATAGTAGTAGTAGTAGTAATAATAATAATAATAATAATAATAAGACTCCTCTTATTAATCTATATTTAATATTTCCAAAGTATTAAATAATAAATATTAAGTTATTTAATTTGTTCTATCACAATATATTAAATTAAATATAATTAACTTATTATTACGATTATGTCATTAGCTTATTAATAAATATTCTTCCTTTTATGGTGTAACCCTTTAGGTTCTCCATATTAAATCGGTTGTGAATAAATCAATTAGAACAATTCTAATCTTATTTAAATAAATAAATTAAACTAATAATTCATTTAAATAAATAATATTTATTCTACAATAAGGGTAGCCCCCTTAGCGATCAACGACTTTCCAAATAATATAGATTTCAACATTAAACATAAAAGAACCTTTGAGTAAATAGTTACTGTCCAATTCAATCCTTCCACCATTCATTGTTCCAATTAAATATAAGATATGAAATTACTGTCAAGTCTTATTTTATTTAATTATATGTATTTCGATCCTTAAATGCACAACTCCAAAAAATAAAAATTAGAAAGTCCTTTCTAATTTCATTCCACCTTGGCCAAGGATTCTTGGGTTGTCATTTATCGAATCACATAGGACATTTCTCTTCTTATACTAGAAGTAGTAGATTCTTTATTGATTATTCATTATCTCCATATATAACTTATTACACCCAAACATACCTTTTGATATACCATAAGGGTCTTATGGGACATGTCAAAGTATAACTTATCATACACAAGATCGTATGATGATCTCAAGTCTAAGGATCACTTGTACTACTATAATTACAGGAATTCCTATTGACAGGCAAGTAAAACTCTATTAAGTATTCTTTAGCGAGCCACATTCCGTGAACCTATTCTCCAATAAGCACCTACATACTTGCTTTAGTGTCTCCACACAAATGATCATAAGATCAATCATCCTCATCCAATGAGCAAGCAACGTATGTACCAATCTATTCGAATTTACTAATCCCATTTTTAGTAATCCAACGATTGAGAACTATTTTAGTTTAAACTATCTAAGAATTTAGATCTCAATAGCATGATCATTATCATGATTCTAAAAGTATTGTTTAAAACTATGGGTTTATCGCATATTATAAAAATAACACCATGTAGATAAATAAATACCTTTAATTATATAATTTTTTTATTAATAAATGAATAAGATTGTTACAAAGTATATGCTTTATCATCAAATATGATTAGCTTGTGTGCATACTACTTTTAACTTAACCAAAACAACTTAATGATTCAAATGGAAGCATTGCAACAATCTGTGCATCATATTAAAGATATATATGTTACATTCTGTTATGGAAAGTCAGAAGTTATCTATGCCTCCTTGCCATTTCACTACCAGTACCAATTCTGCCAAAATGGAATATTTACTTAATGATCCTCTTCCTGGTATTTCTCTTCATGATCATCTTCTTGGTATTTCTCTTGATGAACCTCTTCACAATCTTGGTCTCCACTTCTCTCCTGTTAATGAAGAAGACTACTAACTATTTGGGAAGATTGTAATATATTTATATTTGATACTAACTATTTGGGAGTATTATAACTTAAATACTAACCTAGTATTGCGTGAACTTTATCTGTTTAATATTGCAGGTACTATCTATGTTATTTTATTATTGCAGGCGGAATACTTTTTCAGATTACTAACATTTTTCTGCACGATCTGAAAAAGTATGTTTTAAATAAGTATCTCCCCTTATTTTTATAATGACAAAGGGGGAGAAGAAAAATATTATACTTCTATGGTATGACAGTAGTACAAACACTGTCAGTATTATGTTGGTTGATGTGTTTTGCTATATTATGTTGGTTAGTTGATGTGAACTGCTATATTATGCTAAAATATGTGAACTGACATGTTATGGAAAGCAGTAATATGCTGGGAATATGTGAAATATAATATGCATATACAAAGGGGGAGTCTTACAAAGGGAAAGTATTAATATTTTTAAACTATTGTCATCATCAAAAAAGGGGAGATTGATAGATATTTATTTTTTAGAATATATTTTGATGATAATAATAATTATGAAATAGAGTAATTAAATTAGAATCCTCTCAATAGGTTTTACTTGTTTGTCAAAACTTATTTTCTTGGACCAAAAATGTTTTCTAAAATGGACTACCAAAAATGTTTTCTAAATTGAACTAATATTTACCTAACCTTGATAAATTAATATCAAGTGTTAAAAATATTATTTCAAATAATAACATTTCTCCAAGGCAATGAGTATTCCTATTTTCTTTCAAAAATATTTATATGCAAGCTTTCAATATTATTTTGAAAAGGGGCAAAAAGATTTGTGAAATACAATTACATACATCCATGCTCTAAATGAATTAATATTTTTGGTGATGTATGTATGTATGCTTCTGTGGGTGTATGAAAAAAATAAATGCTTATATTTAATGTCATTTGATAAAAGAAAAAGGGTCATTAATATTGGGACAAAGGTTTGCCGTGATTCGCCTATCTGCTGGAAAGTTGGGTGTTTGAAAAATCAAAAGGCATTTAACTCATTAAATGCAAAGTAGTCAAAACTTTCCAATGGACCAAAACTCTCAAAAAATTCGGAAGGCTAGCTGAGTAATCTATCCGTGCGCCTTAAATTGATAAAATTAATCTGAGCCTTTCATTTTGAACAAATGATATTCAACCCTCGATTTTTCAAAAAGACCATTTTACCCCAAGCTTGAAAATCCTATAAATAGGAAGCTTTCTCTTTATTTTCAACTTACCAATTCATTATCAAGAAAAAGTTTACTCCTTGCGTACATTCTCTCTAAAACTTTAAATCTATCTTTACTTCTAAAATTTTGATTATTTGAAGAAGAGAAAATTGGTCACAAGTACTTGAGATAAGTTGTTTAAATTGCTTGATTACATTGTCTCTTATTTGTTCAGTGCTATAGATATAATAATATACATTGTTCTACACAACTATATATATCTTTATTTCATCTATTTTTTATTTATATAAATATCGTAAAGTAGGCGCATACTTGATCGACCCCGAGATACTTCTCATAGAGAACTATCCGGCTTGTCCTTAAAATTCAAGTCGTCTATCGAAAATATTTATACAAGTATTTTATATATTTATTATTTATATAAATATCGTAAAGTAGATTATATTTGATTGACCCCGAAATACTTCTCATAAAGAATTATTCGGCTTGTCTTTGAAATTCAAGTAGTCTATTGAAAGTATTTATTTAAATACTTTATATATTCATTATTTATATAAATATTATAGATTAATACTTGATCAATCCTGAAATACTTCTCATAGAGAACTAGACCTGGCAAGCGGGCGGGTTCGGCCCAAATGGGTCGGGCGAGTGGCGGGCCAGGCCAAAAACGGGCGGGCCAAAAAGGCCCGGGTTTTGTTGGGCTAAAAAACTGCAGCCCAAAGCCCGGCCTGTAGCGGGCTGGCCGACCCGACCCGCGGGCTTGGGCTAAGTTTTGCCAAGTTTATAGAGAACTATTCGGCATGTCCTTAAAACTTAAGTAGTTTATCGAAAATATTTATATAAATATACAAGTGTGAAAAATATAAATTTAGTCAGTTATACTTAGACACCGAAAAATTTTGAATTTTTTCACCATTGAATATATGATAGCGTGAATTGTTCAAACGGTCTTTAAAATTCTAAGTGGTCTCCTTTATATATTATTTACATAATAGATAAAATATTTCTATAAATTCTTTGAGTTAAACAAATATATTTATTATATCAAGTATTCCTAAACTAAGTTATTTATTATACTTGATATCTGTCATCACAAGTATTAATTTGTTCATAAATTCATCTATTCATAAAAAATACTTGATGCATAATATAAAAGTTATTAACTTTTATATCACTCACTATAAAAGTTATTTAAACTTTTATATCAGAAATTAATGTCTTATCTGTTTATCCATAAAAACACATTCTTTATTATAAAAAATAAATAATTCTTTACAAACTTGTAATAAACTATATATCTGCTTAATCAGAAGCATTTTTAATTTACACTAAAACTATTTTATCTGTTTAATCAAGAAACATATTTTAAAAGCTTAACATTATATCTGCTTACATAGAAGCACTTCTCTCTCATATAAAAGTTATTGAACTTTTATTACTTGTTCTTAAATTGCTATCTACTTATTTTAGAAGCATATTTGTATCAAAATCTTTTGTAAAAAGGAAAAGTCAGAGTTAGTTTATTTTATGTACTTGTGAGAAAAACGAGTAATTCTTTGACCAGGACTAGAGTCTTAGAGAGGTCAGCTGTGTAAGACCCCGAATTTTATGAAATAAAAGTATTTAATTTTCTTATAATTATTATTCTATTCAGTAAATGGTTAAATTGATAAAAGATTAAAGTTAAGGGTGATATGTGCAAATTTTACAAAGTAAGCAAGTTGTCATAAAATATTCGTTATGTCGGAGAATATTCTTTTTGTCGGGGAATATTCCTTCTGTTAGGGAATATTATATTCTGTAAAGTACGACGGCGGTGCCGAAATAACTAATAATTGGTGGGCCCCACAATGGAATGAATGTCGGATATAGAAAGTGACAGAAATAATTTTTTTTTATAAAAATAACGGTAAAACTATTACCGTTAAACTGTTGAAATACCTGATGGTTAAAGTACAGTAATACGCGTTGTTGCACAGTAGCACGCAGTATTGCACAATACTTCTAATTATTGATTCTTACGTAAGAAGTCACTCATTCAATAATTGTTACAGTAATTACTGTTCAATATTTTATATTATTGATTCAATAATTGTTACATTGATAATAGCATAATATCTTATATTATTGATTCAATAATTGTCACAGTAACCACTGTACAGTATTTCACATTATTAAATCAATAATTGTCACTCATATTATTGGAATGATATTATTAGATAACATTATTGACAATGTCTAGAAAGTTCTGTCGAGAAAAGTGGTTAGGTTATATAATTGCGCGCCAATAAAGAGAAGTTCTTATTGGAAAGCCCCTTCTTTCTTGGAAACGACCTGGTTGTCATTATTATAATTCTATAATATTAATTATGAATAATAATTGATGATTAAAATAAAAATTATTGATAAATATGATAAGTAAATATTTGTCCAATTTTGATATAAATGGAAATTTTTTTAGCATGAGACATTTGTTGAAAGTTAGCATTTTATCTTCTCCGATAAAATTATTCATTCAAATATATTATTATAATATTACATTATAATATTATAATGTGATAATATAATAGTATAATTTTATAACTTTAAGTGATAATATTGTTATAATAAATTTATGGCATAAAAATAAAATAAGGTGGAAGAGAGAATATGGAATTTTAATTATTTTAATAATTATAAATATTTTAAATAAATTAAAAACATGTGGTGGGTGGAGGTGATTATGTTTGAATTGTAAACTTGGAGGTGTGCTGCATGTTTTCAAAGGTGGAGTGCTAGAAAATCATATGTGGGAGAAATTATCAGTAATGGTGTGCCACACCTTTCCTATAAATAAGATGCTTAGTTAAGAAATAAAAATTACACCAGAATCAGAAAATTTTCTTTCTATAATATTGAGCGTATTTCTTGTGAGTATAAGAATAGTTTGTGTGTGGATAACAGTACAAGATTTTTGCAACATAATATCCGATATTTCAGTCAGATCTAGTATTCTACTAAGGTAAAGGATATTATTTTTCTCGTAAAAGATGCTGTTCCAATTCAATATTCGTAAGGAATATTATTTTCTTTCATACTCTATAGTATGTAAGTAATAATATTTCATTTCAGACTCTTAAATTTAAACTTACTATAGTAAGTATTGCTCCTATAATTTCTGAAATGATTAGAAATTCCTTGAGTTTTGTGCTTCATCTAATATCATTTCACCAGAATATTGGTCTGAATTTTATTATGAAAGTTTTACCTTTCTATGTCGGGATACTATTCATTCGAGTACTATTCACGAATTACTATTCATGAGTTATTATTCACGAATTACTATTCACGAGTTACTATTTATTCGAGTACTAATCACAAGTTACTATTCATGATTTACTATTGACGAGTTACTATTCATAATTTATATTGACGAGTTATTATTCATGATTTACTATTTACGAGTTACTGTTCACGGGGTACTATTCACGACAAAAATTAGTTTATTTTTTTGTCTAAATTATCTTTGATTTATGAATCTTACTCTTGAAATTGGATCATTGTTTTGATTATATTGTTCTTACTATGTCTATTCATCATATATAACATTTTTATAATCATGATGATGAAAGTTCTCTTTAACTTGAGTGTAAAGATGGGTAGATTATTGGTATGATCATGACTATGAGTTCTCTTTGGCCAGTAGTGCAAAGATGAATTGTTTACTGGTATGATCATGACCATTGATTTTACAATTGAATATCTTTAGCTTAAGTGCAAAGGTGAATTGATCAACATTGTTATAAATATTACTTCTATAAATTCTGAAATGATTAGATATTCCTTTGAGATTTGAGTTTCATCTAATATCATTTCACTTGAATTTTTATTTACCCAAATCTTTTTATTAAATTTTAATCGTTATATTTGAAATATGAAATTTGAATATCTTTGGCCGTAGTGCAAAGATGGACAAGTGTTTGGCATGATCATAACCATTGATGTTACTGTTGAATATCTTTGGCCCGTAGTGCAAAGATGGACAAGTGTTTGGCATGATCATAACCATTGATGTTACTGTTGAATATCTTTGGCCCATAGTGCAAAGATGAATTGACTAACATGATTATGTCTAAAGGCTGTAGACTAGTATAATCATGATTATTGATGTTACAAATGAATATCTTTGGCCTGAGTGCAAAGATGAATTTGTTAGTATGATTATGTAAATGAATTGTGATTCTGTATAACCATGATCTTTGATGCTTCAGGTAAAGACAGGTGATGAAAATTATCTTCGTCCTGGGTGCGAAGATGAATTTATCAACATAATTATGATTATGAACTATTTACATGATTGTGGGCAGGAACTGTTGATTGATGTTACAGGGATGAAATATTGTTGGTGGACTTTTAACATGGAGAAGCTAGTGGACATTATGTTCTACTTGACTCTTCTAATGGATTGCTTGTTCCGCTGCAGTTGTTGATCTAAAACTTGTTGTCTATTGTATTCTATCAGATTTTTCCCTGTTGAGGGCTAAGGTTCTAAAGATCTGATTCATTACGGATGAAGGCTATTGATAATTTAATTATCTTTAGTCATAATATTCTTTACTAGCTATTTGTGCTCGCCCTTTTACTTCACAATTTCTTTCAGGTAATAAGAGTGTAGTTGGGTCGAGCGGGGATAACAAGGGAATAGAGTAATGGTCGGTGGCCATTGAAGTTTCTCAATACATTATAAAACAGCATGATAATATATAATTGTATTGAGAACTTTAAATGTGGGTGTCGTATTTTATACATCATTTAACAGTTGATTTTGGTGACCCGACTTAAGTGAGGTGAACCCGACTTTGGAAGGGTGTGTTGCCACTATCATACAAGATGTCTAAACACATACAACTTCATGTTATTATAAGACATGATTGTGCGCATCCACTTGCTGATTATATCTATGAGCACTACCTATATAATATTGGAGAATGGTTGGAATATAATCCTCAGTTTGAGAAAATCAAGATAATTATATAGCAAAAGAATACCCACCATTGGAATGAACATGATAGTAATCTTCTCGTTCTTCTTAGGGGTCTATTGGGTCAACCAAGGTTAATTCTCAAGTCCTATGATATTTATTATAACTTAGATGCATGGCCTCCTATGTACGAAGGTTTTCTTGAGTATTTTCCAAAGATTTGAATTCCTAAAACAGTTATTGACTGTACCTTTATGTAACGTATCATTGATAAGAAGTGTGGATACTGTATTTTTATTAAAACTCACACTTTATGTGTGGTCGTATTGTGTACGACAATTGGATATAAAAGATTTGTATTTGGATTCTGTACCATGTATTTCTTGGCGACTCAGAATAGGTGGGTTGTGTATTGAACCTATTTTGGGGGCGTCAAAAGCTGAGAGTTGGCTCTCTAGTGTACTTGTGAGGTGAGGAAGAGATTGTTGTTTCAAGACCAGATCATAGAATAGTACTGGACTCGAAAGAATGTACAACTAAGCTTAAGGAGGGAACTGGAACTTTCTGTCCAAGATAGTTAGTTGAGAATAATTGTAAGTTTGTCTATAAAATTTTATAAAGGCTTCTCCGCCTGTTGAAGGAGTATTTATTTCTGATAGTAATAGGATCTCAAGTCCTGGAGAGGAACTTAAGACTGGACGTAGCAACATACCCGGGATGTATGTTGTGAACCAGACAAATCTCTGTGCATTGTGTGATTGAATTTTTACTGTCTTGCATATTAATTTCTAACACTACAAATTAATTATATAAAAATTTAAAAAGTCCTAAGATAAATTTTTAATTTGTAATAATCTATTCAAATCCCCCTTCAAGATTATTGTTGGACTTTCACGGTGCAACGCTCTATTCACAAGAGCAATGCTAAGTATAAGGATCAGGTTGACAATCGTCGTCGTCAGTACTGTTCAATATCGGTGATTTTGTTTGGGCAATATTAAATCGAGACTGATTTCCTATTAATTGGAGAATATAATAATCTTAAGGATCAGAAGATTGGGCACTGTGAGATTTTGCAAAAGATCAACGATAATGCCTATCGGTTGCTCATTCCTAGTCATTTGCAGACTTCGAACATCACACGAGTATAGTCCTTGTTTTATGGAGTCCGATGACAATGCTTTGAACTCGCGGGCAAGTTCTTTCCAACCCGGGGTGATTGATGTAGGAGGATCTGAGTCCGATGATGCTGATGATGCTGAGTTGTCGGATAACACATTGATGACATTAAAATACAATGAGGTAGTGGATCGGTGCAAGGATGTCGGACATTGATTCCTTCGGGTTCGGGAGTGAGTTCAACTTTCTAAAGATGACTTCGAGAGTTTGGGCTCGACTATCTTCTAGGGTCGAATTGACTTCGGGAGTACATATTGATAAGGGAATATTTTAGCTATAAAGCCCAGCTTGTGGGTTAAATGAAAAACTAGTCTTGATAATAATAATTTAAGCATCAAAGAAGTTTATTGGTGTTTAGTTCATTGAATATTGCATCTCAACTAAGCAAATACTACTTAGTTATTAATTATATTTAATTTTATTTTATTTAATTGTATTTAATTTTATTATTTACTATTTATAATTTATTTATTATTTATCTCTTTTAATTAATTATTAATTATTTATTACTTATTTTATTATCTATTATATATTATCTATTATTTATTATTTGTTATTATTATTTATTATTTACTATTTATTATTTATCTCTTTTAATTAATTATTAATTATTAAGTATTTATTATTTATTTTATTATCTATTATTTATTATATTTTATTTTTTATTTTTTATTTTTTATTTAAGATTTATTATTTACTATTTATTATTTATCTCTTCTAATTAATTATTAATTATTTATTTTACTAGTTATTTTATTATCTATTATTTGTTATTTATTGAATATTGCATCCCAACTAAGCAAATACTACTTAGTTATTAATTGTATTTAATTTAATTTAATTGTAATATTTATTATTTATTATATATCTCTTTTAATTAATTATTAATTATTAATTATTAATTTTATAATTTATTTTATTATCTATTATCTATTATTTGTTATTTATTATTTATTATTTATCTCTTTTAATTAATTAATTATTATTTTATTTTATTTATTATCTATTATTTATTATTTGTAGGACCCACAAATTTAGCAATTGAAGAATTCTGACAGAATTTTCGTGGAAAATTCCGTCATACCCCATTCACTCAATACACATATCACATTCCCTCAATTCACATTATGGCATATAATTTGACATATAATGCCCAATCTAGTATGGCATGCCCAATTTCACAATTTTAGAATAACAAACAACAAAACTGTCCAAACAAATTCAACAGAATCAACAACTCAAGTATCCCAATTTCATCAAAACAAAATATAGCAAACCCTAATGAAAACAATATCGCAATTTAATCAAACCAATATAGTAAACCCTAATCAAAACAATATCCCAATTTCATCAAAATAATATAGTAAACCTGCAATTAAACACAAATTTCAGCAAAATATACTAAACCCTAAATTAACAACATATAGTAAACCCCAAATTAAACACAAATTAAACCAAATTAAACTAAATATATAAAAATAAAATTAACTTCAAGAACCTTAACAGTACTGGAACCTGATGGAGGAAGGGGGTGGCTGGCGTCGACAGTTGACTGGCTAGTGGAGGAAGGGGGAGGCTGGCGTGGGGTGGTGGCTGGTGGAGGAAGAGGGTAGCTGGCGGCAACAGTGGCTGGCAGTGGTGGTGGCTGGGGGCCGTTGCAGGAAAACAGTGGCTGGTGGTGGTCGAGGCAGGTGCCGGCAGGAGATGGTGGTGCCGCCACCGGTAGCTGGTGCCGGCAGTAGCGGTGGAGGAAAGGGGTAGCTAGCGACAACAGTGGCTGGAGGTGGTGGTGGTAGGTGGGCGTCGCAGGTGGTGGCTGGTGGTGGTCGAGGCAGGTGCCGACATGAGATGGTGGTGCCGTCGGTAGGAGAGGGAAGAGAGAGAGAGCGAGCGAGAGAGAGAGAGCGAGCGAGAGAGAGAGGGAGAGTAGAGAGAGATAGAGATAAAGAAAGAATAGGAAATGAGAATGAGGAGGCACTAGAGAAGAAGACCCGAATTTAGGTTTTAATCCTTATTTTCGATGGAATGTCCGTCGAAAATAATTCCCTCGAACATAACATAATTTCAACGAACTATTCCGTCGAGCATACCTTTATTTTGTCGAGTTTAGATTTGGCGCTGGCGGGAAATCTGGCGCCACGAAAGCACTTATTATTCCGACAGAATTCCGTCGTAAATATATTAATTTCGAGGGAATTATCTTTGACGGATTATTCCGTTGGAATTAAGGTAGTTTCGACTGAATCAATTCCGTCGATGATAATTCCGTCGAAAATAGCTGGTTTTCTTGTAGTATTCTGCTCAGCGTCAATATGTATCATGGATACAAATTTTAACTGATGTGAATATGCATGTTTATATGATTTGGATATATACGAATACGAATAATATTCGTTTTTAATATGGATACGAATAATATCCGTTTTGTAGTAAATACGTATACAAATTTTTAGAGCGAATATCGAATATTTTAGACTCCATTTACAACCCTAATTTAAATTAGATTAGATCTATCTCATGTAAATCCCTTATAAACCACGTATGTAATTGTAATTAATTCACCAAGATTGAAAAATTAATAAAATTCATTTCTTTATTTTGATTTAATATGATGTTTTAAACTTAAAATATTCTAAATTACACGCGTTGGGGATTTTTGTTTACAGATAACAACTATTTAATTTGTAATTTGTAATTTTTATTTTTAATCTGTGTTTTTAGTTTCTCTTTTTAAATATATTTTTAATTTGCGTTTTATTTTTTTTCCTATTTTTTAATAGCAAGTGTATTATATTTTAATTTTGAAGTGTTTACAAGTTTTTATACGATATTTATAATTATCTATATGAAACTATCCAGTCAACATGTAAATAATACAGTTAGCTCGTATATTAAATAAGTCATTTGGATGACACCGATTAAAAAAAAAGAGGTCATTTGACCGACCACATTAGGATTCGAGACATTTTAAACAAATTTTGAATTATATTCGATAACATGACTTTCTGTAAATTAGTGCTTTTACATCATTAATTCAGAATTTGACAATTTTATAATTTTAGAGAAAATCAAGTAACTATGGCTATATTTATTTACAAGGATTATAATTCTGGGATTATAATCTATGAGATTATTCTTAACAGTAACCTTATTCAATGTCCTGTAGTCCACGCACATCCTCATAGAGCCATCATGTTTCCGCTGAAACAACACAGGTGCACCATAAGGAGCCTTGGAGGATCGCAGAAAATCATACTCCAACAGTTTTGTCAATTGTTTTCTCAACTCTACCAACTCATAAGGTGACATCCTATAAGGGGCTTGATCAGGGGGTCTTGCACCCGACTCCAATTCTATCTTATGATCAACAACGCATCTAGGAAGAAGGTGAAAGTAGTATGCATACAAGCTAATCATGTATGATGATAAAGCATCTACATTGGAGACGGTCTTATTTATTTATTAATAAAAGTATTAACTTATTAAAGGCATTTAATTATCTACATGGTGCTATTTTTATAATATGTAAATAACCCATAGTTTTAAGCAATGCTTTTAGAATTATGATGTTGATCATGCTAACGAGATTTAAATTCTTAGAAAACTTAAAACTAAAATAGTTCTCAATCGTGGGATTACTAAAAAGGGGATTAGTATATATCCAGATAGATTGGTACATATGTTGCTTGCTCATTGGATGAGGATGATTGATCTCATGATCATTTGTGTGGAGACACTAAAGCATGTATGTAGGTGCTTATTGGAGAATAAGTTCACTGAACGTGACTCGTTATGGAATACCTAATGGAGTTTTACTCGTCTGTCAATAGAAATTCCTAATGTGATAGTAGTACAAGTGATCCTTGGACTTGAGATCGTCATAGTATCTTGTATGTAATGAATTATACTTTGACTTATTCCTTAAAGCCCTTTAGGGTATATAAAAGGGTATACTTGGGTATAATGAGTTACATATGGAGATAATGATTGATCAATAAAGAATCTACCACCTCTAGTAAAAGAGGAGATATGTCCTATGTGATTCGGTAAATGACAACCCAGGAATCCTTGGTCCAAGGTGGAATGAAATTAGAAAGGAGTTTTTAATTTGCATAAAATGCAGTTGTGCATTTTCTAATCGAAATACATATAATTAAATAAAATAAGACTTGACAGTAATTTTATGTCTTATATTTAATTGGGACATTGTATGGTGGAAGGATTGAATTGTACGGTAACTATTTACTCACAGGTTCTTTTATGATTAATGTTGAAATCTATATTATCTAGAAAGTCGTTGATCACTAGGGAGGCTTATCCCTATTATAGAATAAATATTATTTATTTAAATAGATTATTAGTTGAATTTATTTATTTAAATAAGATTAGAATTGTTCTAATTGATTTATTCACAACCAGTTTAATATGGAGAACCTAAAGGGTCATACCATAAAAGGAAGAATAATTATTTAAGAAGGTAATGGCATAATCGTAATAATGCATTAAGCGTAATTAATTTAATATATGGTGATAGAATAAATTAAATAGCTTAATGTTTATTATTTAATATTTTGAAAATATTAAATATAAATTAATAAGAGAAGTCTTATTAATATTATTACAATTATTATTATTTTAATTTCTAAAGGAGTTTAGTAATTAATTTAATATTAGTACTCTCATTTATTCCTAATAAGATTAGGAGACAAATTAATTAAATTAATTTAATTAATTATTTCCCATGTGGTGAGAAGCCTAAATTAATTAAAGGAGTTTAATTAATTAAAAGAAATCTCATGTCTAATAGGATTAGAAGGGTTGACCAATATCTATATAAGAGGAGTCTTATAATAGATATTAATTTATGCAATTCTAATCTATAGAGAGTACTCCTTTTCTATAGAGGATAGAAAACTAAGTCAACCACCCTCCTTCTTGATAATTCATCTTCCTTGGTGGATCACCTATAGAGGCCAAACACTTGGGTGGCTAACTTTGATCAAAGGAAGGAATCTAACCCGAAAATTCAAGGAGATCACAAAGAATAAAGAGTTGAACTCATACCTGTGGAAGCTTCGTTCTACAAGGGTATGATTTCATAACTTCTTATATATCGTTTTAAATTAATAACTTGCATAAAGGATGATCCGGGTGATGGTTGTGTAGAAATTTTTAAACTCTGATATACCATGCTTTCGCTAATTTTTACAATTTTATTGCATCACGATTTCGTACAAATTCAATAGTAGTATCAGAGCCAAACCTTTATGCAATTATTAATTATTTTGATTTCATATACATATGGGTATGTATTTAGAATAATTTATTGGGCATAATTAGTTGTATAAAATTATTTTTTATGGGAGAAAGAAAAAAAATTGACGGAAACAATTTTTTTTTTCCTTCTTGGTTCGCTGTGTCCGCGAATTGATCACAAAATGGTGACTGTCGATTTTTTTTTAAAGGGGAACCTGCCGAATTTGTTTTTTAAAAGTTGACTCATGTTGCCTTAGAAAAAGATATTAATTGTTTTAAATGAAAAGTTATTCAATTCAAAACAAAAAGGTTTCTGCAAGCTTTTTGAAACGTGCAGGAAGTTTTAAAAGAAAGGTAACCCATGATTACCTTAATATATAAAATAAAGAGTTTATTTTAATCTTGAAATTAGATTTCATGCAAATTAAAATTTTCCATTAAATGATACTCATATATATATGGAATATTTTAATTCATGAGATGAATATTTATTTATTGATATATATGGTGATATGTATGAAAATAAATGGAGTTGATAATGGACTATTGACCAATGTGATTGAATTTTATTTTAGTTGAATACTTGAATGAATGAGTTTTATTAAATGGGGTCTGCGTACTTTGTCTTCTTTGATTTTTTTTCTCGATGTAAATTCTATCTCCCTCCTATGTACTTCCCCTTGACTGCTGATCAAGGTTTCTATTTAAATTAAATAGTTTAATGTAATAGAAATAGTTAGAATTATTTTGAAGAAATTAGAGACCAAGGAGCAAGGAGCGCGTGAAGACGAATTTATATGGAGCTTGGGATTTAAATGTAATAGTTATATTTAAATTTAATTCTTGCACTCCTAGGTTTGACCTTTTGGTTCACTTGGTGGCTCTAGTGAACCAAATTAGAATAAAAGTCCATAATAAATTCGGTAGAATATAGTATTCTATATTGCATGCTAAATATTATATATATTATATTTTATGCAAACATGCTTCGTATGTTTAATAAAATGACGCGTATTTTATATATATATGTTCATGCGCGCTAAACAAGATGAGACAAATAACAACAAACCCCTCAAAGAAATAATATTAAGTCCGAAGCGTTCAAAGATATTTGAAATATCGAACGTCGCCTTCTAGCATGATAAATTTATAGAGTATTAAATATTTAATATGAGCTTGTTGTGCTATCCACAAGGCGAGTATTGAGTATTTAAGATGTTAATTAATCACATTTGATGCTTATCAAGAAAATTGAACGATCTAGTCTTGTTGTGCTATCCACTAGGACGAACATTTTTTTTTTGAATTTATGAAAGTGCTAGGCTTGACTTAACTTAAATCATTTTAGTTTGGATGTGCACACACTTGACCATTATGATTTAAGAGGCAAAATAAAAGGAGTTACATGGTGATGTAATTGACAAGAGTTGTCTACCTATTTATTTGTATATTGCTTGTTGTGCTATCCATAAGGTTATATACATTTGAAATGGGATCCTTATTCTCACTAGCAAATTTTTAATTAGATGTTGCCAAACTATATAAGTGAGGGTAATATAGTTTGATAAAAATAGTGGGAGATACCAATTTGAAATAAAGACCTAAATTTATTTTGGTATGCAAAAATTAATAAAAATGAATGTTTGCTAAAATGTTGTGTTTTCACATGCAGAATTTTAAAAAATGTCAAAATCACTAATCTCACTACGAAGCATACTTGATGCAAATAAGCTTACCGGCCCGAATTATGAGGACTGGCTAAGAAATCTGAGAATTGTTCTCACTGCTGAAAAAATTTCTTATGTCCTAAATTCAACTGTCCCTGAATCTGTTTCGGAAACAGCCTTTGAGGAAGAGATTGCCACTTTCAATAAGTGGCAAGATGATGCATTTGTGGCTCAATGTGTCATGCTCGCATCCATGAATAACGAGCTTCAGCGTCAGCACGAAAAAATGGATGCTCCTACTATGCTGCTTCACCTCAAGGAGTTGTATGGTGAACAGAGTAGGACTGCTGGATATGAGATATCTAAAGAGCTCTTCTGATCTCGGATGACCGAGGGCACTGCCGTCGAGACTCATGTCCTAAAGGTGATCAATTTGATTAAACGCCTTGGACAGCTTGGGTTCGTCATGGATGGGGAGTTGAGTCAAGACTTGGTCTTGCAATCACTCCCTGAGACCTTCTCGCAGTTTGTGGTTAATTTTCATCTGAATAAGCTAGATGTCAGCTTGCCTGAGCTGCTTAACATGCTGAAAACTGCAGAAGATCACTTTCCATCCAAGAAGAACCATATCTTGATGTGGATTCTTCCAATAAAAGGAAGAGGCCCAAGATATCTTCTGAAAAAAAGAAATCTAAGAAGGCTAAGGGAAAGGGGAAAGAAAAGGAGCAAAAGAAACCTGATCCAGCTGGCAAAGGAATGTGCTTCCATTGCAACGAGCCGGGACATTGGACAAGGACCTGCAAGAAATTTCTAGCAGAGAAGAAGCTTGGAGAAGCTTCGACTTCCAATCAAGGTTTATTTATGATTGAAATTAATTTTTTTGAAAGTCATAATTCTACTTGGGTATTGGATACCGGCTGTGGTTCTCACATATATAACACTGTGCAGGGACTGGTCAGAAGTAAAAAGTTGAACAATGATGAGGTGATCCTACGAGTGGGGAATGGAGCAAAGGTTGCTGAATTAGCTGTAGGAACTTATTGTTTAGTAATGCCTTTGGGCAAGTCCATTTATCATAATAATTGTTATTATGTTTCGAATATTATTAAAAATATTATTTCAATTTCTGTATTGGATATGGAAGGATTTAACGTTGTTATAAAGAACAATGGTTGTTCTATTTATAAAGACGATGTTTTATATGGTATTGAAAATTTACGAAATGGACTTTATACACTTGACTTACAAAAAAATATATTTCAAATTGAACAAACTAAGAAAAGGAAAGAGACGATATTAATTATAGCTACATGTGGCACTGTAGACTCGGTCATATCAATAAAACAAGATTATCCAAGTTGCATAAAGATGGGCTCCTAGAGCTATCCGATAATGAATCATATCCAACTTGTGAATCTTGTCTCATGGGTAAAATGACTAAATCTCCTTTTAGTGGAAAAGGAGAAAGAGTTACAGAGTTGTTGGCATTGATTCACACAGACGTTTGTGGACTTATGACAACAAGTGCACGGGGTGGGTATTCTTATTTTATTACTTTCACTGATGATCACTCAAGATTTGGATATGTGTATTTAATGAAATACAAGTCAGAATCATTTAAAAAGTTCAAAGAGTTCAGAAGTGAAGTACAGAAACAAACGGGCTAAGAATATAAAGATACTTCGATCAGATCGAGGTGGAGAATACTTAAACGATGAGTTTCTCAATTGTCTCAAAAAAAATGGTATAATCCTCACAATGGACTCCTCCAGGCACACCAAAGTTAAATGGAGTATCTGAAAGGAGAAATCGAACACTGTTGGACATGGTTCGATCTATGATGAGTTTTACCGACCTTCCAATTTCCTTCTGGGGTTATATCCTAGAAACAGCTGCATACCTACTTAACAAGGTACCTACCAAATCCGCCCAAAGACTCCATATGAGATTTGGAAAGGGAGGAAACCAAATCTTAAGCATGTTAAGACTTGGGGTTGTCCAACTTATGTTAAAAAGTTTGAACATGATAAGCTACAGACTAAATTCGACAAGTGTAGATTTGTGGGATACCCTAAAGAAACTGTAGGGTATTATTTCTATCATCCAACTGATCAAAAGGTGTTTATTGCGAAACATGCTGCCTTCTTGAAAATGAGTTTATCTATAAAGGGGTCAGTGGGAGTAAGATATATCTTGAAGAATTTCAAGAACCACAAATTACTATGGATCAGAGTCAGGTACCTAACCAAGTGGAAGAACCTACTGTATTACACCCTATTCGTAAATCTGAAAGAGTACCGAAGATACCTGAGTGGTATGGATTCATCATAGAGGATGACGATGAAGTACACATCATGAATTATGATGATCCATTTAATTACGAACAGGCTATGAGCAATAAACACTCAGAGAAATGGTAGATGACCATAAAATCTAAAATAGATTTTGAAGCTATGCTCAAGTCCATTTGGATTTTACTTGCAATTGCAGCTTATTATTACTATATCTGGCAAAATGGACATGGAGACGCCCTTCCTCAAATATACATTATTAAAGGAGAATGTATGTATGATACAACCAGATGGATTTGTTTCAATAATTGAAGCAAATCATATATATGAGCTACAACAATTCATTTATGGATTGAAGCAAGCTTCTCGTAGATAGAACATTTATTTTGATGAGACAATCAAATAGTTTGATTTTATCAAAAAGAAGGATGAACCATGTGTGTACAAGAAGGTTAGTGGGAGCGCTGTTTTATTTCATATATTATATGTTGATGATATATTACTGATAGAGAATGAATTCCTATGCTAAAATCGATCAAAATAAAGTTGTCTAAACATTCCTCCATGAATGATTTGGGTAAAACATCCCGCATTGGGGATATAAATCTGTATTAATAAATTTAAAAAGGATGTTCTGCTTAACCCAAGGAACGTATATTCATTAGATCCTAAAGGCATTTAGCATGACAAACTCCAAAAGTGTCTCATGGTGATGAGCCATGGAGTGAATCTCTCTAAAATTATCCTCAATAAAAGAGAGATCGCATGATTTACTATCATGTATGCAATGAAATGTACGAGACTTGATGTTGATCAGTCAGATTCTAGAGAAGATCACTATAAGACAGTGATAAATATCCTAAAGTACTTAACTGACACTAAGGATGTCATCATATCACATGATAAGTCTGAATTAAACTAGAGTGCTAAACAGACTCAAGTTTTCAGACTGACCAAGACGATAACAAATCCACTTTAGGGTAAGTCGTTACCTTGAAAGATGGTGCAGTGAATTGGAAAGGTTCCAAACAGCAAAAGGTTGCTGGTTTAGTGACAAAGACAAAGTATATAACTGTAAGTGAAGCTGCAAGTTGATGTTTCAGATGGAAAGTTCATTACGGAACTAGGACTAGTTCTTAAGTCTCATCTTGAATCTAAACATGTGTTGCGGCACCTTGATTAAAGAAATCATTGAAAGAGGAGCATATAGACTCTCAAGATAACATTGCAGATCCATTTAATAAAGCTTTAACATAACAGCAGTTTGATCGTCACTTAGAGAAGAAGGGTATGAGATACCACGACGATTGGCTTTAGTGCAAGTGGGAGATTGAAAGTAGTATGCATACAAACCAATCATGTATGATGATAAAGCATATACTTTGGAGATAATCTTATTTATTTATTAATAAAAATATTCATTTATTAAAGACATTTAATTATCTACATGGTGCTGTTTTTATAATATGTAAATAACCCATAGTTTTAAGCAATGCTTTTAGAATCATGATGATGATCATGCTAATGAGATCTAAATTCTTAGAAAGCTCTAAAACTAAAATAGTTCTCAATCATGGGATTACTAAAAAAGGGGATTAATAAATCCGGATATATTGGTACATATGTTGCTTGCTCATTGGATGAGGATAATTGATCTCATGATCATTTGTGTGGAGACACTAAAGCAAGTATGTAGGTGCTTATTGGAGAAAAAGTTCACTAAACGTGACTCGCTATGGAATACCTAATGGAGTTTTACTCGCCTGTTAATAAAAATTCCTAATGTGATTGTAGTACAAGTGATCCTTGGACTTGAGATCATTATAGTATCTTGTATGTAATAATTTATACTTTGACTTATTCCTTAAGGCCCTTTAGGGTATATAAAAGGGTATGGTTGGGTATAATGAGTTACATATGGAGATAATGAATGATCAATAAAGAATCTACCACCTCTAGTAAAAGAGGAGATATGTCCTATATGATTCGGTAAATGACAACCCAGGAATCCTTGGCCAAGGTGGAATGAAATTAGAAAGGAGTTTTTAATTTGCATAAAATGGAGTTGTGCATTTTCTAATCGAAATACATATAATTAAATAAAATAAGACTTGACAGTAATTCCATGTCTTATATTTAATTGGTACATTGTATGGTAGAAGGATTGAATTGTACGGTAACTGTTTACTCACATGTTCTTTTATGATTAATGTTGAAATCTATATTTTCTGAAAAGTCGTTGATCGCTAGGGAGGCTTATCCCTATTGTAGAATAAATATTATTTATTTAAATAGATTATTAGTTTAATTTATTTATTTAAATAAGATTAGAATTGTTCTAATTGATTTATTCACAACCGGTTTAATATGGAGAACCTAAAGGGTCATACCATAAAAGGAAGAATAATTATTTAAGAAGGTAATGGCATAATCGTAATAATGCATTAAGTGTAATTAATTTAATCTATTGTGATAGAATAAATTAAATTGCTTAACGTTTATTATTTAATATTTTGGAATTATTAAATATAAATTAATAAGAGGAGTCTTATTATTATTATTATTATTATTATTATTTTAATTTCTAAAGGAGTTTAGTAATTAATTTAATATTAGTACTCTCATTTATTAGTAATAAGATTAGAAGATAAATTAATTAAATGAATTTAATTAATTATTCCCAATGTGGTGGGAAACCCAAATTAATTAAAGGAGTTTAATTAATTAAATGAATTTCTATGTCTAATATGATTAGAAGGGTTGACCAATATCTATTATAAGACACCTCTTATATTGTTATGCAATTCCAATTGTTGGAGAGTACTCCTCTTCTATAGAGGATAGAAAACTAAGCCAACCATCCTCCTTCTTGATAATTCATCTTCCTTGGTGGATCACCTCTAGATGCCAAACACTTGGGTGGCTAACGTTGATCAAAGGAAGGAATCTAACTCAAAAATTCAAAGGAAGGAATTCTACTTGGGTATTGGATACCGGCTGTGGTTCTCACATATGTAATACTGTGCAGGGACTGGTCAGAAGTAGAAAGCTAAGCAATGATGAGGTCATCCTACGAGTGCGAAATGGAGCAAAGGTTGCTGCATTAGCTATAGGGACTTATTGTTTAGTAATGCCTTCGAGCAAGTCCATATATCTAAATAATTGTTATTTTGTTCTGAATATTATTAGAAACGTTATTTCTATTTCTGTATTAGATATGGAAGGATATGACGTTATTATAAAGAACAACAGTTGTTCAATTTATAAAAATAATGTTTTATATGGTATTAGAAATCTGCGAAATGGACTTTATATACTTGACTTGCATGAAAATATACTTCAAATAGAACAAACTAAGAAAAGAAAAAGAGATTATATTAATTATACCTATATGTGGTACTGTAGACTCGGTCATATCAATGAAACAAGATTATCCAAGTTGCATAAGGATGGGCTCTTAGAGCTATCCGATTATGAATCATATCCAACTTGTGAATCTTTTCCCATGCGTAAAATGACTAAATCTCCTATTAGTGGAAAAGGAGAAAGAGTTACAGAGTTGATAGTGTTGGTTCACACAGACGTTTGTGGACCTATGATAATGAATGCACGGGGAGGGTATTCTTATTTTATTCACTAAAGATAACTCTAAGATTTGGATATGTGTATTTAATGAAATACAAATCAGAATCATTTGAAAAGTTTAAAGAGTTCAAAAGTGAAGTAGAGAAACAAACATGCAAGAGTATTAAGATTCTTTGATCAGATCGAGGTGGAGAATACTTAAGCGGTGAGTTTCTCAATTGTCTCAAAGAAAATGATATAATTTCACAATGGACTCCACCAGGTACACCACAATTGAATGGAGTATCTGAAAGGAGAAATCGAACACTGTTGGACATGGTTCGATCCATGATGAGTTTTACCGACCTTCCAATTTCTTTCTGGGGTTATGCCCTAGAAACAGCTTGCATACCTACTTAACAAGGTACCTACCAAATCCGCCCAAAGACTCCATATGAGATTTGGAAAGGGAGGAAACCAAATCTTAAGCATGTTAAGACTTGGGGTTGTCCAACTTATGTCAAAAAGTTTGAACATGATAAGCTACAGACTAAATTCGATAAGTGTAGATTTGTGGGAAACCCTAAAGAAACTGTAGGGTATTATTTCTATCATTCAACTGATCAAAAGGTGTTTGTTGCGAAACATGCTGCCTTCTTGGAAAAAGAGTTTATCCATGAAGGGGTCAGTGGGAGTAAGTTATATCTTGAAGAAGTTCAAGAATCGCAAATTACTATGAATCAAAGTCAGGTACCTGACCAAGTGGAAGAACCTACTGTATCACACCCTATTCGTAAATCAGGAAGAGTACCGAAGATACCGGAGAGGTATGGATTCGTCATAGAGGATGACGATGAGGTACACATCATGAATGATGATGATCCATTGAATTACGAACAGGCTATAAGTAATAAAGACTCAGAGAAATGGTAGATGACCATAAAATCTAAAATGGATTTTGAAGCTATGCTCAAGTCCATTTGGATTTTACTTGCAATTGCAGCTTATTATTACTATAGCTGGCAAAATGGACGTGGAGACGCCCTTCCTCAAATATATATTATTAGAGGAGAATGTATGTATGATACAACCAGATGGATTTGTTTCAATAGTTGAAGCAAATCATATATATGAGCTACAATAATCCATTTATGGATTGAAGAAAGCTTCTCGTAGATGGAACATTTGTTTTGATGAGACAATCAAATAGTTTGATTTTATCAAAAACAAGGATGAACCATGTGTGTACAAGAAGGTTAGTGGGAGCGCTGTTTCATTTTATGTATTATATGTTGATGATATATTACTGATAGAGAATGAAATTCCTATGCTAAAATCGATCATAAATAAAGTTGTCTAAACATTCCTCCATGAATGATTTGGGTAGAACATCCCACATTGGGGATATAAATCTGTATTAATAGATATAAAAGGATGTTTGGCATAACCCAAGGAAACGTACATTCATTAGATGCTAAAGGCGTTTAGCATGGCAAACTCCAAAAGGTGCCTCATGATGATGAGCCAAGGAGTGTATTTCTCTAAAATTGTCCTCAGTAAAAGAGAGATCGCATGAGTGACTATCATGTATGCAATGAAATATACGAGACTTGATGTTGATCAGTCATATTCTGGAGAAGATCACTGTTAGACAGTGATATACATCTTAAAGTACTTAATTGACACGAAGGATGTCATCATATCACATAATGAGTCTGAATTACACTAGAGGGCTAAACATGTTGGGTTTGTACGAAATCGTGACGCAATCAAATTACAAAATTAGCGGAAGCATGACATTTCAGAGTTTAAAAAAATTTCTACAAAACCATTACCCGGATCATCCTTTATGCAAATTATTAATTTAAAACGATAAATAAGAAGTTATGGAATCATACCTTTGTAGAACGAAGATTCCACAGGTATGAGTTCAACTCCTTGTTCTTCGTGATCTCCTTGAATTTTCAAGTTAAATTCCTTCCTTTGATCACCGTTAGCCACCCAAGTACTTGGCCTCTAGAAGTGATCTACCAAGGAAGATGAATTATAAAGAAGGAGGGTGGTTGGCTTAGTTTTCTATCCTCTATAGAAAAGGAGTACTCTCCAACAATTAGAATTGCATCAACTGATATCTATTATAAGACTCCTCTCATATAGATATTGGTCAACCCTTCTAATCCTATTAGACATGGGATTTCATTTAATTAATTAAACTCCTTTAATTAATTTGGGTTTTCCACCACATTGGAATAATTAATTAAATTTATTTAATTAATTTGTTTCCTAATCTTATAAGTAATAAATGAGAGTACTAATATTAAATTAATTACTAAACCCCTTTAGAAATTAAAATACTAATAATTGTAATAATATTAATAAAACTTCTCTTATTAATTTATATTTAATATTTTCAAAATATTAAATAATAAATATTTTGTAATTTAATTTATTCTATCACCATAGATTAAATTAATTACACTTAATGCATTATTACGATTATGCCATTACCTTCTTAAATAATTATTCTTCCTTTTTATGGTGTGACCCTTTAGGTTCTCCATATTAAACCGGTTATGAATAAATCAATTAGAACAATTCTAATCTTATTTAAATAAATAAATTAAACTAATAATCTATTTAAATAAATAATATTTATTCTACAATAGGGATAAGCCTCCCTAGCGATCAACGACTTTCTAGATAATATAGATTTCAACATTAATCATAAAAGAACCTGTGAGTAAATAGTTACCGTACAATTCAATTCTTCTACCATACAATGTCCCAATTAAATATAAGACATAGAATTACTGTCAAGTCTTATTTTATTTAATTATATGTATTTTGATCAAAAAAATGCACAACTCCATTTAATGCAAATTAGAAACTCCTTTCTAATTTCATTCCACCTTGGCCAAGGATTCCTAGGTTGTCATTTACCGAATAACATAGAACATATCTCCTCTTTTACTAGAGATGGTAGATTATTTATTGATCATTCATTATCTCCATATGTAACTCATTATACCAAAGCATACCCTTTTATATACCCTAAAGGGCCTTAAGGAATAAGTCAAAGTATAATTTATTACATACAAGATACTATGATGATCTCAAGTCCAAGGATCACTTGTACTACTATCACATTAGGAATTTCAATTGACAGGTGAGTAAAACTCCATTAGGTATTCCATAGCGAATCACGTTCAGTGAACTTATTCTCCAATAAGCACCTACATACTTGCTTTAATGTCCCCACACAAATGATCATGAGATCAATCATCCTCATCCAATGAGCAAGCAACATATGTACCAATCTATCCGGATTTACTAATCCCCTTTTTAGTAATCCCATGATTGGGAACTATTTTAGTTTTAGAGCTTTCGAAGAATTTAGATCTCATTAGCATGATCATCATCATGATTCTAAAAGCATTGCTTAAAACTATGGGTTATTTACATATTATAAAAACAGCACCATATAGATAATTAAATGCCTTTAATAAATGAATATTTTTATTAATAAATAAATAAGATTGTCTCCAATGTAGATGCTTTATCATCATACATGATTGGCTTGTATGCATACTACTTTCAATCTCCCACTTGCACTAAAGCCAATCGCCGTGGTATCTTATACCCTTCTTCTCTAAGTGACGATCAAACAGCTGTTATGTTAAAGCTTTATTAAATGAATCTGCAATGTTATCTTGAGAGTCTATATGCTCTTCTTTCAATGATTTCTTTAATCAAGGTGCCGCAACACATGTTTAGATTCAAGATGAGACTTAGAAACTATTCTGAGTTCTGTAATAAACTTTTCATCCGAAACATCAACTTGCAGCTTCACTTACAGTTATATACTTTGTCTTTGTCACTAAACCAACAACCTTTTTCTATTTGGAACCTTTCCAATTCACTGCACCATCTTTCAAGGTAACGACTTACCCTAAAGTGGATTTGTTATCGTCTTGGTCAGTCTGAAAACTTGAGTCTGTTTAGCACTCTAGTTTAATCCAGACTTATCATGTGATATGATGACATCTTTAGTGTCAGTTAAGTACTTTAGGATATTTATCACTGTCTTACAGTGATCTTCTCTAGAATCTGACTGATCAACATCAAGTCTCGTATATTTTATTACATACATGATAGTAAATCATGCGATCTCTCTTTTATTGAGGATAATTTTAGAGAGATTCACTCAATGGCTCATCACCATGAGACACTTTTGGAGTTTGTCATGCTAAAGGCCTTTAGCATCTAATGAATATACGTTACTTGGGTTAAGCAGAACATCCTTTTTAAATCTATTAATACAGATTTATATCCCCAATGCGGGGTGTTCTACCCAAATCATTCATGGAGGAATGTTTAGACAACTTTATTTTGATCAATTTTAGCATAGGAATTTCATTCTCTATCAGTAATATATCATCAACATATAATACATGGAATGAAACAGCGCTCCCACTAACCTTCTTGTACACACATGGTTCATCCTTATTTTTGATAAAATCAAACTATTTGATTGTCTTATCAAAATAAATGTTCCTTCTACGAGAAGCTTGCTTCAATCCATAAATGGATTGTTGTTGCTCATACATATGATTTGCTTCAACTATTGAAATAAATCCATTTGGTTGTATCATACATACATTCTCCTCTAATAATGTATATTTGAGGAACGGCGTCTCCATGTCCATTTTGCCAGATATAGTAATAATAAGCTGCAATTGTAAGTAAAATCCAAATGGACTTAAGCATAGCTTCAAAATTCATTTTAAATTTTTTGGTCATCTACTATTTCTTTGAGTCTTTATTACTCATAGCCTGTTCGTAATTAAATGGATCATCATAATTCATGATGTGTACCTCATCGTCATCCTCTATGACGAATCCATACCTCTCAGGTATCTTCGGTACTCTTCTAGATTTACGAATAGGGTGTAATACAGTAGGTTCTTCCACTTGGTCAGGTACCTGACTCTGATCCGTAGTAATTTTTGATTCTTGAACTTCTTCAAGATATATCTTACTCCCATGACCCCTTCATAGATAAACTCATTTTCCAAAAAGGCAGTATGTTTCGCAACAAACATCTTTTGATCAATTGGATGATAGAAATAATACCCTACAGTTTCTTTAGGGTATCCCACAAATCTATACTTGTCAGATTTAGTCTGTAGCTTATCATGTTCAAACTTTTTGACATAAGCTGGACAACCACAAGTCTTAACATGCTTAAGATTTGGTTTCCTCCCCTTCCACATCTTATATGAAGTCTTTAGGGCGGATTTGGTAGGTGCCTTGTTAAGTAGGTATGCAGCCGTTTCTAGGGCATAACCCAAGAAGGAAATTGGAAGGTCGGTAAAACTCATCATGGATCGAACCATGTCCAACAGTGTTCGATTTCTTTTTTCAGATACTCCATTTAACTGTGATGTTCCTGGAGGAGTCCATTGTGAGATTATACCATTTTCTTTGAGACAATTGAGAAACTCACCGTTTAAGTATTCTCCACCTCGATCTGATCGAAGTATCTTTATACTCTTGCCTGTTTGTTTCTGTACTTCACTTCTGAACTCTTTGAACTTTTCAAATGATTCTGACTTGTATTTCATTAAATACACATATCCAAATCTTGAGTGATCATCAGTGAAAGTAATAAAATAAGAATACCCACCCCGTGCACTTGTTGTCATAAGTCCACAAACGTCTGTGTGAATCAATGCCAACAACTCTGTAACTCTTTCTCCTTTTCCACTAAAAGGAGATTTAGTCATTTTACCCATGAGACAATATTCACAAGTTGGATATAATTCATAATCGGATAGCTTTATGAGCCCATCTTTATGCAACTTGGATAATCTTGTTTCATTGATATGACAGAGTCTACAGTGCCACATGTAGGTATAATTAATATCATCTATTTTCCTTTTCTTTGTTTGTTCAATTTGAAATATATTTTTTTTGTAAGTCAAGTGTATAAAGTCTATTTTGCAAATTTCCAATACCATATAAACCATCGTCTTGATAAATAGAACAACCATTATTTTTTATAACAACGTTAAATCCTTCCATATCCAATACAGAAATTGAAATAATGTTGTTAATAATATTCGGAACAAAATAACAATTATTAAGATAAATGGACTTGCCCGAAGGCATTGCTAAACAATAAGTTTCTACAGCTAATGCAGCAATCTTTGCTCCATTCTCCACTCGTAGGATCACCTCATCATTGTTCAACTTTCTACTTCTGACCAGTCCCTGCACAGTGTTACATATGTGAGAACCACAGCCGGTATCCAATACCCAAGTAGAATTATGACTTTCAAAAAAATTAATTTCAATCATAAACAAACCTTGATTGAAAGTCGAAGCTTCTCCAAGCTTCTTCTCTGCTAGAAACTTCTTGCAGTTCCTCTTCCAATGTCCCGGCTCGTTGCAATGAAAGCACATTTCTTTAGCTGGTTCAGGTTTCTTTTATTCCTTTTCTTTCCTCTTTCCCTTAGCCTTCTTGGATTTCTTCTTTTTAGGAGATACCTTGGGCCTCTTCCTTTTATTAGAAGAATCCATCAACAAGACATGGTTCTTTTCTTGGATGGGAAGTGACCTTCTGCAGTTTTCAGCATGTTAAGCAGCTCAGGCAAGCTGACATCTAGCTTGTTCATGTGAAATATAACCATAAATTGCGAGAAGGTCTCAGGGAGTGACTACAAGACCAAGTTTTAACTCAATTCCCCATCCATGACGAACCCAAGCTGTCCAAGGCGTTCAATCAAATTGATCAGTTTCAGGACATGAGTCTCGACGACAGTACCCTCGGTCATCCGAGATCGGAAGAGCTCCTTAGATATCTCATATCTAGCAGTCATACTCTGTTCACCATACAACTCCTTGAGGTGAACAGTATAGTAGGAGCATCCATTTTTTCGTGCTGACGCTGAAGCTCGTTATTCATGGATGTGAGCATGATGCATTGAGCCGCATGATGCATTGAGCCACATATGCATCATCTTGCCACTTTACAATGGTGGCAATCTCTTCCTCAGAGGCTGTTTTTGGAACAGTTTCAGGGACAGGTGAATTTAGGACATAAGAAATCTTTTCAGCAGTGAGAACTAGTCTCAGATTTCTTAGCTAGTCCGTATAATTCGGTCCGGTAAGCTTATTATCTTCAAGTATGCTTCGCAGTGAATTTAGTGATTTTGATATTTTTAAAATTCTGCATGTTAAAATAACATTTTTAACAAACATTTATTTTATTAATTTTGAATACCAAAATAAATTTAGGTCTTTATTTTAAATTGGTATATCCCACTATTTTTATCAAACTATATTACCCTCACTTATATAGTTCGGCAACATCTAATTAAAGATTTGCTAGTGAGATTAAGAATCTCATTTCAAATGTATATAGCCTTGTGGATAGCACAACAAACGATATATAAATTAATAGGTAGACAACTCTTGTCAATTACATCAACATGTAACTCCTTTTATTTTACCTCTTAAATCATAATGGTCAAGTGTGTGCACATCCGATCTAAAATGATTTAAGTTAAGTCTAGCCTAGCACTTCCATAAATTCAAAAAAAAATGTCCGTCCTTGTGGATAGTACAACAAGACTATATTATTCAATTTTCTTGATAAGCATCAAATGTGATTAATTAATATCTTAAATACGCAATACTCGACTTATGGATAGCACAACAAGCTCCTATTAAATATTTAATATTCTATTAATTTATCATGCTAGATGGCGACGTTCGATATTCCAAATATCATTGAACGCTTCGGACTTAATATTATTTCTTTGAGGAGTTTGTTATTATTTATCTCATCTTGTTTAACGCGCATGCACATATATATATATAAAATACGCGTCATTTTATTAAACATACAAAGCATGTTTGCATAAAATATAATATATATAATATTTAGCATGCACATATAGAATACTATATTCTACCCGGATTGATTATGGACTTTTATTCTAATTTGGTTCACTCGAGCCACCAAGTGAACCAAAAGGTCAAACCTAGGAGTACAAGAATTTAAATTTAAACTTAACTATTACATTTAAACCCCGGGCTCCATACAAACGGGTCTTCACGCGCTCCTTGGTCTCCAATTTTTCAAGATAATTCTAACTATCTCTATTACATAAACTATTTAATTAAATAGAAACCTTGATCAGCAGTCAAGTGGAAGTACATAGGAGGGAAATAAAATTTTACATCAAGAAAAATCAGAGAAGACGAGGTACGCAGACCCCATTTAATAAAATACATTCATTCAACTAAAATAAAATTCAATCACATTGGTCAAATAGTCTCATAATCAATCTCATTTATTATCATACATATCATCATATGCATCAATAAATAAATATTCATCTCATGAATTAAAATATTCCATATATATATGAGTATCATTTAATGGGCAATTTTAAATTGCATAAAATCTAATTTCAAGATTAAAATAAACTCTTTATTTTAATTATAAAATTATTAAGGATGTTATATATATATATATATATATATAAATATATAAATATGGTGATTCATTTGGAATGTTAACCTGCAGGATGTAAGTACTATATATATAATCACTTGTTGAAAAATTCTTTTGGAATAAAGGATTTAGCAACCTTTTAAAACCGTGACTTCAGCAACCTTTTAAAACCGTGGATCACTTACTTTATATATATGAAATCTTGCATGTTACTTTTTTATCCAGCTTCGTGGAAATCCCTTTAACACAGATCTGAAGCGAGAAATAAAAAGGGAGAAGGATTGGTTTTCGTTTTTTTCATAAAAAAATAATTTTATACAAGTAATTATGCCAAATAAATTATTTTAAATACATACCCATACATATATGGAATAAAAAAAATTAATAATTGCATAAAGGTTTGGCTTTGATACCACTGTTGGGTTTGTACGAAATCGTGACGCAATCAAATTGCAAAATTAGCGGAAACATGGTATATCAGAGTTTAAAAAATTTTTACAAAACCATTACCCGGATCATCCTTTATGCAGATTATTAATTTAAAACGATAAATAAGAAGTTATGAAATCATACCCTTGTAGAACGAAGCTTCCACATGTACGAGTTCAACTCCTTGTTCTTCGTGATCTTCTTGAATTTTTGAGTTAGATTCATTCCTTTGATCAACGTTAGTCACCCAAGTGTTTGGCATCTAGAGGTGATCCACCAAGGAAGATGAATTATCAAGAAGGAGGATGGTTGGCTTAGTTTTCTATCCTCTATAGAAGAGGAGTACTCTCCAACAATTGGAATTGCATAAACTAATATCTATTATAAGACACCTCTTATATAGATATTGGTCAACCCTTCTAATCATATTAGACATGGAAATTCATTTAATTAATTAAACTCCTTTAATTAATTTGGGTTTCCCACCACATTGGGAATAATTAATTAAATTTATTTAATTAATTTATCTTCTAATCTTATTACTAATAAATGAGAGTTCTAATATTAAATTAATTACTAAACTCCTTTAGAAATTAAAATAATAATAATTATAATAATATTAATAAGACTCCTCTTATTAATTTATATTTAATAATTCCAAAATATTAAATAATAAACGTTAAGCAATTTAATTTATTCTATCACCATAGATTAAATTAATTACACTTAATGCATTATTACGATTATGCCATTACCTTCTTAAATAATTATTCTTCCTTTTATGGTATGACCCTTTAGGTTCTCCATATTAAACCGGTTGTGAATAAATCAATTAGAACAATTCTAATCTTATTTAAATAAATAAATTAAACTAATAATCTATTTAAATAAATAATATTTATTCTACAATAGGGATAAGCCTCCCTAGCGATCAACGACTTTTCAAAAAATATAGATTTCAACATTAATCATAAAAGAACCTGTGAGTAAACAGTTACCGTACAATTCAATCCTTCTACCATACAATGTACCAATTAAATATAAGACATGAAATTACTGTCAAGTCTTATTTTATTTAATTATATGTATTTCGATTAAAAAATGCACAACTCCATTTAATGCAAATTAGAAACTCCTTTCTAATTTCATTCCACCTTGGCCAAAGATTCCTGGGTTGTCATTTACCGAATCATATAGGACATATCTCCTCTTTTACTAGAGGTGGTAGATTCTTTATTGATCATTCATTATCTCCATATGTAACTCATTATACCCAACCATACCCTTTTATATACCCTAAAGGGCCTTAAGGAATAAGTCAAAGTATAAATTATTACATACAAGATACTATGATGATCTCAAGTCCAAGGATCACTTGTACTACAATCACATTAGAAATTTCTATTAACAGGCGAGTAAAACGCCATTAGGTATTCCATAGCGAGTCACGTTTAGTGAACTTTTTCTCCAATAAGCACCTACATACTTGCTTTAGTGTCTCCACACAAATGATCATGAGATCAATTATCCTCATCCAATGAGCAAGCAACATATGTACCAATATATCCGGATTTATTAATCCCCTTTTTTAGTAATCCCATGATTGAGAACTATTTTAGTTTTAGAGCTTTCTAAGAATTTAGATCTCATTAGCATGATCATCATCATGATTCTAAAAGCATTGCTTAAAACTATGGGTTATTTACATATTATAAAAACAGCACCATGTAGATAATTAAATGCCTTTAATAAATGAATATTTTTATTAATAAATAAATAAGATTGTCTCCAAAGTATATGCTTTATCATCATACATGATTGGTTTGTATGCATACTACTTTCAATCTCCCACTTGCACTAAAGCCAATCGTCGTGGTATCTCATACCTTTCTTCTCAAAGTGACGATCAAACTGCTGTTATGTTAACGCTTTATTAAATGGATCTGCAATGTTATCTTGAGAGTCTATATGCTCCTTTTTCAATGATTTCTTTAATCAAGGTGCCGCAACACATGTTTAGATTCAAGATGAGACTTAGGAACTATTCCTAGTTCCGTAATGAACTTTTCATCTGAAACATCAACTTGCAGCTTCACTTACAGTTATATACTTTGTCTTTGTCACTAAACCAGCAACCTTTTGCTGTTTGGAACCTTTCCAATTCACTGCACCATCTTTCAAGGTAACGACTTACCCTAAAGTGGATTTGTTATCGTCTTGGTCAGTCTGAAAACTTGAGTCTGTTTAGCACTCAAGTTTAATTCAGACTTATCATGTGATATGATGACATCCTTAGTGTCAGTTAAGTACTTTAGGATATTTATCACTGTCTTACAGTGATCTTCTCTAGAATCTGACTGATCAACATCAAGTCTCGTATATTTTATTGCATACATGATAGTAAATCATGCGATCTCTCTTTTATTGAGGATAATTTTAGAGAGATTCACTCCATGGCTCATCACCATGAGACACTTTTGGAGTTTGTCATGCTAAATGCCTTTAGGATCTAATGAATATACGTTCCTTGGGTTAAGCAGAACATCCTTTTTAAATTTATTAATACAGATTTATATCCCCAATGCGGGATGTTTTTTCCAAATCATTCATGGAGGAATGTTTAGACAACTTTATTTTGATCGATTTTAGCATAGGAATTTCATTCTCTATTAGTAATATATCATCAACATATAATATATGAAATAAAACAGCGCTCCCACTAACCTTCTTGTACACACATGGTTCATCCTTCTTTTTGATAAAATCAAACTATTTGATTGTCTCATCAAAATAAATGTTCTATCTACGAGAAGCTTGCTTCAATCCATAAATGGATTGTTGTTGCTCATATATATGATTTGCTTCAATTATTGAAACAAATCCATCTGGTTGTATCATACATACATTCTCCTCTAATAATGTATATTTGAGGAAGGGCGTCTCCATGTCCATTTTGCCAGATATAGTAATAATAAGCTGCAATTGCAAGTAAAATCCAAATGGACTTGAGCATAGCTTCAAAATCTATTTTAGATTTTAAGGTCATCTACCATTTCTCTGAGTGTTTATTGCTCATAGCCTGTTTGTAATTAAATGGATCATCATAATTCATGATGTGTACTTCATCGTCATCCTCTATGATGAATCCATACCACTCAGGTATCTTCGGTACTCTTTCAGATTTACGAATAGGGTGTAATACAGTAGGTTCTTCCACTTGGTTAGGTACCTGACTCTGATCCATAGTAATTTGTGGTTCTTGAAATTCTTCAAGATATATCTTACTCCCACTGACCCCTTTATAGATAAACTCATTTTCCAAGAAGGCAGCATGTTTCGCAATAAACACCTTTTGATCAGTTGGATGATAGAAATAATACCCTACAATTTCTTTAGGGTATCCCACAAATCTACACTTGTCGGATTTAGTCTATAGCTTATCATGTTCAAACTTTTTGACATAAGTTGGACAACCCCAAGTCTTAACATGCTTAAGATTTGGTTTTCTCCCTTTCCAAATCTCATATGGAGTCTTTGGGCAGATTTGGTAGGTACCTTGTTAAGTAGGTATGCAGCTGTTTCTAGGACATAACCCCAGAAGGAAATTGGAAGGTCGGTAAAACTCATCATGGATCGAACCATGTCCAACAGTGTTCGATTTCTCCTTTCAGATACTCCATTTAACTTTGGTGTGCCTGGAGGAGTCCATTGTGAGGATTATACCATTTTTTTTGAGACAATTGAGAAACTCATCGTTTAAGTATTCTCCACCTCGATCTGATCGAAGTATCTTTATATTCTTGCCCGTTTGTTTCTGTACTTCACTTCTGAACTCTTTGAACTTTTTAAATGATTCTGACTTGTATTTCATTAAATACACATATCCAAATCTTGAGTGATCATCAGTGAAAGTAATAAAATAAGAATACCCACCCCGTGCACTTGTTGTCATAAGTCCACAAACGTCTGTGTGAATCAATGCCAACAACTCTGTAACTCTTTCTCCTTTTCCACTAAAAGGAGATTTAGTCATTTTACCCATGAGACAAGATTCACAAGTTGGATATGATTCATTATCGGATAGCTCTAGGAGCCCATCTTTATGCAACTTGGATAATCTTGTTTTATTGATATGACCGAGTTTACAGTGCCACATGTAGCTATAATTAATATCGTCTCTTTCCTTTTCTTAGTTTGTTCAATTTGAAATATATTTTTTTGTAAGTCAAGTGTATAAAGTCCATTTCGTAAATTTTCAATACCATATAAAACATCGTCTTTATAAATAGAACAACCATTGTTCTTTATAACAACGTTAAATCCTTCCATATCCAATACAGAAATTGAAATAATATTTTTAATAATATTCGGAACATAATAACAATTATTATGATAAATGGACTTGCCCAAAGGCATTACTAAACAATAAGTTCCTACAGCTAATGCAGCAACCTTTGCTCCATTCCCCACTCGTAGGATCACCTCATCATTGTTCAACTTTCTACTTCTGACCAGTCCCTGCACAGTGTTACATATGTGAGAACCACAGCCGGTATCCAATACCCAAGTAGAATTATGACTTTCAAAAAAATTAATTTCAATCATAAACAAACCTTGATTGAAAGTCGAAGCTTCTCCAAGCTTCTTCTCTACTAGAAACTTCTTGCAGTTCCTCTTCCAATGTCCCGGCTCGTTGCAATGAAAGCACATTCCTTTAGCTGGTTCAGGTTTCTTTTGTTCCTTTTCTTTCCTCTTTCCCTTAGCCTTCATGGATTTCTTCTTTTCATGAAATACCTTGGGCCTCTTCCTTTTATTAGAAGAATCCACCAACAAGACATGGTTCTTCTTGGATGGGAAGTCACCTTCTGTAATTTTCAGCATGTTAAGCAGCTCAGGAAAGCTGACATCTAGCTTATTCATGTGAAAATTAATCACAAACTGCGAGAAGGTCTCAGGGAGTGACTACAAGACCAAGTTTTAACTCAATTCCCCATCCATGACGAACCCAAGCTGTCCAAGGCGTTCAATCAAATTGATCAGTTTCAGGACATGAGTCTCGACGACAGTACCCTCGGTCATCCGAGATCGGAAGAGCTCCTTAGATATCTCATATCTAGCAGTCATACTCTGTTCACCATACAACTCCTTGAGGTGAACAGTATAGTAGGAGCATCCATTTTTTCGTGCTGACGCTGAAGCTCGTTATTCATGGATGTGAGCATGATGCATTGAGCCGCATGATGCATTGAGCCACATATGCATCATCTTGCCACTTTACAATGGTGGCAATCTCTTCCTCAGAGGCTGTTTTTGGAACAGTTTCAGGGACAGGTGAATTTAGGACATAAGAAATCTTTTCAGCAGTGAGAACTAGTCTCAGATTTCTTAGCTAGTCCGTATAATTCGGTCCGGTAAGCTTATTATCTTCAAGTATGCTTCGCAGTGAATTTAGTGATTTTGATATTTTTAAAATTCTGCATGTTAAAATAACATTTTTAACAAACATTTATTTTATTAATTTTGAATACCAAAATAAATTTAGGTCTTTATTTTAAATTGGTATATCCCACTATTTTTATCAAACTATATTACCCTCACTTATATAGTTCGGCAACATCTAATTAAAGATTTGCTAGTGAGATTAAGAATCTCATTTCAAATGTATATAGCCTTGTGGATAGCACAACAAACGATATATAAATTAATAGGTAGACAACTCTTGTCAATTACATCAACATGTAACTCCTTTTATTTTACCTCTTAAATCATAATGGTCAAGTGTGTGCACATCCGATCTAAAATGATTTAAGTTAAGTCTAGCCTAGCACTTCCATAAATTCAAAAAAAAATGTCCGTCCTTGTGGATAGTACAACAAGACTATATTATTCAATTTTCTTGATAAGCATCAAATGTGATTAATTAATATCTTAAATACGCAATACTCGACTTATGGATAGCACAACAAGCTCCTATTAAATATTTAATATTCTATTAATTTATCATGCTAGATGGCGACGTTCGATATTCCAAATATCATTGAACGCTTCGGACTTAATATTATTTCTTTGAGGAGTTTGTTATTATTTATCTCATCTTGTTTAACGCGCATGCACATATATATATATAAAATACGCGTCATTTTATTAAACATACAAAGCATGTTTGCATAAAATATAATATATATAATATTTAGCATGCACATATAGAATACTATATTCTACCCGGATTGATTATGGACTTTTATTCTAATTTGGTTCACTCGAGCCACCAAGTGAACCAAAAGGTCAAACCTAGGAGTACAAGAATTTAAATTTAAACTTAACTATTACATTTAAACCCCGGGCTCCATACAAACGGGTCTTCACGCGCTCCTTGGTCTCCAATTTTTCAAGATAATTCTAACTATCTCTATTACATAAACTATTTAATTAAATAGAAACCTTGATCAGCAGTCAAGTGGAAGTACATAGGAGGGAAATAAAATTTTACATCAAGAAAAATCAGAGAAGACGAGGTACGCAGACCCCATTTAATAAAATACATTCATTCAACTAAAATAAAATTCAATCACATTGGTCAAATAGTCTCATAATCAATCTCATTTATTATCATACATATCATCATATGCATCAATAAATAAATATTCATCTCATGAATTAAAATATTCCATATATATATGAGTATCATTTAATGGGCAATTTTAAATTGCATAAAATCTAATTTCAAGATTAAAATAAACTCTTTATTTTAATTATAAAATTATTAAGGATGTTATATATATATATATATATATATATATATATATATATATATATATAAATATATAAATATGGTGATTCATTTGGAATGTTAACCTGCAGGATGTAAGTACTATATATATAATCACTTGTTGAAAAATTCTTTTGGAATAAAGGATTTAGCAACCTTTTAAAACCGTGACTTCAGCAACCTTTTAAAACCGTGGATCACTTACTTTATATATATGAAATCTTGCATGTTACTTTTTTATCCAGCTTCGTGGAAATCCCTTTAACACAGATCTGAAGCGAGAAATAAAAAGGGAGAAGGATTGGTTTTCGTTTTTTTTCATAAAAAAATAATTTTATACAAGTAATTATGCCAAATAAATTATTTTAAATACATACCCATACATATATGGAATAAAAAAAATTAATAATTGCATAAAGGTTTGGCTTTGATACCACTGTTGGGTTTGTACGAAATCGTGACGCAATCAAATTGCAAAATTAGCGGAAACATGGTATATCAGAGTTTAAAATTTTTTTACAAAACCATTACCCGGATCATCCTTTATGCAGATTATTAATTTAAAACGATAAATAAGAAGTTATGAAATCATACCCTTGTAGAACGAAGCTTCCACATGTACGAGTTCAACTCCTTGTTCTTCGTGATCTTCTTGAATTTTTGAGTTAGATTCCTTCCTTTGATCAACGTTAGTCACCCAAGTGTTTGGCATCTAGAGGTGATCCACCAAGGAAGATGAATTATCAAGAAGGAGGATGGTTGGCTTAGTTTTCTATCCTCTATAGAAGAGGAGTACTCTCCAACAATTGGAATTGCATAAACTAATATCTATTATAAGACACCTCTTATATAGATATTGGTCAACCCTTCTAATCATATTAGACATGGAAATTCATTTAATTAATTAAACTCCTTTAATTAATTTGGGTTTCCCACCACATTGGGAATAATTAATTAAATTTATTTAATTAATTTATCTTCTAATCTTATTACTAATAAATGAGAGTACTAATATTAAATTAATTACTAAACTCCTTTAGAAATTAAAATAATAATAATTATAATAATATTAATAAGACTCCTCTTATTAATTTATATTTAATAATTCCAAAATATTAAATAATAAACGTTAAGCAATTTAATTTATTCTATCACCATAGATTAAATTAATTACACTTAATGCATTATTACGATTATGCCATTACCTTCTTAAATAATTATTCTTCCTTTTATGGTATGACCCTTTAGGTTCTCCATATTAAACCGGTTGTGAATAAATCAATTAGAACAATTCTAATCTTATTTAAATAAATAAATTAAACTAATAATCTATTTAAATAAATAATATTTATTCTACAATAGGGATAAGCCTCCCTAGCGATCAACGACTTTTCAAAAAATATAGATTTCAACATTAATCATAAAAGAACCTGTGAGTAAACAGTTACCGTACAATTCAATCCTTCTACCATACAATGTACCAATTAAATATAAGACATGAAATTACTGTCAAGTCTTATTTTATTTAATTATATGTATTTCGATTAAAAAATGCACAACTCCATTTAATGCAAATTAGAAACTCCTTTCTAATTTCATTCCACCTTGGCCAAAGATTCCTGGGTTGTCATTTACCGAATCATATAGGACATATCTCCTCTTTTACTAGAGGTGGTAGATTCTTTATTGATCATTCATTATCTCCATATGTAACTCATTATACCCAACCATACCCTTTTATATACCCTAAAGGGCCTTAAGGAATAAGTCAAAGTATAAATTATTACATACAAGATACTATGATGATCTCAAGTCCAAGGATCACTTGTACTACAATCACATTAGAAATTTCTATTAACAGGCGAGTAAAACGCCATTAGGTATTCCATAGCGAGTCACGTTTAGTGAACTTTTTCTCCAATAAGCACCTACATACTTGCTTTAGTGTCTCCACACAAATGATCATGAGATCAATTATCCTCATCCAATGAGCAAGCAACATATGTACCAATATATCCGGATTTATTAATCCCCTTTTTTAGTAATCCCATGATTGAGAACTATTTTAGTTTTAGAGCTTTCTAAGAATTTAGATCTCATTAGCATGATCATCATCATGATTCTAAAATCATTGCTTAAAACTATGGGTTATTTACATATTATAAAAACAGCACCATGTAGATAATTAAATGCCTTTAATAAATGAATATTTTTATTAATAAATAAATAAGATTGTCTCCAAAGTATATGCTTTATCATCATACATGATTGGTTTGTATGCATACTACTTTCAATCTCCCACTTGCACTAAAGCCAATCGTCGTGGTATCTCATACCTTTCTTCTCAAAGTGACGATCAAACTGCTGTTATGTTAACGCTTTATTAAATGGATCTGCAATGTTATCTTGAGAGTCTATATGCTCCTTTTTCAATGATTTCTTTAATCAAGGTGCCGCAACACATGTTTAGATTCAAGATGAGACTTAGGAACTATTCCTAGTTCCGTAATGAACTTTTCATCTGAAACATCAACTTGCAGCTTCACTTACAGTTATATACTTTGTCTTTGTCACTAAACCAGCAACCTTTTGCTGTTTGGAACCTTTCCAATTCACTGCACCATCTTTCAAGGTAACGACTTACCCTAAAGTGGATTTGTTATCGTCTTGGTCAGTCTGAAAACTTGAGTCTGTTTAGCACTCAAGTTTAATTCAGACTTATCATGTGATATGATGACATCCTTAGTGTCAGTTAAGTACTTTAGGATATTTATCACTGTCTTACAGTGATCTTCTCTAGAATCTGACTGATCAACATCAAGTCTCGTATATTTTATTGCATACATGATAGTAAATCATGCGATCTCTCTTTTATTGAGGATAATTTTAGAGAGATTCACTCCATGGCTCATCACCATGAGACACTTTTGGAGTTTGTCATGCTAAATGCCTTTAGGATCTAATGAATATACGTTCCTTGGGTTAAGCAGAACATCCTTTTTAAATTTATTAATACAGATTTATATCCCCAATGCGGGATGTTTTTTCCAAATCATTCATGGAGGAATGTTTAGACAACTTTATTTTGATCGATTTTAGCATAGGAATTTCATTCTCTATTAGTAATATATCATCAACATATAATATATGAAATAAAACAGCGCTCCCACTAACCTTCTTGTACACACATGGTTCATCCTTCTTTTTGATAAAATCAAACTATTTGATTGTCTCATCAAAATAAATGTTCTATCTACGAGAAGCTTGCTTCAATCCATAAATGGATTGTTGTTGCTCATATATATGATTTGCTTCAATTATTGAAACAAATCCATCTGGTTGTATCATACATACATTCTCCTCTAATAATGTATATTTGAGGAAGGGCGTCTCCATGTCCATTTTGCCAGATATAGTAATAATAAGCTGCAATTGCAAGTAAAATCCAAATGGACTTGAGCATAGCTTCAAAATCTATTTTAGATTTTAAGGTCATCTACCATTTCTCTGAGTGTTTATTGCTCATAGCCTGTTTGTAATTAAATGGATCATCATAATTCATGATGTGTACTTCATCGTCATCCTCTATGATGAATCCATACCACTCAGGTATCTTCGGTACTCTTTCAGATTTACGAATAGGGTGTAATACAGTAGGTTCTTCCACTTGGTTAGGTACCTGACTCTGATCCATAGTAATTTGTGGTTCTTGAAATTCTTCAAGATATATCTTACTCCCACTGACCCCTTTATAGATAAACTCATTTTCCAAGAAGGCAGCATGTTTCGCAATAAACACCTTTTGATCAGTTGGATGATAGAAATAATACCTACAATTTCTTTAGGGTATCCCACAAATCTACACTTGTCGGATTTAGTCTATAGCTTATCATGTTCAAACTTTTTGACATAAGTTGGACAACCCCAAGTCTTAACATGCTTAAGATTTGGTTTTCTCCCTTTCCAAATCTCATATGGAGTCTTTGGGCAGATTTGGTAGGTACCTTGTTAAGTAGGTATGCAGCTGTTTCTAGGACATAACCCCAGAAGGAAATTGGAAGGTCGGTAAAACTCATCATGGATCGAACCATGTCCAACAGTGTTCGATTTCTCCTTTCAGATACTCCATTTAACTTTGGTGTGCCTGGAGGAGTCCATTGTGAGGATTATACCATTTTTTTTGAGACAATTGAGAAACTCATCGTTTAAGTATTCTCCACCTCGATCTGATCGAAGTATCTTTATATTCTTGCCCGTTTGTTTCTGTACTTCACTTCTGAACTCTTTGAACTTTTTAAATGATTCTGACTTGTATTTCATTAAATACACATATCCAAATCTTGAGTGATCATCAGTGAAAGTAATAAAATAAGAATACCCACCCCGTGCACTTGTTGTCATAAGTCCACAAACGTCTGTGTGAATCAATGCCAACAACTCTGTAACTCTTTCTCCTTTTCCACTAAAAGGAGATTTAGTCATTTTACCCATGAGACAAGATTCACAAGTTGGATATGATTCATTATCGGATAGCTCTAGGAGCCCATCTTTATGCAACTTGGATAATCTTGTTTTATTGATATGACCGAGTTTACAGTGCCACATGTAGCTATAATTAATATCGTCTCTTTCCTTTTCTTAGTTTGTTCAATTTGAAATATATTTTTTTGTAAGTCAAGTGTATAAAGTCCATTTCGTAAATTTTCAATACCATATAAAACATCGTCTTTATAAATAGAACAACCATTGTTCTTTATAACAACGTTAAATCCTTCCATATCCAATACAGAAATTGAAATAATATTTTTAATAATATTCGGAACATAATAACAATTATTATGATAAATGGACTTGCCCAAAGGCATTACTAAACAATAAGTTCCTACAGCTAATGCAGCAACCTTTGCTCCATTCCCCACTCGTAGGATCACCTCATCATTGTTCAACTTTCTACTTCTGACCAGTCCCTGCACAGTGTTACATATGTGAGAACCACAGCCGGTATCCAATACCCAAGTAGAATTATGACTTTCAAAAAAATTAATTTCAATCATAAACAAACCTTGATTGAAAGTCGAAGCTTCTCCAAGCTTCTTCTCTACTAGAAACTTCTTGCAGTTCCTCTTCCAATGTCCCGGCTCGTTGCAATGAAAGCACATTCCTTTAGCTGGTTCAGGTTTCTTTTGTTCCTTTTCTTTCCTCTTTCCCTTAGCCTTCATGGATTTCTTCTTTTCATGAAATACCTTGGGCCTCTTCCTTTTATTAGAAGAATCCACCAACAAGACATGGTTCTTCTTGGATGGGAAGTCACCTTCTGTAATTTTCAGCATGTTAAGCAGCTCAGGAAAGCTGACATCTAGCTTATTCATGTGAAAATTAATCACAAACTGCGAGAAGGTCTCAGGGAGTGACTGCAAGACCAAGTCTTGACTCAACTCCCCATCCATGACGAACCCAAGCTGTCCAAGGCGTTCAATCAAATTGATCACTTTCAGGACATGAGTCTCGACGGCAGTACTCTCGGTCATCCGAGATCGGAAGATCTCGTTAGATATCTCATACCTAGCAGTCCTACTCTGTTCACCATACAACTCCTTGAAGTGAAGCAGCATAGCAGGAGCATCCATTTTTTTGTGCTGACGCTAAAGCTCGTTATTCATGGATGCGAGCATTATGCATTGAGTCACAGATGTATCATCTTGTCACTTTACAATGGTGGCAATCTCTTCCTCAGAGGCTGTTTCTGGAACAGTTCCAAGGACAAGTGAATTTAGGACATAAGAAATCTTTTCAGCAGTGAGAACTTGTCTCAGATTTCTTAGCCAGTCCGTATAATTCGATCTGGTAAGCTTATTAGCATCAAGTATGCTTCGCAGTGAATTTAGTGATTTTGACATTTTTAAAATTCTGCATGTTAAAATAACATTTTTAGCAAACATTCATTTTATTAATTTTGCATACCAAAATAAATTTAGGTCTTTATTTTAAATTGGTATCTCCCACTATTTTTATCAAACTATATTACCCTCACTTATATAGTTCGGCAACATCTAATTAAAGATTTGCTAGTGAGATTAAGGATCCCATTTCAAATGTATATAGCCTTGTGGATAGCACAACAAACGATATATAAATAAATAGGTAGACAACTCTTGTCAATTACATCAACATGTAACTCTTTTTATTTTGCCTCTTAAATCATAATGGTCAAGTGTGTGCACATCCGAACTAAAATGATTTAAGTTAAGTCCAGCCTAGCACTTCCATAAATTCAAAAAAGAAAAATATTAGTCCTTGTGTATAGCACAACAAGACTATATTGTTCAATTTTCTTGATAAGCATCAAATGTGATTAATTAATATCTTAAATATGCAATACGCGCCTAGTGGATAGCACAACAAGCTCATATTAAATATTTAATACTCCGTCATTTTATTAAACATACAAAGCATGTTTGCATAAAATATAATATATATAATATTTAGCATGCACATATAGAAAACTATATTCTACCTGGATTGATTATGGACTTTTATTCTAATTTGGTTTACTCGAGCCACCAAGTGAACCAAAAGGTCAAACCTAGGAGTGCAAGAATTTAAATTTAAATGTAACTATTACATTTAAACCCCGGGCTCCATACAAACGGGTCTTCACGCGCTCCTTGGTCTTCAATTTTTCAAGATAATTCTAACTATCTCTATTACATAAACTATTTAATTAAATAGAAACCTTGATCAGCAGTCAAGTGGAAGTACATAGGAGGGAGATAAAATTTTACATCAAGAAAAATCAGAGAAGACGAGGTACGCAGACCCCATTTAATAAAATTCATTCATTCAACCATTCAACTAAAATAAAATTCAATCACATTGGTCAAATAGTCTCATAATCAATCTCATTTATTATCATGCATATCATCATATGCATCAATAAATAAATATTCATTTCATGAATTAAAACATTCTATATATATATGAGTATCATTTAATGGGCAATTTTAAATTGTATGAAATCTAATTTCAAAATTATAAAATAAACTCTTTATTTTAGTTATAAAATTATTAAGGATATTATATATATATATATATATATATGGTGATTCATTTGGAATGTTAACCTGCAGGGTGTAAGTACTATATATATAATCACTTGTTGAAAAATTCTTTTGGAATCCTTTTGGATTAAAGGATTTAGCAACCTTTTAAAACCGTGACTTCAACAACCTTTTAAAACCTTGGGTCACTTACTTTATATATATGAAATCTTGCATGTTACGTTTTTATCCAGCTTCGTGGAAATCCCTTTAACACGGATCCGAAGCGAGAAATAAAAAGGGAGAAGGATTGGTTTCTATTTTTTTCATAAAAAAATAATTTTATACAATTAATTATGCCCAATAAATTATTCTAAATACATACCCATATATATATGGAATCAAAAATAATTAATAATTGCATAAAGGTTTGGCTTTGATACCACTGTTGGGTTTGTACGAAATCGTGACGCAATCAAATTGTAAAATTAGCGGAAACATGGTATATCAGAGTTTAAAAAAAAATTTACAAAACCATTACCCGGATCATCCTTTATGCAAATTATTAATTTAAAACGATACATAAGAAGTTATGAAATCATACCCTTGTAGAACGAAGCTTCCACATGTACGAGTTCAACTCCTTGTTCTTCGTGATCTTCCTGAATTTCCAGGTTAGATTCCTTCTTTGATCAACGTTAGCCACCCAAGTGTTTGGCGTCTAGAGTTGATCACCAAAGAAGATGAATTATCAAGAAGGAGGGTGGTTGACTTAGTTTTCTATCCTCTATAGAAAAAGGAGTACTCTCCAATAATTAGAATTGCATCAACTGATATCTATTATAAGACTCCTCTTATATAGATATTGGTCAACCCTTCTAATCCTATTAGACATGGAATTTTATTTAATTAATTAAACTTCTTTAATTAATTTAGGCTTCCCACCACATTGGAAATAATTAATTAAATTTATTTAATAAATTTGTGTCCTAATCTTATTAGGAATAAATGAGAGTACTAATATTAAATTAATTACTAAACCCCTTTAAAAATTAAAATAATAATAATTGTAATAATATTAATAAGACTTCTCTTATTAATTTATATTTAATATTTTCAAAATATTAAATAATAAACATTAAGCAATTTAATTTATTCTATCACTATAGATTAAATTAATTACACTTAATGCATTATTACGATTATGCCATTACCTTCTAAATAATTATTCTTCTTTTTTATGGCGTGACCCTTTAGGTTCTCCATATTAAACCGGTTGTGAATAAATCAATTAAAATAATTCTAATCTTATTTAAATAAATAAATTAAACTAATAATCTATTTAAATAAATAATATTTATTCTACAATAGGGATAAACCTCCCTAGCGATCAACGACTTTCCAAATAATATAGATTTCAAAATTAATCATAAAAGAACCTGTGAGTAAATAGTTACCGTACAATTCAATCCTTCCACCATACAATGTCCCAATTAAATATAAGACATGGAATTACTGTCAAGTTTTATTTTATTTAATTATATGTATTTTGATTAAAAAATGCACAACTCCATTTAATGCAAATTAGAAACTCCTTTCTAATTTCATTCCACCTTGGCCAAGGATTCCTGGGTTGTCATTTACCGAATCACATAGGACATATCTCCTCATTTACTAGAGGTGATAGATTTTTTATTGATCATTCATTATCTCCATATGTAACTCATTATACCCAACCATACCCTTTTATATACCCTAAAGGGCCTTAAGGAATAAGTCAAAGTATAAATTATTACATACAAGATACTATGATGATCTCAAGTCCAAGGATCACTTGTACTACAATCACATTAGGAATTCCTATTAACAGGCGAGTAAAACTCCATTAGGTATTCCATAGCGAGTCACGTTCAGTGAACTTTTTCTCCAATAAGCACCTACATACTTGTTTTAGTGTCTCCACACAAATAATCATAAGATCAATTATCCTCATCCAATGAGCAAGCAACATATGTACCAATATATCCGGATTTTCTAATCCCCTTTTTAGTAATCCCACGATTGAGAACTATTTTAGTTTTAGAGCTTTCTAAGAATTTAGATCTCATTAACTTGATCATCATCATGATTCTAAAAGAATTGCTTAAAATAATGGGTTATTTACATATTATAAAAACAGCACCATGCAGATAATTAAATGCCTTTAATAAATGAATATTTTTATTAATAAATAGATAAGATTGTCTCCAAAGTATATGCTTTATCATCATACATGATTGGCTTATATGCATACTACTTTCAATCTCCCACTTGCACTAAAGCCAATCGTCGTGGTATCTCATACCCTTCTTCTCTAAGTGATGATCAAACTGCTGTTATGTTAAAGTTTTATTAAATGGATCTGCAATGTTATCTTGAGAGTCTATATGCTCCTCTTTCAATGATTTCTTTAATCAAGGTGCCGCAACATATTTTAGATTCAAGATGAGACTTAGGAACTATTCCTAGTTCTGTAATAAACTTTTCATCCGAAACATCAACTTGCAGTTTCACTTACAGTTATATACTTTGTCTTTGTCACTAAACCAGCAACCTTTTGCTATTTGGAACCTTTCCAATTCACTGCACCATCTTTCAAGGTAACGACTTACCCTAAAGTGGATTTGTTATCGTCTTGGTCAGTCTGAAAACTTGAGTCTGTTTAGCACTCTAGTTTAATCCAGACTTATCATGTGATATGATGACATCTTTAGTGTTAGTTAAGTACTTTAGGATATTTATCACTGTCTTACAGTGATCTTCTCTAGAATCTGACTGATCAACATCAAGTCTCGTATATTTTATTGCATACATGATAGTAAATCATGCGATCTCTCTTTTATTGAGGATAATTTTAGAGAGATTCACTCCATGGCTCATCACCATGAGACACTTTTGGAGTTTGTCATGCTAAAGGCCTTTAGCATCTAATGAATATACGTTACTTGGGTTAAGCAGAACATCCTTTTTAAATCTATTAATACAGATTTATATCCCCAATGCGGGATGTTCTACCCAAATCATTCATGGAGGAATGTTTAGACAACTTTATTTTGATCAATTTTAGCATAGGAATTTCATTCTCTATCAGTAATATATCATCAACATATAATACATGGAATGAAACAGCGCTCCCACTAACCTTCTTGTACACACATGGTTCATCCTTATTTTTGATAAAATCAAACTATTTGATTGTCTTATCAAAATAAATGTTCTATCTACGAGAAGCTTGCTTCAATCCATAAATGGATTGTTGTAGCTCATATATATGATTTGCTTCAACTATTGAAATAAATCCATCTAGTTGTATCATACATACATTCTCCGCTAATAATGTATATTTGAGGAAGGGCGTCTACATGTCCATTTTGCCAAGGTGGAATAAAATTAGAAAGGAGTTTTTAATTTGCATTATTTGGAGTTGTGCATTTTCTAATCGAAATACATATAATTAAATAAAATAAGACTTGACAGTAATTCAATTTCTTATATTTAATTGGGACATTGTATGGTGGAAGGATTGAATTGTACGGTAACTTTTTACTCACAGGTTCTTTTATGATTAATGTTGAAATCTATATTATCTGAAAAGTCGTTAATCGCTAGGGAGGCTTATCTCTATTGTAGAATAAATATTATTTATTTAAATAGATTATTAGTTTAATTTATTTATTTAAATAAGATTAGAATTGTTCAAATTGATTTATTCATAACCGGTTTAATATGGATAACCTAAAGGGTCACACCATAAAAGCAAGAATAATTATTTAAGAAGGTAATGACATAATCGTAATAATGCATTAAGTGTAATTAATTTAATTTATGGTGATAGAATAAATTAAATTGCTTAATGCTTATTATTTAATATTTTGGAAATATTAAATATAAATTAATAAGAGGAGTCTTATTAATATTATTATAATTATTATTATTTTAATTTTTAAAGGGGTTTAGTAATTAATGTAATATTAGTACTCTCATTTATTCCTAATAAGATTAGGAGATTAATTAATTAAATGAATTTAATTAATTATTCCCAATGTGGTGGGAAGCCTAAATTAATTAAAGGAGTTTAATTAATTAAAAGAAATCCCATGTCTAATAGGATTAGAAGGGTTGACCAATATCTATATAAGAGGAGTCTTATAATAGATATTACTTGATGTAATTCCAATTGTTGGAGAGTACTCATTTTCTATAAAAGATAGAAAACTAAGTCAACCACCCTCCTTCTTGATAATTCATCTTCCTTGGTGGATTACCTCTAGAGGCTAAACACTTGGGTGGCTAACGTTGATCAAAGGAAGGAATCTAACCCGAAAATTCAAGGAGATCACGAAGAACAAGGAGTTGAACTCGTACCTGTGGAAGTTTCATTCTACAAGGGTATGATTCCATAACTTCTTATTTATCGTTTTAAATTAATAATTTGCATAAAGGATGATCCGGGTGATGGTTTTGTAGAAAATTTTAAACTCTGATATACCATGCTTCCGCTAATTTTTGCAATTTGATTGCGTCACGATTTCGTACAAACCCAACAGAAGGGTCTTTGGAAGTTCTGCTGGCATAACATCCTTGTATTCCACCAGTAACTTAACCACATCATCTGACACCTCTTGAGTATGACCCGACTTGATTTCTATTAAAGCACACAAATAGGTCTCCTCTCCACGCTTGAGCCCGGACTCTAGCTGCACCGCAGACAACAGTCCAATCTTCTGGTTGCCTTCCTTCTTCTCCATATTTAGGTATACATCACTAACAAATCCCGACGTCTTGTCATCGGTGATCATCAATCCACTAAGATGAGACATCACCATGCACTTTGTCGTTATTAGAAAAACAATTCCTAGGATGAGATCAAAATCATCCAAAGGAACTACCATCATACTGCACTTTCCCTCCCATGGGCCAACCTTCAAATCTGCTACCGCCGTGCTACATTTCGGTTGGGCCTCAGAGTTTATAGCCTTGATTTTACTTACATTATGCTGCAAGTCTAACTTCAAATTTTCCACTACCCTTTCAGCAACAAAGTTGTTGGTAGCGCCGGTGTCCACCATCGCCAGCACTTCTCTACCATTTACAACTATTGACACATACATCAGTCCACGCGGAGTAGTAGGTGGCTTTGCCTTTTGGGTCTGTAAAGCACCTAATAGTTGCAAAAGATTCATTTGTGGTCCATCCGATGTTCCTTCATCATTCGAGTTATTAGCAACTAGAGCATTCACCTTCTCACACTTCGGGTATTCCTTAATTCGATGGGGACCTCCACATAGGAAGCAACCTTTGTTCTTGTCCTTGGACTGTCCATCACCCTTGGGCCTTGACTGTTTGTCACCACATTTCTTTGATTTCTTGTCCTTCTTATCATCTTTAGAACCACCCTTGGCATTCTTTCCCATCTGCTTCTTTTTACCGTCAGTAGAAATAGGACCAGAATATTTATAGTTCACTAAACTATCGGCCGCTGCAATTGCTGTAGGCAGGTCCTTAACACCTTGTTTACGCAATTCAATTTGCGCCCATTGTTGCAAACCCCAAATAATACTTACACAATTTATTCTCTTCTACTATGTTTGTTTACAAGGATTATAATCTCAGGATTATTGTCCATGGGATTATAATCTCAAGACTATTAAGCCATTTTATAATCCCTAGATTAATAGTTTCAAATATAAATTTGAAAACAAACAAGACATTTGTGATTAATATTCTTCTCCCAAGTATAATACTTGCAAACTAACATAGCATTAATGATAGTGTGGGGTTAGAATCCGGAGGCTTTAAACTTTGTGGTATCCAATTGTAAAACACCCAATATTTTAAGGTCAGATATAAAACAAGTACTTGTTTCAAAGTGTTTGATAAGTGCACACAAACTCTTAATTAATTAATGTTACTGACGATAATTTGATCGTCTGATTAATTAAATTGAGTTGAACAAACGTCTTATGTTGACAAAAGTCATAATAGCCCCAATGATCCAAAAGACCAAAAAAAAATATTGAAAGCAGTTGGAAGAACATTTGACAGTAAGCATTTTTTGAGTAAACTTTAGAGGATAATTTATATGATCTTCAAAGAGTTACATAATGTGTTATATATATGGTTGGAAAGATCTAGAAGCGTTCTTTCCAAATAAATAAATATCAGTACCTTATTTCTTAATTTTTATAAAAAGTTTTTTTTACTGTTTTACGACAGCATGTGCAGACTGACTGTCTACTCGAAAATTCATATTTTATTGAGTTTGAACCACGTTTTTGGATTATGTTTTTGATACATTTGAAGACCTCTTTTGGAGTATATTAAAGTTCAATAACTATTTGATAAGGGTAATTAGTATTGAGTCAAAAGGTCAATTATTTTCCCTGTTTTAGTAACTGAAAATTTTAACTTGAAATTTAATTTTTTGGAATTTTTTTTGGTGCAATTTTATTTTGGAATTGTTACTATAGCTAGAGGTATACTCCTAACTAGCCAGCTCTATATAAGGAGGGAATTAATATTTTCACATGGTGATTTGATATTTTTACAATGGCCCCCACACTCAAACCAATTAATTTTTTTATGTCTAATTTGCCTCATTTGAACAAGACTCAATGACTATCTTCTTCTTACTTTTCCCGTTGTCTTCTTTAAACTCCGCACTCATCCCAATCTGCAACATCTAATCTCGTTGAACTCATCACTTCAATTGATTTTATGTTTGTGCTTGTAGAAATTATGCTGCTATTGTTGGGTACTATTATTGGTAGGTTATCAACTAACCTGGCCCAGTGCTTTCTAATTGTGGAGATGAGGTTGGTGGTGATTTAGAAGATACAAATTGATCAGTTTCTTTAAGTGGGTTTTAACTTGTTGCTGCTAAAGTTAACAGAAAGCATCAAAATTTAAAGCTCGCTGCAATAGATTTTACATTTTCCCACAATATCCATTGATAAATTACTCGTAAAGTTGGGTTTATAATTTCTTAATCTCTAAAATACCATAACCTAAACAATATGAACTTTCTTCAGCCCAAATGAGAACTATCAAGATTTTCAAACCGTGTTTAGTCATATGGGAACTTTTTGAAAATTTGAAAAATCTTATTCTGATGCTTCTTAGCTTTTTACCCCATGCAACTGTTTCTTGATATTTTCTCCACTGGTCTCACCGGTTCACGGTGAAATTTGTAGTTTTAAGTGAAACATGATAGTAGTTCTCTGTCAAAATAACAATGGCCTCATTTATTTAAAGAACAAAAAAAATTAAAGACCTCAGCCGCCTTAAAGTTATATACAGGGGTTAGAAATATGAATTGTTACATTCAAGGTAAAGAACCTATCAACAATTTCTGCAAATGGTGTTATTTCAAAGGGCTTCCTGTTATGCAGGTAGGCAGTGCTACATCCCAGTTTACACTGGGAACTGATAAATGCACTCCAGATCTGAACAATTAACACTCGAGATTAGATGTTGCAAATTGGGATGGGTGCAGTGACGAAATTTTGGAGAAGACAATGGGAAAAACAAGAAGAAGAGTCACTGGGTCTTGTTCAAATGGGGGCAAATTAGACTTAAAGAAATTAGTTTGGTTTGAGTGTGGTGGCCACTGTGAAAATATCAAATCACCTTGCCGAAATATCAATCCCCTATAAAGGTTGTTTGCGAATTGTTTAAGGGTAGTGATTAATTGAATGAAATTCTAAATTAGCCTTTGACTTGAAGTGAAAGAATCTTTCTTCTTCTTTTTTACACTTACCTCTTTGATAAATTCTACGATTCTTTAAAAGTGATGTTAAGGGTTAGAGCAATGCTACTATCACATAATTTAGGTCACATAAATTTCACATACACACAAATGCATATTTACGGGTCCTGCATATCACGCAGGACCCAAAGTATGTATGTGTGTGTATGTGAGAATTATGTGTACCAACATTATGTGATTGTTAACGCCAAGATCCTTCCACGCGCTCCAATCACCAAAGCGCGGCCAATCCTGCACAAAAATGGATAAATACCAAAAGCTTGACGGCTTGGGCCGCCGGGGGATAGCTCCGGTGTGAGAATATGTACAGGCTGAACAAGGTTAACACGTGGAGGCTATATGCTCTAGTGCTGAAAAGTAATGATATTGTGTGTACCTTATGATCAGGTCAAGCCATGTATTTATAGTATTCTCACATCCCTGCTAGAATCCATCCCTAATTTGGATTAGGGTTCCCTGTATATCATTTTCATAATAGGATTCCACCAAATCTTCTAGGATCTAGAAGTCAAATTAATAACCAACTCCTCTTCCCATAAATATAGTTTCCATATAATTAGGAGTCATCCGAGCATGCTCCATCCGGACCCAAAGTGGCCCAACCGTGGCCAAGCCTAAACCGGGTCTTGGACCTAAAATACTCGAGGCCCAACATTGCCCCCAGTCTTTCATTAAATGGAACATTTGATAGAAGAGTATATAAAAATTATAGCCCCACCATGCAAATCTATCCAGCCCACTTGCTAATAGACCAAACTGGACCAAGAACTGCAACTCACCGGCCGAACCCAGGGAGTGTCTCATCCGACATCAGCCCAAACCATAGAGCCCAAGAGCCTAACCCAAGCAGCCCCCCAATCCAAAAGACCAGGGCAGCCCAATCGCCCCCCAAGACAAACCCTTGGCAACCTCACGTGCCCCATCACCTCCTCCATTAATGAGCCGTCCCTTGGGATTCGAGAACAGCCCCTAAAAAGACATAACAAAACCCCTCCCCCTCACAATCATTTCTTTACCATTTTCAAAATACTTCATCTCCCTCTCAGATCTCCTTTTCCGACAAGAATAGCACCTCTATTTCTTTCAAAATTCAAGCAAATGGCAGCTCCCTCCGATATTCCTCATTTCTCCACTGAACCCATCGTCACCATCCCCCTTTCCACCATTCCGACCCCAATTATTTCAGCCACTGCTTCTTCATCTTCTGCTCAGACCCCCCTTCCCAGTGTTGTCCTCACCGATTCTACCACCATGGCCACCACCAGCCAAGCTCCTCCTCCAACCATCAATCCACTGGAGACTGACACCCAAAAAGCCATTCGTGAATATTTTGACGAGGCTAAATTCCCCCATGCCAACACCCCCTCGAAACTTGTCGACGAAGATATGGATGTCATCGAGGAATATTACCAGATTCCGGCCACCCACTCAATGAAAGCCCCCTCAGCCACCGACCGGATGTACCACGCATCCAACGGTTGGACTGCCGTACCCTTAACCTTGATGGAAAAAGGGGTTCGGTTCCCCCTCCATGCCTTCATTATAATCCTCCTAGGGTTCATCGGCATCGGCTTCAGCCAACTGGTGCCGAACTCCTACATCTGTAGCATCGCCTTCATTGCCTTCTGCCAAGAAGTCGAAGTGCAACCCTCCATCGACCTATTCTTCGCTCTGTATCAATTGACAGGGTCCCGTGAACCAAGCTTCAAAGCCTTCAGCAAAATTGCCAACAAACCGAATGCCAAGATAGAGAGACACCCTCTGATGGACGCCCCCCCCCCCTCCAATAACAAAGAATGGCACACAGAGTGGTTCTTCGTCCGAGGGCCAGAAACTCACAAACTGCCAGGCTGGGCACCTCTCAGACAACCAAACCCCTACATGGGTGACATCTCCTCCGATCAAGTAATAGAGATTGACAGAATAATTGAGAAAGTACCCGCGAAGGAATGGAGCTACACCTTATTGACCAAGCAGGCTTGACTCTATGACCATAACCGTAAGTCACCGAACTCTTATCTGTTAAGCCCTTTACATTATAATCATTGCTAATTCTTTCAATTCTACAGTATCCCTTATCAAACCAACTACATCCTAGCAACATGACTTGGATCTTTACCTTTCCGGCAAAGCTCCTGCCAAAGTTGTCGAAGCTCCCCATATTACCGATCCTACTATCAAAGCACCAAATTCTACCACCCTACCTACCGAAGCCATTCTTATCGAAATCGAGCCTTCAAAGTTTTCCACCAAAGTATGACACAAAATGAGAACCAGCAAAGGGGGCCAAAGAAAATCCAACCCAACCCCAGCTAACCCCAAGAGCCTTCTCGACCTGCTAGCGGGTGAACGAGCATAAATCCTTCTCGTCAAACAGAGACACGCTAAGGTAAAACCTCTGACTACCGAAGAATTGAGAGTTTCCTCTTCCGAAGCCCAAAATCCTTCCTCCGAAGCCGATCTAACCCTTACCAAGAACCAAAACCAAAAACGAAATGAAAGAACCTGTTCAAAAATATTCACTTCGCTCCTAAGAGGCGAAAGAATCCAACTTTATATTACTGGCAACCTCGTTCTCTCCGAGGGCCGAATAGGTTCAACCAAAAATATTCACGTCGCTCTTAAGAGGCTAGGGAATCCCACCTTATACCAATGACAACCTGTTCTCTCCGAGAGCCGAACAGGTTCAATCGAAAAATATTCACTTCTCTCCTAAGAGGAGAAGGAATCCAGCCTTATACCAATAATCTGGTCCGCTACGAGGAGTCGGACAGATATAGACCAAACACGAAGAACAACACTGCTGGAGAAAAATGCTTCTTTTATTGATAATCCCTGGCGCTATTACAGACCCTTGACTCTGACTTCTGCCCTACTAAAAATATTTCCTTAGTGTGCCTGCATGCCAAGTATTCTTGATCTCTGACCCATCCATTGCTCGAAGACGATAGGTGCCAGGCTTCAGTACCTCAATGATCTCATATAGGCCTTCCCACTTCGGCATCAATTTCCCCTGATTCTGAGGCATAGAAGGTTCCACCTCCTGAAGAACAAAATCCCCTACTTCGAACCTTCTGAGCTTTACACCTTTATTATAATACTTATCCACCCTTCGCTGATATGCAGTGAGCTTCACCAGGGCAGCCTCTCTGACCTCTTCCAATAAATCTAGGTTGGACCGAAGTCCATCTTCGTTGAACACCTCCTGGAACTGAATAACCCGAAGAGAAGTAGATCCAATCTCCACCGGTACTAGAGCATCTGTACCATAAGACAATCTGAATGGAGAATCGCCGGTGGTAGATCAAGGTGTGGTCCGATAAGCCCATAGGACACTGAGAAATTCTTCAGTCCATCTTCTCTTTGCCTCATCAAGTCTCCTCTTGATCCCATTCAACAAAGTTCTGTTAGTTACCTCAACTTGACCATTCGACTGAGGATGTGCTACTGAAGTCTTTCTATGCTGTATGCCCAGTTCTGCCAAAAATGCTTCGAATTTAGCACCCACGAACTGTCGACCATTATTCGAAACCACCTCCATATGTATGCCAAATCAGAACACAACACACTCCTTCAAGAACTTCAAACACTCCTATTCTATAATCAGCCGAAGGGGTTTGGCCTCCACCCACTTGGTCATGTAATCGATGACAACGATGAAAAAGCTGACCTATCCCTTAGCTTTAGGTAATGGACCTAGTATATCAACCCCTCAAATAGCGAAAGGAATAGGTGATAATACCGAGTATAATTGTTCTGGCGGCTGATGAGTGATAGGCCTGTTTAGCTGACACTTCGGACACTTCTTCACGTACTCAGTCGCCTCTTTGAATATTATGGGCCAGTAGTGTCCTTGCCAAAGTACTTTGTATGCCAAAGACTTCGCCGCCATACGATCACCACATATCCCCTCATGAACTTCCCGAAGGGCATACTCCGCCTCTGACGGAATCAGGCACTTCAGCAATGGGGATGAATAAGCCCTTTGATACAAATCTCCATCTATCAGCACAAAGTTTGAGCTTTTGTGCTTTATTTTCTTTGCTAACAGTCGATCTGATGGTAACACGCCATCGGCTAGATACTCTAGATATGGAGCCATCCATCAAGTTGATCGTTCAATACACATCACCTCGGTATGTTAAAAGCTTGGCTGATTTAAAACTTCCAGGTATACCGACCCACTGAATGTACTTGCTTTGGTCGTAGCCAACCTTGCCAAAGCATCGACTATTGTATTATTCAACTGATCTACCCCTTGAAACTTAAATGACTCAAACATCTGCAGTCGATCCTTTGTCTCTGCTAAGTATCTCACCATTCTGGTCCCTCGAGCTTCATATTCCCCCAAAATTTGTTTGACAACCAGCTGTGAGTCACTGAAGATGATCAACCTCTGCACTTCAAGACTTTTTTCTAGTCACAACCCTGCCAGAACGACTTCATACTAAGCCTCGTTATTTGTAGCCTTGAACCCAAATCTGATCGCGTGCTGCACCTTGAACCCTTCTGGGCTGGTTAGAATGACGCCAGCTCCACTGACATCTGAAGTGGTCGAACTATCTGTGTACAATATCCAAGAGTTCTGCACTGGCTGAACAACTGCAACTATTTGTTCGGTCCCCTCGGCCTGTTCCATGCTGTCGTTCGCTTCAGAAAATGAACACTCCACCACAAAGTTAGTCAAAGCCTGCCCTTTAATAGTCGTTCTCGAGTGATACTCCAATATGAATTTGGACAACTCCATAGTCTACGCCGCCAGCCTTTCCGAAACCTCTGGTCTGCCCAGAACCTTCTAAAAAGGCTGATCCATGTATACCACTATCATCCGACCTTGGAAATATTGTCGAAGCTTCTTGCTGGCTATCACTAAGGTATAGGTAAACTTTTCCAGGTTCGGGTACCTTATTTCTGCATCCCTTAGGGATTGGTTTACATAGTAAATCGGGTGCTGCTTACCCCCAATCTCCCGCACCAAAACTACTCCTACAACCAACGAACTTGCCGCCAAATACATGTACAACGGCTCTGTAGGAACGGGCTTCACCAGCAAAGGCGCCGAAGATAAATACCTCTTTATCCCTTAAAAAACATCTTCACATTCTGATGTCCACTAAAAGCTCTTCGCATTCGTCGACCTTTTCAACGTATCAAAGAGCGGCAAACACCTCTCTGCTGATTTAGACATGAACCTCCTCATAAGCGCTATCTGACTCGTCAAACGCTAGACGTCCTTGTATGACTGTGGAGATTTCATGTCCAGAATAGCTTTTATCTTCTCCGAGTTCGCCTCAATTCCTTTTTGGCTGAGCATATACCCCAATAATTTCCTTGCTCCCAGTCCGAAGGTACACTTAGTAGGATTCAACCTTAAGTTTTAGTGTCGAACTGTCTAGAAATAATCCTCTAAGTCATCTAGGTGACCTCAAACTGAAATGCTCTTGATGATCATATCATCCACGTAAACCTCCATACTTTTCCCTAGCTGCCTGCTGAACACATAGTTCATCATCCTCTGATAAGTGGCCCCTGTGTTCAGCAGCTCGAACGTCATCTTCTTGTAAGCATACACCGACCGATACGTGATGAACGCCGTCTTCGGGATATCTTCCTTACACATTGAGATCTAATGATACCCCGAGAACGCATCCATGAAATTTAGCAAAGCATACCCCGAAGTAGCATCAATAAGTTGATCGATGTGTGGCAGTGGGTACAAGTCCTTCGGGTATGCCTTATTTAGGTCACTATAGTCGATGCAGATGCGACATTTTCCATTCTATTTCTGCACCAATACCACGTTGGCCATCCACTCTGGATAGTCAATCTCAAATATAAAGTTTGATGCCAATAGCTTCGCTATCTCCTCATCAATTATCTTTTGCCTCTCCGGGGCAAAGACTCTCCTCTTTTGCCGAACTGGCTTCTTTGCTGGATCCACGTGCAGCCTGTGCTCCGCAACCTTCAGATCTACCCCTGGCATATCGTTGGGGCCCCAGGCAAAGATATCGACATAACTCTACAACAATTCCACCTGGTGGGTCTGATAAGTGGTTTTTATGACCATTTATTCGGATAGTAACCGACTTATTCTGTTGCCGAAACTCAAGTATTCTAGTGCTTTTCATATGTTTTTCCTTTATTTTGTGATTTTCAGGTTTAGGAACTCTCCGAGTGCAAATAGAGCTTAAAAGGACTAAGATAGCCTAATTGGAGCAACGCACAAAAAGTGGCTTAAAGCATGAGGATGGCATGGTTGAAGATGCAAATGAACGTGATGCTTCGAGGCTAAAAATGTACAAGAAGGCATGCATGGTCCAAAGCTAAGTGCAGCAGAGCAAAACCTGGCAAGCCGCGCGGCCGCGTCCTCATCTAGGCAAATCCACGCGCGGCCGCGCCAATCTAAATTGCAGCCAGAGTTTGACTTTCACTTGGGCAGATGGGAGAAGCTTGGATATAAGGGCTTTTAGCCCCATTTTGCAGAGGATCTCCACGAGGGAGCTCATATTGGCCTTAAGCCCTAGCTTAGTTTTTTTTTCTTTTTCTTTCCATTTCTTGTATAGATTAAGAGTAGATTAAGTCTAGATTAGGGTTTAGTTTAGTTAGTTAGTTTTTAGGGTTAGATTAGGTTTGAAGATTGAAGCAAGTGGATTCTATTGAAGATTCAACAAGGAGCTTGAGCACTCAAATTTGCTATTTTCTATCTTTTGAATCTCTTTGCTTCCTATTTGTAATCTTATGATGTATATTCAACTTGTGGATGATATGTTTGAGTCATTTATGACTTAGATCTTATTTTGAGGTTCCAATGGAACCTAATGAGTAGTTTATGTTGATTTCTCTTCCATGTTGGTTCTTATTGATTGCTATGTGATTGTCTACTACGATATATGCTTTCATTGCTTAATTGAGTCATGACCAATTACTGTGATAACCTATGTGGGATTGAAAGACGAAGTGTAGGTTTAGATCCAATCGCGGTAGCGGGCGATTGTATGTTCACATGACGTTGGACGTAAAATTGGTGCTTAGGATAGGCATATACCGAAGCACCGCTCGTAGTCATCAGAGAACTTGACCTTAAACCCTAATTATTTGTAAATCACATAGACATATAGTGGTTTAGGTAATGTGGGTGTTCACGTGTGTTCTATCATCTGTGGATTGCACGTGATATGGATTAGGTGCATCGAAAGATGGCCTTCTCTCACTTTCGTGTTCTCGGCTTACAACCTGTAATGATTAATTTGACCTAATTAGAAGTATGTCGACTTAGACGAATCATTAGGGGAAATTGGAGTCTGTTATCTTCATTATCTAATTGTACTCTAGGATTAATTAGTTTAAGTTTAATTCCTTGTCTAGTTTAATTAGTTTAGATTTATTCTCTTTACCACTCATTTAAATAAGATTGAGATGATTATGTGCTAGTGCTTTGGCGACCCTTTATCATTTAATTCTCCGTGGAAATGATCTTTACTCACTCTTTATTACTTGCTGACCGCGTATACTTGAGCGTTAATTATTGTTATATTAATCGACCAACAGGGTCCGAAAAGGTTTTGGTAATCCCGACTCGATCCTTACTGTCTTGTCCTGCTTTCTTGGTACCAGCTCTATTTCCTCTGTCTCCCCTGCCGACATGACCAACGGCTCTGTGCTGCTCCCTATGAAGGGCTCGATCTCTATCGCCACCGCCTGTTTCTGTTTGCTAACCCCTACTCCTGAAGTGATCAGCGAGTTCCAGTAGCATCTTCTAGCCAGATCAAGGTCCCCAGCTACTTCTCCCTCCCCATGTTGAGTAGGGAACTTGATTTTGAAGTGGGCTATGGACGTCACTGCCTGAAGGGCCGTTAAAGCAGGCCTTCCTAGGATCGCATTGTAGGCCAAATCCACATGCACCATAAAAAATCTGCACATAATTTCCACCTGCTGTGGAGCTATTTCGAAGACCACGGGCAGCTCAATAGTTCCAGCAACTTTGATCGGCTCGTTGTTGAGCCCATACAACTGAGACTCCTGCTCGATCTCCATTTTCCTTCCATCAAGATTCATCCTTTGATAGGCGTGTGCGTACAATATGTCCACCGAAGACCCATTGTCTATCATCATCCTCTTCATGTCGACCGACCCCACCTGTGCTGTAATCACCAGCGCTCCTTCGTGTGGCTCGATCGACTCTGTAGGGAAGTCTTCGCCTGTGAAGGATATGACCGAACATGGGTAAGGTCTCTCGCGTCTCACAGGTTGGTCAGAAACTGACATCACCGAATCAAGATATCCCCATCTCTTTTTTCCTGCAACCTTCCCCATTGTCCTGCCAGTGATGACATCTACCACCTGACGAACCCCTTGACTCTGGTTCTGTTGTGGTTGTTGGTCGGTCAGGGTCAGGGTATTATTTTTCTACTGCACCTTCGCGGCTTCCAGTACAGACATAAATTAGACCAGACCGACATGTTGCACGTTCCTTTCAATCAGCTCCCTCAAACCCCAACAGTCATCCGTATAGTGACCAGCCGCTTCATGATAGTCGCAATATCTGTTGGGATGCTCCAAACCAGGGCCTAAGGCTATCTTGAGGCATCTAGTAGCCAGGCTGCTTCTTCATGTGTTCCAAAATGGCGGCCCGGCCAGTATTAAGCTGAGTGTAGACTCTATTTACCCTATATTTTGGTCGAGGCGGGAGACCTCCCTCCGAACTTCTGTTGTTGTCGTTGTATCGCTTCTGGTAGTTGTCCGATCTGTCGTTTCTATACCTTTTTGGATTTCCATTGAACTTGCCCTTTTCCTTCTCCTTGTCTTTAGGCTTCTCAGTAGATCCTTGCTTCAAAATTTCCATGGCTTCTTCCATCACTATGAAGCCTTCTATTTTCTCAAAAGCTTCGGCCAGACTCCTTGTGTAGGGATTTCGGCACATAAACGCAGCGAAAATTAAAATTTTTCGAAACCCTAAAATAGGATCCATGCAAAAAACATATTAAATCAGGGGTTTCGATTTGTTTTACCAATTATCCAAGCTTGAATGGAGACGATGGAAATTCTGGAACTGCTTCGAATCCTCAATGCAATCCAACGGAACTGCGCCTCTACGGTATCCACACGAACGTCCCGCGAATTGTCACACGATATGCAGTAAGGAAAGCTGCAGTACTAGCCGCCAAGGATCTGGACTTTCAAATTTTTTCTCTGTAGTCCCTCTCTAAGAGCGGCTAGGGTTTGGGTTTATATTATTTACCCTAAAAACGGCTGATATATCATATATATATATATATATATATATAGCAGTTAAAGGTATTAACCAAAACCTAATCCAATTAGAAAAATAAAATCCGAATTTATATATATATTATATCTTAATTAAGTCTTACTTAATTACTATACATACATATATACAAATTATCCTATTAATTTAAATTCATAATTTAAATACTATCAATCATATTGATATATTTAAATCCTTACAATTTAAATTAATTTCCTTTTAATTACGTCCCTATAGGTTATTATTATGTTGGCAATAGTTTTAAAATCATATTATAAAATTATAAATAGTGAGCGGCATCTAGTAATGCATCACTGCTACCCAAATAATAATTAGATCGGTGATTCGATACAACCTTTTCGTGACCAATGTTTCAATGTAATTTAATCCTTTTAACCTTGACATCCTAGATTAAACTCGAGACATGGAATGTGTCATCCTCTTCATAATTTAATCTGAATTTTCTTGATCGATGAGTAGACTATATAAAATAAATCACTATTTGAGCATGGTCATGCATTTCATAGTCCTACTCCATCAAGAGGCCTATGGATATCACCCCTAATATATAGGAGGGTTAAATTCCATCTAGATCACTCACATTCCTCACACGATTCATGATGTACCCAATAATCACCTTTATTGTTTACCCTATTAAAGGTGACCTTTGATGATATCAAAGTACATAAATTCCCGTGTAGTAATATAGTGATTTCAGGTCGGAGGATCATTACATCATTGTCACTATGAGAATTGCTTATGACACTTTGCATAATGCTCCACGTAGAATTCTCATGGTGGGTATGTCCAGTACATTGTTCTCTAACATGTACCTATTCATTGACTCAATATCTCATATATTTATGACCAATGAGATTTGGCCATCAGTCAATCCACATACTAGTCTCGATGTATCATTGTTGTCCCATTAACAATGACACTCGACTAGGGACATTTAAGAGTAATGATACTAATTGTAATTATACGATCTTATGTTCAAGTCACATACTTGTAGCCATATAATTTGTATCACTATTCTAAGGACTTTTATTATGTTAACATTTATATAACGCAGTAAATAAAATCATAATAAAATAATTCATTTATTCAATCAAATATAATATCAAAAATATTAAGCAATTACATCAAAGAATTGGCCTCTAGGGCATAAACTCTAACAGTCTCCCACTTGCACTAGAGCCAATCACTCATGTATCTAATACCCATGGAACTAGTGTGACCTTCGTGCTTATGTTGCGACAAAGCTTTGGTCAGTAGATCTGCAACATTATCATCTGTTGGCACTCTGCTTATATATACATCTCCTCTATCAATGATTTCACGGATGAGATGGTACCGCCTAAGTATATGCTTAGATCGTTGGTGAGATCTGGGTTCCTTAGCCTGTGCAATGGCTTCATTATTATCATAGTATAGCTCAACCGGATCAACAATGGTTGAAACAACACCAAGTTCAGTGACGAACTTTTTAATCCATACAACCTCCTTGGCAGCACTAGAAGCAGCAATATACTCAGCCTCTGTCATAGAATCGACTACTGTCTCTTGCTTCGAACTTTTTTAGCTAACAGCACCACCATTAAGGCAAAACACAAAACCTGACTGAGACTTATAGTCATCTGTATCAGTCTGGAAACTAGCATCTGTGTAACCCTTTATTGCCAGTTCGTCTTCACCTCCATATACCAAGAATGAATCCTTAGTCCTTTTCAGGTACTTGAGGATATTCTTGACTGTTGTCCAGTGACCTTCGCCTGGATTCGACTGGTATCTGCTCGTCATGCTCAAAGCATACGAGACATCCGGACGAGTACATATCATTGCATACATGATAGATCCAATTGCCGAAGCATAAGGGATCTTTCTCATATGCTCCTCATCATCGTGTGATTTAGGACATTGGGCCTTAGAGATCTTAACACCATGAGACATGGGTAAGTGCCCTCTTTTTGCCTCTTGCATGCTGAACCGTTTCAGCACTTTATCAATATATGTACTTTGACTTAGGCTGAGCATTTTTCTTGATCTATCTCGATAGATCTTGATACCTAAAATATAGGTTGCATCGTCCAAATCTTTCATGGAGAAACATTTTCCTAACCATGTTTTTATAGCCTGTAAGGAAGGAATGTCATTCCCAATAATTAATATGTCGTCAACATATAATACCAGGAATATAATGTGACTCCCACTAACCTTCTTATATACACAATGTTCATCTTCATTTTTTATAAAGCCAAACTCTTTGACTGCTTCATCAAATCGAAGATTCCAACTCCGAGAGGCTTGCTTCAATCCATAAATGGATCGCTGCAGCTTACATACCTTTCCAGCATCCTTTGGATTGGCAAAACCCTCACGTTGTGTCATATACACATCCTCAAGGAGATTTCCATTAAGGAAAGCAGTTTTGACATCCATCTGCCAGATTTCGTAATCATAAAATGCTGCAATAGCAAGTAAGATCCTGATGGATTTAACCATTGCCACTGGAGAGAAGGTTCCATCATAGTCAACACCTTGAACTTGTTTCAAACCTTTTGCTACCAGTCGGCCTTTATAGGTTTGTACATTACCGTCCATGTCGATTTTCTTCTTGAAAACCCACTTGCACCTGATTGGTTTTACCCCTTCGAGTGGATCAACCAAAGTCCATACTTGGTTAGTATACATGGAGTCTATCTCAGATTTTATGGCTTCAGGCCATCTCTCAGAATATGGTCCATTCATAGCTTCTTGGTAGGAAGCAGGCTCATCATGATCTATGAGCATCACATCGCCGTTTTGAGTCACAAGAAATCCATAATATCTCTCGGGCTCTTGGCGTGTCCTACCAGATCTACGAATGCCTCGTGTAATTTGAGCAAGTTGACTTTCCACAATATCTTGTGGTTCCTGCTCATGTTCCAACTCAGGTTCAATGATATTTTGTGGTTCTCGAACTTCTTCGAGTTCTACTTTCCTCCCACTGTTTCCTTTAGATACAAATTCTCTTTCTAGGAAAATACCAGTTCGACCAACAAATACTTTATTCTCAGAAGGTTTGTAGAAATAATACCCTTTTGTTTCCTTTGGGTATCCCACAAAATTACATTTGTCAGATTTGGGTCCTAGCTTGTCAGAAGCCAGACGTTTTACAAATGCCTCACAACCCCAAATCTTCATGAACGACATACTAGGACATTTCCCAGTCCCCATCTCATATGGTGTCTTCTGAACCGTCTTTGTAGGAACACGGTTAAGTGTGAATGCAGCTGTCTCTAGGGCATGACCCCAGAAGCTTATTGGAAGATCTGCATGACTCATCATCGATCGTACCATGTCCAACAAGGTGCGATTCCTCCTCTCAGACACATCATTCCATTGTGGTGTTCCAGGTAGAGTGAGCTGTGATATAATACCACACTCCTTTAGAAGGTCATCAAAGTATTAGCTTAAGTATTCACCTCCTCAATCGGATCGAAGGGCTTTTATGCTTTTGCCAAATTGGTTTTGAATTTCATTCTTGAATTCCTTAAACTTTTCAAAGGATTCGGATTTGTGTCTCATAAGATACACATATCCATATCTACTGAAGTCATCAGTAAATGTAATGAAGTAATAAAATCCACCTCTTGCTAACGAATTCATGGGTCCGCATACATCACTGTGTATAAGTCCTAATACATCGCTAGCCCGTTCACTGTGTCTAGCCCGTTCACTGTGTCCAGTAAAAGGGGCTTTAGTCATCTTGCCTAATAAACAAGACTCGCATTTTTCATATGATTCAAAATCAAATGAATCCAAAAACCCATCTTTATGGAGTTTGGATATGCGTTTCTCATTTATACGGCCTAAACGACAGTGCCAGAGATATGTCGGATTTGAATCATTTGATTTAAATCGTTTTGTATTTATGTTATAGATAGGCATTTCTAAATTAAGAATATAAAGACCATTAAACAATTGTGCAGCACCATAACATATTTCATTTAAGTAAAATGAACATCTGTTGTTCTTTATTAAAAATGAAAAACCTTTCTTGTCCAAACAAGAAACAGAAATAATATTTTTGCTCATAGCAGGCATATAATAACAATCCTCTAATTCTAATACTAGCCCAGTGGGCAAAAATAAATGATAAGCTCCTACGGCTAGTGCAGCAACTTTTGCTCCATTCCCAACTCGTAGGTCAACCTCGCCTTTCGCCAAAGTCCTACTCCTTCAGAGTTCCTGCACATTAACACAAATGTGAGAACCACATCCAGTATCCAATACCCATGATGTAGAAGTGGACAAATTGACTTCTATAACATATATACCTGAATCAGAAGTCATACTTCCTTTCTATTTCTTCAGTTCTTCCATATAAGCATGACAATTCCTCTTCTAGTGTCCAGGTTTTCCACAGAAGTGACAATCACCTTCTTTAGCCACCCCACCTTTAGGTTTTAAAGCCTGTTTGGTTTTGGGATTGGGTTTGGCAGATTTAGATCCTATCTTCTTCTTGCCTTTTCCCATTCCCTTAGTATTCCCCTTTTGCACCATCATTATGGGAGCAGGTCCTGCCTTTTTCATGTTGTTCTCAGCAGTTCTTAACATGCTCAACAACTCAGTAAGTGGTTTCGCAATTTCATTCATAAGGTAATTCATAACAAATTGAGAGTAGCTGCTATTCAAGGATTGCAAAACAAGATCGGTTTGAGCTTCCAGAGTAATCGAAAAACCCAACCTACCAAGGTACTCAATATACCCAATCATTTTCAGCACATGTGGACCAACTGGATCACGTTCACCCATCTTGCAGTGATACAACGCCTTGCTTGTATCATACCTCTCCTGTCGAGATGCCCTTCGAACAATTTCTTGAGATGCTCGATCATCACATAAGCATCCATTAACTCATGTTGCTTCTGAAGCTCAGAGTTCACAGTTGCTAGCATGAGACAACTCACATCCAGAGCATCATCTTGATGCTTCTTGTAAGCATTATGCTTTTACACGTGGTGCAGTGTTAGCTGGTACTGCATGAATGGGCCCATCAAGGACATATAGCTTGCGCTCCTGTTTGAGGACAATCCTAAAGTTCCTATGCCAGTATAGGAAATTAATTCCACTCAATTTTTCCTTCTCAAGGACTGATTGTAGTGAAAGACTATTTGTGTTGTTGTTTGCCATTGATATCTACAATTTATAAGTGCAAAAATAATAAGTCAAATTGTAGAATTTTGATATTATGTAATTGATAATAGTACATTCAAAATATACCTCCCACTATTTTATTCAAATTAACAGCCCTCACCATTAATTCGGAAAGTATTTTCAATTAAATCTTTCTAGTGAGCTAAGATCCATATTTCATTATACCTTAAGTTAGCTTTGGCTATTCTCTCAAAACATAATTATTTAGGAAGACAACCCTTTGTCAATTATATCATATATAACTCTTAGATAGTTTGGTGAACAACATTTGTTTCTAGTCCATCTAATGGTACCTACCAAACTCTATGCCTCTAAGTCCACAATCCTATTATGATAACTTAGTTAAGTCTGGCCCAATAATTTTAACAATTTGGATATCACAATTATCCTATCGCATCTTACCAAGATAAATGGGGTACTTTGCTTTGGCAAACCTACATCGATCGATCAAGGTCTTGATGAGTGTTATTCATTGGAAGGCATCTGATTTAGACTTAATAATTTTATGAGGGATTTTATTAATTAATTTAGATCTCACCAATTTTAATCTTATTAAACATGCACATTATTTATTATATCATATCATATACAAGCATAAATAAAGTGCAAAATTAAATGTGTCACAGTTATAGCCCGACCCTATGTCAATCTTTTCAAGATAATGAAAAGATTAAAGGTCAGTCTAAGGTGATAAAAGATCTTCAAAATAGTAGCTTCGTTGGACCTTCCTCATGCATGTGTATCCTCTCCATCATCATCTTGTCATCTTGATAGGTTACAATTGTACATTACATGACATATAGAAACCTCGAGTTACATTCGAGGGGATTTAGGTGAGAAGAGAATATTACATCAGAATTTATTGAAAGGCACGACATGCAAGCCGTATTTCAAAACCAAAAACCACTAACCTATGGGTCAAAAGGGCCATAACTGTGCACCATGCATATCACAATAAGCACATGACAAAATTTATATAATTAAAGAAAACTATATATCAAATATTGGGGTCACGACCATCGTGCGCTACGACGGGGGGGTTCGAGGGGGGGTCTCCCCCTGGCGGTGGTCCGGCTGATCGTAGAATTTTTGAATTACAACCTGTATTGTAGAATTTTTCATACAAACCTCTAAAATAATTCCAGAATCATATACAATCTTCCAACACACTCATAATAACAATACACCCAGAACATATCATATATGTCTAGTTTCGATTAATCATATTAAATCGAATCTTTATGTTTCTAATCCAATTAGAACAAAAGTTGAATTGTTATTCCACCTTCTAGGATACGATTATCAGAACATCATATACATGCATATATATTACAGATTTCCAGAATACGCATGCATGCAGAATATCATATATTCAATTTCAGATCGGCAAACATGCATCATCATATATCATATATATTGAATACAATTAAAACACGTAATCTGAATTAATCATTTCGCAAGTAGCTTTGATGCCACTGTAGGGATTTCAGCACATAAATGCAGCGAAAATTAAAACTTTTCGAAACCCTAAAATAGGATCTATGCGAAAAACATATTAAATCAGAGGTTTCGATTTGTTTTACCGATTATCCAAGCTTGAATGGAGACGATGGAAATTCTGGAACTGCTTCGAATCCTCAACGCAATCCAACGGAACTGCGCCTCTACGGTATCCACACGAACGTCCCGCGAATCGTCACACGATCTGCAGCAAGGAAAGCTGCGGTACTAGCCGCCAAGGATCTGGACTTTCGAAGTTTTTCTCTCTAGTCTCTCTATAAGAGCGGCTAGGGTTTGGGTTTATATTATTTACCCTAAAAACGGCTAATATATCATATATATATATATATATATATAGCAGTTAAAGGTATTAACCAAAACCTAATCCAATTAGAAAAATAAAATCCGAATTTATATATATATATATATATATATATATATATATATATATTATCTTAATTAAGTCTTACTTAATTAATATACATATATATACAAATTATCCTATTAATTTAAATACTATCAATCATATTGATATATTTAAATCCTTACAATTTAAATTAATTTCCTTTTAATTACGTTCTAAGTGTGTGACCCTATAGGTTATTATTATGTTGGCAATAATTTTAAAATTATATTATAAAATTATAAACAGTGAGCGGCATCTAGTAATGCATCACTGCTACCCAAATAATAATAAGATCGGTGATTCGATACAACCTTTTCGTGACCAATGTTTCAATGTAATTTAATCCTTTTAACCTTGACATCCTAGATTAAACTCGAGGCATGGAATGTGTCATCCTCTTCATAATTTAATCTGAGTTTTCTTGATCGATGAGTAGACTATATGAAATAAATCACTATTTGAGCATGGCCATGAATTTCATAGTCCTACTCAATCAAGAGGCCTATGGATATCACCCCTAATATATAGGAGGGTTAAATTCCATCTAGATCACTCATATTCCTCACACGATTCATGATGTACCCAATAATCACCTTTATTGTCTACCCTATTAAAGGTGACCTTTGATGATATCAAAGTACATAAATTTCCGTGTAGTAATATAGTTATTTTAGGTCGGAGGATCATTACATCATTGTCACTATGAGAATTGCTTATGACACTTTGCATAATGCTCCACGTAGAATTCTCATGGTGGGTATGTCCAGTACATTGTTCTCTAACATGTACCTATTCATTGACTCAATATCTCATATATTTATGACCAATGAGATTTGGCCATCAGTCAATCCACATACTAGTCTCGATGTATCATTGTTGTCCCATTAACAATGACACTCGACTAGGGACATTTAAGAGTAATGATACTAATTATAATTATACGATCTCATGTTCAAGTCACATGCTTGAAGCCATATAATTTGTATCACTATTCTAAGGACTTTTATTATGTTAACATTTATATAACGTAGTAAATAAAATCATAATAAAATAATTTATTTATTCAATCAAATATAATATCAAAAATGTTAAGCAATTACATCAAAGAATTGGCCTCTAGGGCATAAACTCTAACACCTTGGGTGGTTGAACCTTAATTTCTTCACTAATTTTCTGACTTCACTAGATCCAGCCGATTCTGGAAGAGCCTTACTGCCTGCAAGCCGTTGAGGTCTGTCACTTGACCTACTGCCTCTCTGAAAATTTTCACGTATTGGCCCAGCGTCTCACTAGAATACTGTCTGACCTGGGACAACGATCCAGTCGGCCTTCATCTCCTCTTGTTACTCTCGAACCGTACATAGAATTTATCGCATAACTCTTCCCATGGTGAGACCGTGTTCGGGGCCAGTGTCATCATCCATTATTTGGCGTCCTTCCTCAGGGTTGTAATGAAGGTGTTGCACTTCGCCGCATCTGTGTAGTCATAGTAGTCCATCAACCTATCTTACGTCTGACTGTGTTCGTACGGGTCGCCCAACCCATCATAACTCTCCATGTAAGGCAGCTTCTTGGTGAGGTTTGCCTTCTCCCGGAGAATCTCAGCAGAGAACGGTTAGGCCTTCTTCCCCAAACTCACCTTCACTTGCTGGGCCTCAATCAGCTGCTTCTACATCGCCTCTAGCATTTTTTTCAGCAGCTCTATCCCTGCGAGAGCAGGGTCAGCATCTTTTCTCAGAGAGTCCCTTTCCCTTCGATCTCTGCGGTACCTGCGATCCTTTTCATCTGTACTGCCAGCCTAGGAAGGGCTTCTGTGATCTCTGTCCCTGTTCCACCGAGGGCTCTCCTGATGATTGCCCTTCAATTTTTGTTCTGATGGTTCTACTTTCCGATGAGTCTCGTTCTCGTAGGGGACTATTTTCCTTTGAATCTCTGCGACCATTGCCTTCAGAACCGTCCTCCCGAGAATGACTTTGGCGCCTCCTTTTGCCGTATCGGGGGCTGTTAGAGCGGTGTGCTTTCAAACGTCCCCCGACTCGACGACCTTCATATCTGCTCCTTGTTGGGCTTGTACGAAATCGTGACGCAATCAAATTGCAAAATTAGCGGAAGCATGGTATATCAGAGTTTAAAAATTTTCTACAAAACCATTATCCAGATCATCCTTTATACAAATTATTAATTTAAAACGATAAATAAGAAATTATGGAATCATACCCTTGTAGAACGAAGCTTCCACAGGTACGAGTTCAACTCCTTGTTCTTCGTGATCTCCTTGAATTTCTGGGTTAGATTCCTTCCTTTGATCAACGTTAGCCACCCAAGTGTTTGGCATCTAGAGGTGATCCACCAAGGAAGAGGAATTATCAATAGGAGGGTGGTTGGCTTAGTTTTCTATCCTCTATAGAAAAGGAGTACTCTCCAACAATTGGAATTGCATCAAGTAATATCTATTATAAGACTCCTCTTATATAGATATTGGTCAACCCTTCTATTCCTATTAGACATGGGATTTCATTTAATTAATTAAACTCCTTTAATTAATTTAGGCTTCCCACCACATGGGTAATAATTAATTAAATTTATTTAATTAATTTGTCTCCTAATCTTATTAGGAATAAGTGAGAGTACTAATATTAAATTAATTACTAAACTCCTTTAGAAATTAAAATAATAATAATTGTAATAATATTAATAAGACTCCTCTTATTAATTTATATTCAATATTTTCAAAATATTAAATAATAAACATTAAGCTATTTAATTTATTCTATCACCATAGATTAAATTAATTACACTTAATGCATTATTACGATTGACAGACGAGTAAAACTCCATTAGGTAGTCTATAGCGAGTCACGTTCAGTGAACTTATTCTCCAATAAGCACCTACATACTTGCTTTAGCGTCTCCACACAAATGATTATGAGATCAATCATCCTCATCCAATGAGCAAGCAACATATGTACTAATCTATCCGGATTTACTAACCCCCTTTTTAGTAATCCCATAATTAGGAACTATTTTAGTTTTTAAGCTTTCTACGAATTTAGATCTCATTAGCATGATCAACATCATGATTCTAAAAGCATTGCTTAAAATTATGGGTTATTTATATATTATAAAAAGCAGCACCATGTAGATAATTAAATGTCTTTAATAAATGAATATTTTATTAATAAATAAATAAGATTGTTTATAAAGTATGTGCTTTATCATAATACATGATTGGCTTTTATGCACATTACTATCAATCTCCCACTTGCACTAAAGCCAATCGCCATGGTATCTCATACCCATCTTCTCTAAGTGACGATCAAACTGCTGCTGTGTTAAAGCTTTAGTAAATGGATCTGCAATGTTGTCTTGAGAGTCTACACGCTCCAACGTGACATCTCCTCTTTCAATGATCTCCCTGATCAAGTGAAATCGCCACAACTCGTGTTTGGATTTTTGATGAAACCTGGGTTCCTTAGCCTGTGCAACCGCTCCGGTGTTGTCACAGTATATGGAAACTGCTTCTCCAATGCTAGGAACCACACCAAGTTCAGTTATGAACTTCTTCATCCAAACAGCTTCCTTTGCAGCTTCACTTGCAGCTATATACTCTGCCTCTGTCACTAAATCAGCAACTGTTTACTGCTTGGAACTCTTCCAACTCACTACGCCTCCGTTCAAAGTAAACACATACCCTAAAATAGATTTACTGTCATCTTGGTCTGTTTGAAAACTTGAGTCCGTGAATCCCTCGAGTTTTAATTCAGACCCACCATAGACAAGAAAAATATCCTTAGTCCTTCTCAAGTATTTTAGGATATTCTTCACTGCCTTCCAGTGCTCTTCTCCTGGATTCGACTGGTATCTGCTCGTTACGCTAAGTGCATGAGCAACCTCCGGTCTAGTACATATCATACCGTATATGATAGATCCTATTGCAGAAGCATAAGGGATCTTACTCATACGGTTTCTCTCCTCAGGTGTCTTTGGGGCCTGTTTCTTGGAGAGATGTATTCTATGGCTCATCAACATGAGACCTCTTTTGGAATCTTCCATGCTAAACCTCTTTAGCATCGTATCAATGTAAGTTCCTTGGGATAAACCAAGCATCCTTTTAGATCTATCTCTATAGATCTTTATCCCCAAAATATAGGATGCTTCTCCCAAGTCCTTCATGGAGAAGTGTTTAGATAACCAGATTTTAATCGATTGTAGCATAGGAATGTCATTCCCTATCAGTAATATATCTTCAACATATAATACAAGAAATGAAACTGCGCTCCCACTAACCTTCTTGTACACACATGGTTCATCGTCATTTTTGATAAAATCAAACTCTTTGATTGTCTCATCAAAACGAATGTTCCATCTACGAGAAGCTTGCTTCAATCCATAAATGGCTCGTTGCAGCTTACAGACTTAATTTGTTCCAACTTTTGAAACAAATCCCTCTGGCTGTGTCATATACACATCCTCCTCAAGTTTCCCATTGAGGAAGGCCGTTTTCACGTCCATCTGCCAGATCTCATAGTCGTTATAAGCCGCAATCGCAAGAAAAATCAGAATGGACTTGAGCATAGCTACTGGTGAGAAGGTTTCATCATAGTCAACTCCTTGTTTTTGTTTGAAACCTTTTGTAACTAGTCGGGCCTTATAGGTCACTACCTTGCCATCCGCTCCCGTCTTTCTTTTAAAGACCCACTTACAACCAATAGGTTTAATGCCTTCAGGTGGTGAAACCAAAGCCCATACTTTATTTTTATACATAGAGTCCATTTCGAATTTCATGGCTTTAAGCCATTTTCCTGAGTCTTTATTACTCATAGCCTGTTCGTAATTCAATGGATCATCATCATTCATGATGTGTACCTTATCGTCATCCTCTATGACAAATCCATACCTCTTAGGTATCTTCGGTACTTTTCTAGATTTACGAATAGGGTGTGATACAGTAAGTTCTTCCACTTGGTCAGGTACCTGACTCTGATTCGTAGTAATTTGTGGTTCTTGAACTTCTTCAAGATATATCTTACTCCCACTGACCCCTTCATGGCTAAACTCCTTTTCCAAGAAGGCAGCATTTTTCGCAACAAACACTTTTTGATCAGTTGGATGATAGAAATAATACCCTATAGTTTGTTTAGGGTATCCCACAAATCTACACTAGTCAGATTTAGTCTATAGCTTATCATATTCAAACTTTTTGACATAAGCTGGACAACCCCAAGTCTTAACATGCTTAAGATTTGGTTTCCTCCCCTTCCACATCTCATATGGAGTCTTTGGGCGGATTTGGTAGGTACCTTGTTAAGAAGGTATGCAGCCGTTTCTAGGGCATAACCCCAGAAGGAAATTGAAAGGTCGGTAAAACTCATCACGAATCGAACCATGTCCAACAGTGTTCGATTTCTCCTTTCAGATACTCCATTTAACTGTGGTGTACCTGGAGGAGTCTATTGTGAGATTATACCATTTTCTTTGAGACAATGGAGAAACTTACCGCTTAAGTATTCTCCACCTCAATCTGATCGAAGTATCTTAATACTCTTGCTCGTTTGTTTCTCTACTTCACTTCTGAACTCTTTGAACTTTTCAAATGATTCTGATTTGTATTTCATTAAATACACATATCCAAATCTTTGAGTGATCATCAGTGAAAGTAATAAAATAAGAATACCCACCCCGTGCACTTGTTGTCATAGGTCCACAAACGTCTGTGTGAATCAACGCTAACAACTTGTAACTTTTTCTCCTTTTCCACTAAAAGGAGATTTAGTCATTTTACCCATGAGACAAGATTCACAAGTTGCATAAGATTCATAATCAGATAGCTCTAAGAGCCCGTCCTTATGCAACTTGGATAATCTTGTTTCATTGATATGACCGAGTCTACAGTGCCACATATAGGTATAATTAATATCATCTCTTTTCCTTTTCTTTGTTTGTTCAATTTGAAATATATTTTCTTGCAAGTCAAGTATATAAAGTCCATTTCTCAAATTTCCAATACCATATAAAACATCGTCTTTATAAATAGAACAACCATTGTTCTTTATAATAACGTTAAATCCTTCCATATCCAATACAGAAATAGAAATAATGTTTCTAATAATATTCGAAACAAAATAATAATTATTTAGATAAATGAACTTGCCCGAAGGCATCGCTAAATAATAAGTCCCTACAGCTAATGCAGCAACCTTTGCTCCATTCCCTACTCGTAGGATGACCTTATCATTGCTCAGCTTTCTACTTCTGACCAGTCCCTTCACATTATTACATATATGAGAACCACAGCCGGTATCCAATACCCAAATAGAATTTTGACTTTCTGAAAAATTAATTTTAATCATGAACAAACCTTGATTGGAAGTCGAAGCTTCTCCAAGCTTCTTCTCTGCCAGAAACTTCTTGCAGTTCCTCTTCCAATGACCCGGCTCGTTGCAATGGAAGCACATTCCTTTGCTAGCTGGATCAGGTTTCTTTTGTTCCTTTATGTTCACCTTGCCCTTGCTTATCCGAGATCGGAAGAGCTCCTTAGATATCTCATATCTAGTAGTCCTACTTTGTTCACCATACAACTCCTTGAGGTGAATCAACATAGTAGGAGCATCCATATTTTCGTGCTGACGCTGAAGCTCGTTATTCATGGATGCGAGCATGATGCATTGAGCCACAGATGCATCATCTTGCCACTTTACAATGGTGGCAATCTCTTCCTCAGAGGCTGTTTCTGGAACAATTTAAGGGACAGGTGAGTTTAGGACATAAGAAATCTTTTCAGCAGTGAGAACTATTCTCAGATTTCTTAGTCAGTCCTCATAATTCGGGCCGGTAAGCTTATTTGCATCAAGTATGCTTCGTAGTGAGATTAGTGATTTTGACATTTTTAAAATTCTGCATGTGAAAAGACAACATTTTAGCAAACCTTCATTTTTACTAATTTTTGCATACCAAAATAAATTTAGGTCCTTATTTTAAATTGGTATCTCCCACTATTTTCATCAAACTATATTACCCTCACTTATATAGTTCGACAATATCTAATTAAAGATTTGCTAGTGAGAATAAGGATCCCATTTCAAATGTATATAACCTTGTGGATAGCACAACAAGTGATATACAAATAAATAGGTAGACAACTTTTGTCAATTACATCACCATGTAACTCCTTTTATTTTGCCTCTTAAATTATAATGGTCAAGTGTGTGTACATCCGAACTAAAATGATTTAAGTTAAGTCCAACCTAGCACTTCCATAAATTCAAAAAAGAAAAATGTCCGTCCTTGTGGATAGCACAACAAGACTAGATCGTTCACTTTTCTTGATAAGCATCAAATGTGATTAATTAATATCTTAAATATGCAATACTCGCCTTGTGGATAGCACAACAAGCTCATATTAAATATTTAATACTCTATTAATTTATCATTCTAGAAGGCGACGTTCGATATTCTAAATATCTTTGAACGCTTCGAACTTAATACTATTTCTTTGAGAGGTTTGTTGTTATTTGTCTCATCTTGTTTAGCGCATATGCACATATATATATAAAATACGCGTCATTTTATTAAACATGCGAAGCATGTTTGCATAAAATATAATATATAATATTTAGCATGCGCATATAGAATACTATATTCTACCTGGATTGATTATGGACTTTTATTCTAGTTTGGTTCACTAGAGCCACCAAGTGAACCAAAAGACCAAACCTAGGAGTGCAAGAATTTAAATTTAAACGTAACTATTACATTTAAACCCGGGCTCCATACAAACGGGTCTTCACGCGCTCCTTGCTCTTTGGTCTCCAATTTCTTCAAGATAATTCTAACTATCTCTATTACATTAACTATTTAAAATAAAATAGAAACCTTGATCAGCAGTCAAGGGGAAGTACATAGGAGAGAGATAGAATTTTACATCAAGAAAAAAAAATAGAGAAGACGAGGTACGCAAACCTCATTTAATAAAACTCATTCATTCAAGCATTCAACTGAAATAAAATTAAATCACATTGGTCAAATAGTCCATAATCAATCCCCATTGATTATCATACATATCACCATGTATATCAATAAATAAATATCCATCTCATGAATTAAAACATTCCATATATATATGAATATTATTTAATGGGCAATTTTAAAATGCATGAAATCCAATTTCAAGATTAAAATAAACTCTTTATTTTAATTATAAAATTATTTAGAATATAATATATAAATATATATAATCTATAAAGTGAATCCTATTCACTAATGTTACTTTTTAAAACAAGTCATTTAATATATATTCTATTAATATATTAATATAACATGAATCTCCCAACATGATGAAACCTGCAGTTAGTTTTTGAAAAAACTAATCCGAAGTCACTTCTTAAAAATAAAGGAATTTGCAATGCACCTTTTTCTAATGATCACGTTAGTCTCAAAAAAAAAATCACAGCGAAAAAAAAATTCCTTGAACTGCAAGCTTTCGATTTTAATATTTTTTTTCTTTCGAAAAAAAATAATAATTTTATATAATTAATTATACCCAATAAATTATTTTAAATACATACATATATGTATATGAAATCAAAACAATTAATAATTGCATAAAGGTTTGGCTCTGATACCACTGTTGGGTTTGTACGAAATCGTGACGCAATCAAATTGCAAAATTAACGGAAGCATGGTATATCAGAGTTTAAAAATTTTCTACAAAACCATTATCCGGATCATCCTTTATACAAATTATTAATTTAAAACGATAAATAAGAAATTATGGATTCATACCCTTGTAGAACGAAGCTTCCACAGGTACGAGTTCAACTCCTTGTTCTTCGTGATCTCCTTGAATTTCTGGGTTAGATTCCTTCCTTTGATCAACGTTAGCCACCCAAGTGATTGGCCTCTATAGGTGATCCACCAAGGAAGAGGAATTATCAATAGGAGGGTGGTTGGCTTAGTTTTCTATCCTCTATAGAAAAGGAATACTCTCCAACAATTAGAATTGCATCAAGTAATATCTATTATAAGACTCCTCTTATATAGATATTGGTCAACCCTTCTAATCCTATTAGACATGGGAATTTTATTTAATTAATTAAACTCCTTTAATTAATTTAGGCTTCCCACCACATAGGAAATAATTAATTAAATTCATTTAATTAATTTGTCTCATAATCTTATTAAGAATAAATTAGAGTACTAATATTAAATTAATTACTAAACTCCTTTAGAAATTAAAATAATAATAATTGTAATAATATTAATAAGACTCCTCTTATTAATTTATATTCAATATTTTCAAAATATTAAATAATAAACATTAAGCTATTTAATTTATTCTATCACCATAGATTAAATTAATTACACTTAATGCATTATTACGATTATGCCATTACCTTCTTAAATAATTATTCTTCCTTTTATGGTGTGACCCTTTAGGTTCTCCATATTAAACCGGTTGTGAATAAATCAATTAGAACAATTCTAATATTATTTAAATAAATAAATTAAACTAATAATCTATTTAAATAAATAATATTTATTCTACAATAGGGATAAGCCTCCCTAGCGATCAACGACTTTTCAGATAATATAAATTTCAACATTAATCATAAAAGAACCTGTGAGTAAATAGTTACCGTACAATTCAATCCTTCCACCATACAATGTCTCAATTAAATATAAGACATGGAATTACTGTCAAGTCTTATTTTATTTAATTTTATGTATTTCGATTAGAAAATGCACAACTCTATTTAATGCAAATTAGAAACTCCCTTTTAATTTCATTCTACCTTGGCCAAGGATTCCTGGATTGTCATTTACCGAATCACATAGGACATATCTCCTCTTTTACTAGAGGTGATAGATTCTTTATTGATCATTCATTATCTCCATATGTAACTCATTATATCCAAGCATAACCTTTTATATACCCTAAAGGGCTTTAAGGAATAAGTCAAAGTATAATTCATTACATACAAGATACTATGATGATCTCAAGTCCAAGGATCACTTGTACTACTATCACATTAGGAATTACTATTGACAGGCGAGTAAAACTCTATTAGGTATTCCATAACGAGTCACGTTCAGTGAACTTATTCTCCAATAAGCACCAACATACTTGCTTTAGTGTCTCCACACAAATGATTATGAGATCAATCATCCTCATCCAATGAGCAAGCAACATATGTACTAATCTATCCGGATTTACTAACCCCCTTTTTAGTAATCCCATGATTAGGAACTATTTTAGTTTTTAAGCTTTCTAAGAATTTAGATCTCATTAGCATGATCAACATCATGATTCTAAAAGTATTGCTTAAAACTATGGGTTATTTACATATTATAAAAAACAGCACCATGTAGATAATTAAATGCCTTTAATAAATGAATATTTTATTAATAAATAAATAAGATTGTTTACAAAGTATGTGCTTTATTACCATATATGATTGGCTTGTATGCACACTACTATCACTCCTATCGCGAGAGCGGCTCCAAAGCCTACTCTCGGTTTTTCTCGTATTATCAGCATGTCTCCCTCTGGGTTGTCTGTCTGGAGACCTCCCCCCTTCTCTTTGGCGAAGGTGGCTGAAGGCCTCGTTCTCTTGCTCGGCTATTTGTACCATCTGCATGGCGATCTCCTCTTTCTGCATCATGGGGATTTTCAGAGCCTGCTCTGTCTCCTCGATCTCCTCCGCTTTCTGGGCCAGAGCAGTCTTCGTGTCTTTCCGGAGTAGGATTCGAGGCTGTGTGCCTCCTACCCTTCTTCGATCTCTCCCATCCTTGCTGGCTGTGGAGAACAGCTTCCGTCGCGCGCCGTCTTGATCTTGTACTTTGGAAGCCGGCCAAATTGGTATGGGGTCCAAGGCGTATATGGATACTCTTTGGCGGACCTAATCTGTCTTTCATCGATCCCTTCTGTTGACCGAACGCTGCTGTTGTCGGCCGTCTTCTTCCAGAAGCTGTTTTGCTGTTCACCATGATTTCTGTCGTGGTGATCTGCAGGTTGTGATTGAACGAACAGTACTAGAGTGCTCTCCTTCTAGCGCCAATGTTAACATCAAAATTCATCCACGCGCTCCAATCACCAAAGCGCGTCCAATCCTGCACAAAAACGGGTAAACACCAAAAGCTTGACGGCTTGGGCTGCCGGAGGATAGCTTCGGTGTGAGAATAAGTACAGGCTGAACAAGGTTAACAAGTGGAGGCTATATGCTCTAGTGCTGAAAAGTAATGATATTGTGTGTACCTTATGATCAGGGTCAAGCCATGTATTTATAGTATTCTCACATCCCTACTAGAATCCATCCCTAATTTGGATTAGGGTTCCCTGTATATCCTTTTCATAATAGGATTGCACCAAATCTCCTAGGATCTAGGAAGTCAAATTAATAACCAACTACTCTTCCCATAAATATAGTTTCCATATAATTAGGAGTCATCCGAGCATGCTCCATCCGGACCCAAAGTTGCCCAGTCGTGGCCAAGCCCAAACCGGGTCTTGAACCTAAAATACTCGGGGCCCAACAGTGATAGAAGCAATATTTTAAGGGTTAAGGCTGTAAAATAAGCAAACAGTTCGGGCTCGATTCGTACTCGCTCGATTAGAAATTTGATTCGAGCTCAACTCGAAATATAAATGAGTCAAATATGAGTAAATTTTAAAATTCGATAAGTTACTCGAACCTTCTCAAATCGAAGTTTTCTATGGTTACTCGGATCATATTCAATCGAAAAGTTCAAACTGCTCGAGCTCGATTCGGGATCGTTCTCGACTCGGTACCTAAATGAGTCTCAATCAAACCTTATTTTATATTTGATATATTTTGTGAACCAAATTTGAGCAACTCAATATTTGGCTCGACTCGGTTCATTTACACACTTATTAAGGGTATCAATTTTTTATTTTTTTTAAAATGTCTCAAAATGATGTGTCATCATAACATTAGTTGAGCAGATCTCATGCGATTGACTATGTCATAAATCATTATTATTCAATATTATGTCATTTGAGACCTATTTGAGACCCCTTTAAATGTTCATATTTATTATTGATCACTCCTTTCCATTATATGGGTTGTTTAAGATATAATTTCACATATTAAGAAATTTCAGTAATAACAATGCGGGCTAATGACAAAACTGTTCCCCCAAGTTTGGACAAAAATTAATTTGATACTCAAAGTTTGGAAATTTCAATCAATACCCCTAAGTATTTTAAAACAATAAAAGTGTTCCTTTTTGGTCAGACCGAACAATTTTTCGCCGGAATACAATTTGACTACCTTTTTTGTACTATAACCTTCTCAATACATTTGACTTATATTTAATAAGTATTTTCTCAAATAATGTTTGTTTATTTCCCTCAACATTTAAACTAAAAAAATAATATCTTAACATTATTTATAAAATCAATGACAATAAATAATAAATTAAATATAAATATAATTTTTTTTTGAGTGACACATTAGATCTACAAATAAAATATTTTCACAAATCTATATATACAAAATAAATAAATAAATTATAAAAAAAGAAATATTAAAATCATAAAGTCTCTTTAAAGAAAAAACTAAATAAAAACAAATTAAATAAATAAAACATCAATGATAAGAAGACAAAATTAAAAACAAAATCAAAACTTACTTATAAAAAAGAGCAATTACAAAATAACAACAAAATTATTTATATTTAATTTATTTAATTACAAAAACATCAATGATAAGAAGACAAAATTAAAAACATCAATACATTATGTAATATTATTTGAGCATTACAGAATAATGATGAGATATTTATCCAACCAAAGTTTTGTATTTGAGTTATTTACAGAATAATTATATTTCTTTTTTTATAATTTATTTATTTATTTTGTATTTATAGATTTTATGAAAATATTTTATTTGTAAATCTAATGTGTCACTCAAAAGGGAAATTATATTATATTTAATTTATTATTTATTGTCATTGATTTTATAAATAATGTTAAGATTTTGTTTTTTTAATTTAAATGTTGGGAGAAATGAAAAATATTATTTCAGAAAATACTTATTAAATACAAGCCAAATGTATTGAGAAGGTCAAAGTACAAAAAAGATAGTCAAACCGTATTCCGACGAAAAATTGGTCGGTCCGGCCAAAAGAAAACACATTTGTTGTTTTAAAATACTTAGAGGTATTGATTGAATATTCCCAAACTTTGAGTATCAAATTGATTTTCGTCCAAACTTAAGGGGACAGTTTTGTCATTAGTCCTAACAATGCTAAGTAGTTAATTTTTTTTTGTAAAATTCTTTTTTTACCCATTAGTACTCCTCTCTCAATTACTCCTAATCTGTACAATTTTGTGAGCCCAACATGCAATTTTCATTTTCTCTCTTATTTTCTCCATGATCCAGCAATACGGAAAAAGCCTTATATTATTGCGTGTGGGTGTGGGTGGGGTTGGGGGTGGGGGTGGGGGTGGGGGAATCTCTAAAACGAAAGAATGGAGTAACTCTTTCTTATCCCTTGTTTTTGGGTATCATATAAGCAAAGCATTTTTGTTGTCCGAAAGGATTTACACCTTTGCATCGCTGTCTCACGTGATTATCATCTAGATCTATTCAAATAGCTCGATCTGCGTAAATTTGATTTGCGTAAATCAGTTGTTCAAGTAGCTAGATTTGAATATTTATCTTCTTCCGTCCGTGTTTTATTAGTTGTATCTTACTCGATTATTTTACCCTTATTGATCAACCCGAGGGTTTTTAAAATAATCCCTCTACCCTATCTACAAGACTACAACTATGTATAATTTGACACCATTTGTCGGTACAACTGTCATGAATTTTTAATTTACTACTAGATATATTTGTGCCACCATCATGCATGAGATTCGTGCCCTGTGTATATAGTACTCCATGCGTCATGCGTGCCTTAATATAAGTTGTTTTAAAATTGTACATATATATTAAAAAAATAATTATATAATATTAATTATTTATATTGTATTTGTATTAAAAAAAGTGTTATTTATTGAACAAAACATAATGAGAGAACTAAAATTATATTTAATACTCCCTCTATTCCAAATTAATTGCTCAATTTTGACTTTTTTTAATCAAATTAACTATTTTTAAAATTAATTATTAAGCATGTATAAATATATTTTTTAACATTATAAAAATTGGTATTAGTAGTAAATTGTATATACTTTTTTTGTTATAACCTCTTCACCTATATTTTGGCAAAAATGGTACACAAAATAGTTTTAAAAAATAGTCAATTTGATTAAAAAAAAGTCAAAACTGAGCAATTAATTTGGGACGGAGGAAGTACTTAGGATAATATTAAAAATTAAATAATTAATATTTATTTGAAATTCTCAAACGATTTATGTTAAGGGATAAAAATACTTTTCTAAAATGATTTATATTAAGAAAGGGAGAGAGGGAGTATAATACTACTACTAGCATGCCTCGTTAATGTAAGACTGGTAATAGTTATTACTGGTAGATTTGATACTCATTATGTCCTCAAAATAATGAATACGGGTACAATTATTTTTATTTAAAAAAAAATGAGATAAGTACATAAAATGAAAAATAATTATGTTATTTAGCGAAATTTGTCAGTATAAAATAATAAAATTACTCATCATTTTATAAATTTTGTGGAAGGATAAATTAAACTTTATTTATTCTCTTTTTTCTACTTCTACTTTTATTAATATGTGTAAAATTTATATTTTATTCATCCTTTCGAGGATGGAGGGAATATTAGAGTATCTCCAACAGTAATAACAAAAAAAACTCTTCAAATTAAAGTTTGTTGACCTACGTGACAATGTGAATAGCATTATTAATTTGCTTATTTAATATTTTGTGCCTCATCAGTCTCTTCAATTCAATTAATGCAATATTTGACTTAAAACAGAAAATAATTGATAACAAAGTGATTGAAGAGGCTTTTTCATATGATTTTGATTCTCTCAAAACAAAATAAATGTTTTGAAGAGAGAAAATGAGGTTGCAGATTTGATGACTAAAGTTGAAGAGGCTATTGGATATAATTTTTTTTGATGTGGCTCATCTATTTATGTATCTTAAAATGGTTGAAGAGGCTGTTGGAGATGCTCTTAGTTTAGTGTTAAATAGATTTTATATTTGTTTCTAATCTCAAGAACGTGTTGTCCTCACATTGTAGCGAAATAGTATTGTTGGCCCCCGAATATTTGAGGTCCAAGACCCGGTTCGGGTTTGGCAGTGGTTGGGCCAGTTTGGGTCCGGATGGGAATGTTTGGAGATGACACCTTATTATATGAGAATTCTAATTATAGAAAGAGAAGTTAGTTATTAATTTAACTTCCTAAATCCTAGGAGATTTGGTGCGATCCTATTATGAAAAGGATATACGGGGGAACCCTAATCCAATTTAAAGATGGATTCTAGCAAGGATGTGAGAATACTATAAATACATAGCTTGACCCTGATCATAAGGTACACACAATATCATTACTTTCCAGCACTAGAGCTCATTGCCTCCATTGTTAACCATGTTCATCCTGTACTTATTCTCACACCGGAGCTATCCCCCGGCGGCCCAAGTCGTCAAGCTTTTTGTGTTTACCCATTTTTGTGTAGGATTGGACGCGCTTTGGTGATTGGAGCGCGTGGACGGATCTTAGCGTTAACATTGGCGCTAGAAGGAGGGCTATTCTAGTGTTGTACTCAATCACAACCAGCAGATCACTGTGTCAGAAAGTATGGTGAACAGTAAAACAGTTTTTGGCGTGGGACAGCCGACAGCAGCAGCGTCAGTCCAACAGAAAGGATCGGTGAAGAACAGATTGGGATCGTCCAAAAGCATCCATACGCGACTTGGCCCCCAGACCAACTCGGTAGGGTCTAAGATCGGAGATTAGGACGACGTACGATGGAGGCTGTTCTCCACAGTCAGCAAGGATGGAAGAGATCGGAGGAGGGTAGGAGGCACACCGCCTCGAACCCAACTTCGAGAAGACAAAGAGGCTGCTCTTGCCCAGAAGGCCAAAGAAATAGAGGAGACTGAGCAGGCATTGAAAGTCCTTCTGATGCAGAAGGAGGAGCTCGCCAAACAAATGGTGCATATGGCCGAACAAGAGAACGAAGCCTCCAGCCACCCTCGCCCTAGAGGACAGGGGAGGTCTCCAGAAAGGTAGCACGAAGGGAGACATACTGAAGGCACTAGGCGAACTGAGAGCAGGCTTCGGAGCCACTCTCGTGATAGGAGCAGATCTAGAGGTCGTCAAGCCGAGGGACATACTAGAGCACACCGCTTTAACAGCCTCTGGTATGACGAAAGGAGGCGCCGAAGCTATTCAGGGAAGGATGGTTCAGGAGGCAACGGTCGCAGAGATCAAAGACAGATGAGCCCCCACGGAAAAGAGACTCACAGGAAAGAGCCTCATCAGAAAGCAGAGCCGTCGGAGGTCAAACCAAAGGGCAATCGTTATGAGAGCCCTCGGCGCAACAGAGACAGATACCGAAGCCCCTCCCGGGTCGGCAGTACAGTGGATAGGGATCGGAGGGAACGGAGGTACAAAAACTCTCCATAAAAAGATGAGGACCCGGCTCTCGCAGGGATAGAGATGTTAACTAAAAACCTAGAGGAGATGCAGAAGCAGCTGATAGAAGCCCAACAAGTGAAAGTGAGTTCGGGAAAGAAGGCCTCACCATTATCGGCAGAGATCATCCGGGAGAAGGCAGATCCCACCAAAAATTTGCCATACATAGAGAGTTATGATGGGTCGGGCGACTTATATAAACACGGTCAGACATATGATAGGTTGACGGACTATTATGACTATATATATGCGGCGAAGTGCCACACCTTCATTATAACACTGAGGAAGGACGCCCGACAATGGATGATGACGTTGGCCCCGAACTCGGTCTCATCATGGGAAGAGTTATGTGATAAATTTCATGCTCGATTCGGGAGCAACAAAAGAAGAGGAAGACCGACTGGATCGTTGTCCCAGGTCAGGCAGTATTCTAATGAGATGTTGGGCCAATATGTGAAGAGATTCAGAGAAGCGGTAGGTCAAGTGACAGACCTCAACGACCTACAAGTAGTAGGGCTCTTCCAGAATGGGCTAGATCTGGTGAAATCTAAGAAGTTGGTGAAGAATTTAATGTTCAACCACCCGAAGAGTCTGGCCGAAGCGTTTGAGAAAGCTAAAGGCTTCATAGTGATGGAAGAAGCTATGGACAGTTTGAAGCGAGGATCTACGGAGAAGCCAAAGGATAAGGAGAAGGAAAAGAGCAAATCTGAGGGGAACCAGAAGAGGTATGGTAGCGACAGGCAAGATAACTACCAGAAGAGGTACAACAACAACAACAACAGAAGTTCGAGTGGAGGTCGCACACCTTACCCGAAAGAGAAGGTGAACAGAGTCTAGACTCAACTTAACACTGGTCGGTCTGCCATTCTGGAACACATGAAGAAACTACCCGGATATCAGATGTCTCGGGACTGCCTTAGGCCTGGTTCGGGGAACCCCAACAGATACTGCGACTATCATGAAGCGGCGGTGCACTATACAGATGATTGCTGGGGTCTGATGGAGCTGATAAAAAAGAATGTGCAGAATGGTGGGTTGGTGCAGTTTGTGACTAGACGAGAGGCCCCGAAGGCACAGCAGGCGAATCAGGCCCCGACCTAGACCAACCAACAACCACAGCAAGATCAGAATCAGGGTGTTCGTCAAGTGGTGGACGTTATCACTGGCAGAACGCTGAGAAAGGTTGCAGGTAAAAAGAGACGGGGATATCTTGACACAGTGATGTCAGTTGTCGACCAACCCGTGAGATGCAATATATCATACCCGGGTTCAGTCATATCCTTCACTGACGAAGACTTCCCCACAGAGCCGATCGAACCACATGAGGGAGCTCTGGTAATCACAGCACAGGTCGGGTCGGTCGATATGAAGAGGATGATGATAGATAATAGGTCTTCGGTGGATATACTGTATGCACATGCCTATCAGAGGATGAACCTGGACAGGAGGAAGATGGATATCGGGCAAGAATCACCGTTGTATGGGTTCAGCAACGAGCCGGTCAAAGTTGCAGGAACCATTAAGATGCCAGTAGTCTTCGGTACAGCCCCACAGCAGGTGGAGATCATGTGCAAATTTTTCGTAGTGCATGTGGATTCGACATGCAACGCGATCTTGGGAAGGCCTACTTTGATGGCCCTCCAGCCGGTGACATCCATACCCCACTTCAAGATCAAGTTCCTTACTCAATATAGGGTCGGAGAAGTAGCAAGAGATCTTGATCTGGCAAGGAGATGCTACCGAAACTCATTGATCACGTCGGGAGTAGGGGTCAGCAAGCAGAAGCAGACTATGGCAATAGAGATCGAGCCCTTCACAGAAAGCAGCACAGAGCCATTAGTTATGCCGGCAGGGGAAACAGAGGAGATAGTGCTGGTACCAGGAAAGCAGGACAAGATAGTGAGAATTGGGTCGGGATTTCCAGAACCTTTTTGGACCCACCTAGTGGAGTTATTGTAGAGCTACGCAAATGTCTTCGCATGTGTCCCCAGTGACATGCCTGGGGTAGATCTGAAGGTCGTTGAGCACAAGCTGCATGTGGATCCAGCAAAGAAGCCAGTTCGGCAAAAGAGGAGAATCTTTGCCCTTGATGAGGAGATAGCGAAGTTGTTGGCAGCAGACTTCATATTTTAGATTGACTATCCGGAGTGGATGGCCAACGTGGTATTGGTGCAGAAATAGAATGGGAAATGCCATGTCTGCATCGATTATACCAACCTGAACAAGGAATGCTCGAAGAACTTCTACCCTCTGCCACACATCGATCAGCTTATCGATGCTACTTCGGGGTATGCTATGCTCAGCTTCATGGATGCTTTCTCGGGATATCATCAGATCTCGATGTGTGTAAGGATGATATCCCGAAGACAGCTTTCATCAAACATAGGTCGGTGTATGCCTATAAGAAAATGACCTTTAGATTGCTGAACGCGAGAGCCGCCTACCAGAGGATGATGAACTACGTATTCAGAAAACAGTTGGGGAAGAGCATGGAGGTCTACGTAGACAACATGATCATCAAAATTATGTCGGTCTGAGGTCATATGGACGACTTGAAGGATTGCTTTCAGAAGGTTCGACATTACAATTTAAGGTTAAATCCGACCAAATGCATCTTCGGGCTGGGAGCAGGAAAGTTTTTGGTGTATATGATCAGCCATAGAGGGATAGAGGCGAACCCGGAGAAGATAAAGGCTATACTGGAAATGAAGTCTCCATAGTTGTACAAGGATGTTCAACGTCTGACGGGTTTATGTCTAAGTCGGCAGAGAGGTGTCTGTCGTTTTTTTATACTTTGAAATGGCCGAAGAATGCGAAGAGCTTTCAGTGGACATCGAAATGTGAAAATGCCTTTCAGGGGATAAAGAGGTATCTGTCTTCGGCGCCTTTGTTGGTAAAGCCCGCTCCCACTGAACCGTTGTACTTGTATTTGGCGGCAAGTTCGTTAGCTGTGGGAGTAGTTTTGGTGCGGGAGATTGGGGGTAAGCAGCACCCGTTTATTATATAAACCATTCCTTAAGGGATGTGGAAACAAGGTAGCCGAACCTGGAAAAATTTGCTTATGCCTTAGTGATAGCTAATAGGAAGCTTCGGAAATATTTCCAGGGTGATAGTAGTATACACGGATCAGCCGTTGAAGAAGGTTCTGGGCATACTAAAGGTTTCGGGAAGGCTGACAGCATGGACCATGGAGTTGTCCCAGTTCATATTGGAGTACCACTCTAGGACAGCTATTAAAGGGCAGGCATTGGCTGATTTTGTGGTGGAGTGTTCGTTTTCGGAAGCGGACGACAGCTTGGACCAGGCCGAAGAGACTGAACGAGCTGTTGCAGTGGTTCAGCCAAGGCAAAACTCTTGGACATTGTACACTGATGGGTCGACTACTTCTGATGTCAGTGGGGCTGGCGTCATTCTGACCAGTCCAGAAGGGTTCAAAGTACAGCAGGCGATCAGATTTGGGTTCAAGGCTACAAACAACGAGGCTGAGTATGAAGCAATTCTGGCAGGGTTGTGACTAGCAAAAAGTCTCGAGGTGCAGAGGATAATCATCTTCAGTGATTCACAGCTAGTCGTTAAACAGATTTCAGGAGAATATGAGGCTCGGGGGACCAGAATGATGAAGTATTTAGCAGAGAAAAAGGATCGACTGCAGATATTCGAGTCATTTAAATTTCAAGGGTTAAATCGGTCGAATAATACGATAGCTGACGCACTGGAGAGGTTGGTTACGACTGAGGCAAGCACATTCAGTGGATCGGTCTACCTAGAGGTTTTAAATTAGCCGAGTGTTCAGTACACTGAGGTGATGTGCTTTGTAAGACCCCAACTTTTTAATGAATAAGATTTAATTTTCTCTATATATTATTTTGAAATAGTAAGGGATGATTTGATAAATGTGATAAGTTATAGGTGGAATGTGTAAATTTTACATAGTAAGCAAGTGGTTATAAAATATTCGTTATGTCGGTGAATATTCGTTTGGTCAAGGAATATTCTTTTTGTCGGAGAATATTCGTACGACGGCACAGTCATTGGTGGACCCCACAACGGAATGAATGTCGGATATAGAAAGCGACAGAAATAAATTTTTATAAAAATAACGGTAAAACTATTACCGTTAAACTGTTAAAATATCCGGTGATAAAAATACAGCAATACGCGTTGTTGCACAGTAGCACACGGTATTGCACAGTATTTTGAATTATTGATTCTTACGTAAGAAGGCACTTACTCAATTATTGTTACAGTAATTACTGTTCAATATTTTATATTATTGATTCAATAATTGCTACAATTGCATAATATTTTATTGGTTCAATAATTGCTACGTTGATATTTTATATTATTGATTCAATAATTGTCACAGTAACCACTACACAGTATTTTACATTATCAAATCAATAATTCATATTATTTGAATAATATTATTAAACAGCATTATTGGCAATGTCTAGGAAGTTCGGTCTACGAAAGGGGTTAGTTAATCTAATTGCGCGTCAGTGAGGAGAAATCCTTATCGAAAAGTCCCCTCTTTCCTGGGAACGACCTGGTTGTCATATTGTAGTTCTGTAATATTATTTGTAAATAATAATTATTGATAAAAATGATAAGAAAATATTTATTCGACGTGAATATAAAATGGAGGAATTTTAGCAAAAGAGACAATTGTTGAAAATTAATATTTTATCTTTTCTGATAAAATAATTCATTCAAATATATTATTATAATATTACATTATAAGTGTATAATGTGATAATATAATAATATAATAGTGATGATATTTTTTTACAACAAATTCACGATATATGAATAAAATGAGATGGAAGAGAGAAAATAAAATTTAGAATTCTTTTAATAATTATAAATATTTTAATATATATATATATATATATAAACATGTGGTGGAATTCATTATTTTAAAAGTGGAGGCTTTGAAATTTTGAGTGTGTTGGAGATTTTCAAGAGTGGTGAGTGTGGAAAAATCATCTGTATGTAAATTTGGGTCCATTTTTTGTTCGAAATTTGAAAAAAATTTCTTCTACAAAGTTGTAGAGAATTAAATTTCATATGGAATGGACATAAGGTTCGTATTTTTCTAATAAAAGAACTATTTATTATGAATTATTGAAGTTTCAAAAATAGATATTTTAATATATATATATATATATATATATATATTATAAATATGTGGTTTGAATTTTTTTTTTCAAAAATTGTGGGTGGAGTTGGTAAGGTGCAGGATTGTCAAAAATTGAGGGCTTGAAAATCATCCGTGGAATTTTTTTCCAATCTTGGTGTGCCACACAATTCCTATAAATAGGATGCTTAGTTAGAAATGAAAATCAAATCAGAATAAAAAAAAATTCTCTCTATAATATCGAGCATATTTTTTGTGAGTATTTAGATACTTTAAGTGCTGATAATAGTGCAAGTTTTTGTCAGCATAATATCCGATAATCCAGACCGATTTGGTATTCTATTGAGGTAAAAGATGTTATTTTTTCGTAAATGATGTTATTTCCTTTCAATATTCATATAGAATATTATTTTCTTTCATATTCCATATTATGAAAGTTATAATATTTCATTTCATATTCCTATATTTAAACTTACTACGGTAAGTATTGCTTCTATAATTCCTAAAATGATCAGAAATTCTTTGAGTTTTGCGCTTCATCTAGTATCATTTCACCGGAATAATTTTCTAAACTTTCTCGTAAAATTTTTATCTTTTTATGTCGAGTTACTATTTACGAGTTACTATTCACAGGATACTATTCACGGTAAATAAAAAAAATATTTTTTATCTTTGATTTGGATCCAGGTTTTGATTTTCATTCTTGAACTCTGGATAAATTCTCTAATATTTGTCCTTTATCTCACTGGATTCGTTATTCCTATTATTTTTCATCATCCTCAGTCCTAAATGGTGATATAACTGAATATCTTTGGCCTGCAGTGCAAAGATGAATGATTATCTGATGAATATCTTTGGCCTGTAGTGCAAAGATGAATGATTACCTGATGAATATCTTTGGCCCGTAGTGCAAAATGGACAGGTGTTGAGATGAACATGATCAACTGATGATACAAATGAATATCTTTGGCCCGTAGTGCAAAGATGAATATTTGGTTCAAGATGTATATTGATTGATGTTACAGGAATAAAATATTGATGATGGACTTTTAAATCGTAGAAGATAGTAGACTTCATTCTCTACTTAACTCTTCTAATGAATTGTTATTTTCGCTGCGAATATTGATCTAAAATTTGTTGTTAATTATATTTTATCTGATTTATTGAAGGCTAACGATAATTTATTTTTCCTTATCTTAGTCATGCTATTCTTTACTGGGCTAGTTGAGCTCACCCTTTTCATCTATTATTTTCTTCAGGAAATAAGAATGTTGCGGGGACTAGTCGGGGAATAGTGTGATGATCAGAGTTAGATTTGTAGAAGTCCTCACTATTCTATAAAATAGTAGGACAATAATTGTAATGAATAAGGAATGAATTTGAGTGTTTATATTTCGTATTATATACGATTTGTATCGAAGCTCATAGTTTGTGTGGTCGCATTTTACACGATCGTATGTTATAAAAAATTGTATTTAGATTCTGCACCATGTATTTGGCGATTCAGAATAGGTTGAGTATTGAACCTATTTTGGGGGCGTCACAGTTGGTATCAGAGCTTAGGGATATGATCTCTGGCAGAGATCTGGGAATAGAACTAGGAGGGGAGAGACGAGTAAATCCTTCGCTAGTGTGTGTCCTACCTAAGCTTATTTGGTATTTAATCGGTCTATTGGAACATAGGATTAATATGTGATATGTTAATTTATTTGATTAACCCTTGTTTTGTGGCAGTATTTGAGAATGACAGCTTAAAATCTAAACAATAGAGCATTTGAGACCATTGAGGCATCGCTAATCACCAACCAGGATAATGTGATGTCGGGAGAAGAAGAAATTAGAGATATCCATGTAGTAAGTGAAGAATTAATAGTTGCACCCGAGCTACTCGCAAAGGTTGCAGCTAAGAGTGAGGAAGAAGAGGACCTTGAGGAGAATTTATTTGGAGAATTTTATGATCGAAATGTAGAACTGCAAGATCGTATTCATGAGTTAGAAGAGCAGGGTGAAGAACGGCAGGCGATCATAGAACAAAGGGATGCAGCAATTCAAGATTTTGCTACCCGATATGTGGAGCTTGAACAGAAGTTGTCTCTAGTAGAGCATATGATATTAGATCTGGAATCTGAGAATGCTATTGTCAAAGTTCTGATGAAAGAAGAAACAACTGAACGAATGAGAATGGAGGAGGCATGGGTAAAAGTCGCACGACGCGTTGATATTTTAGAAAGAGACGTCCGATCCAAGAAGGCCAAAATAGACGATATGGATTTCACCTTTTGGATAGCAATTGGGAGGATCCAACATCGGGTATGGACTTACCCTGTGGTGAGCGGTCAACCCCAATTCGATATGGATCAAAGAATAATGATTCAAATCATGGATCAGGAGTACGACGAAGCAGTTGAGGGTGGAATGTACTCTATAGCGAAGTTAAGTCCAGCTGGAACAGTGACACCAAAGACAGTCCCGGACAAGTCAAGGACAAGTCAAAGGCAGTGGTTCCTGGAAGAGCGTTTGTTGTGACTGCCCAAAACGCGAGGAACCCGAATGAGGTGATCACGGATAAGCTAATCATAAACTCTTGCGAAGTCTATGCCTTATTAGATACCGGTGCTACCCATTCTTTTATTTCACCTGCTTGTGCTCAACGTTTGAACTTGACTCCTGAGAAATTAAACTTTTACTTATCTGTTGAAACTCCGTTAGGAGAAACCTTCCTTACATTCACAGTTTACAAATCTTGTTTGATTCAAATTGGCACCCTCACCCTACCTGTTGATTTTATATCTTTGAAAATACTTGCATTTGATGTGATTTTTTGAATCGACTGGTTAACCACTCATCATGCCAAAATTGATTGTTTTGTAAGGTTGTTAGCTTTCATTCAAACAACCAGACCACTAAAATCAATCAATGTCATTTCAAATCATAAAGCTATTTGTTTATTGAAAAACGGATGTCAAGCTTTCTTAGCTCATGTCACTAATTTAAATCAGAATACATCAGATTTGAATGATATTTTTGTTGTTAATGAGTTTTTTGATGTATTTCCCGAAGAACTTTCTGGTCTACCCCAGAACGTGAAGTTGAATTCTTTATTGACCTTGAACCCGGTGCAAAACTCATTTCTAAAACCCCATATTGAATGGCTCCTATTGAACTTCAGGAGTTAAAGGTCCAACTACAGGAGTTGTTAGACATCGGTTTTATACATCCTAGTACATCTCCTTGGGGTGATCCTGTTTTATTCGTAAAGAAGAAAGACAGTAGTATGTGACTTTGTATTAACTATCGGGAGTTGAACCATGTCACCATCAAGAATAAGTATCCCCTACCTCGTATTAATAACATGTTCGACCAGTTGCAAGGTGCACAATTCTTTTCAAAGATCGATCTTCGTTCTGGATATCATCAGTTAAAGATTAAAACTGAGGACATTCCAAAGACTGCCTTTAGAACTCGATACGCGCATTACAAATTTCTATTTATATCTTTTGGATTGACCAATGTCCATGCTGCGTTCATGGACATGATGAACCTAATATTTGAAAAATATTTGGATCATTTCGTGGTTGTCATTATTGATGACATCCTAATATACTCCAAAAGCCTTAAATATTTCTTACTTAGAACGAACTCAACATGCAACAACGACGTTGGCTCGAGCTGTTGAAAGATTACGACCATACCATCCAATACTAATCTGGAAAAACGAACGTGGTAGCTGATGCGTTGAGTAGAAGATCACATGCGGGAACGAGTGCGATGTTGTCAACACAAAGACCCATTTTGTATGATTTACAAAGGATGGGGATGGAGTTCAAGACTCCGGAGACCCACGTGATGATGTCAAATATACGCGTAGAACCAGCTTTAATTGATAAAGTTAAAGATGTTCAAGCTACAGACCCGAAGCTGATGAATATGAAGAAGAAGATGCAAGAAGGTGCTATTCCAGAAGCAAGAATCGATGCAAAGGGAATACTTCGAGTCAAATCCAGACTTTGTGCTCTTAACGACTTTGATTTGAAGTATAGAATCATGATGAAAGCACACAACACACCGTTTGCAATCCATCTTGGAAGTACCAAAATGTATCGTGATCTTCGACATACATTTTGATGGAGCAATAAGAAGAGAGAGATCGCGGAGTTTACCTCGAGATGTTTAACGTGTAATCGTGTCAAGGCGGAGCATCAAGTGCCAAAGGGTCAGCTTGCAGAAAGCTATGGGCACCGATTTACGATTTATTGGTCCATTTGAAATCCTCGATCGAGTAGGAACTGTGGCCTATAGACTCGCCTTACCTCCAAGTATGTCTCGTGTTCATAACGTTTTTCACATAGCCGTGCTACGTAAATATGTGAAAGGCCCAAACCAAATTATTGAGTTAGAACCAGACGAGATAGCCAAAGATTTAACGTGCGAGGAGGTACCTGTCAAGATCTTGGATAAGAAGGAACATGTCTTGCGCTCAAAGATTATACATCAAAATAAAGTTTTGTGGAGGAACCATGATATCGAGAAAATGACCTGGGAGTTAAAATCGGAAATGAAAGCTAGTTATCCTCACCTTTTCGACATACCAGGTACGTACGTTAATTTTGAGAACGAAATTTCATAAGGAGGAGAGGTTGTAAGACCCTAACTTTTTAATGAATAAGATTTAATTTTCTCTATATATTATTTTGAAATAGTAAGGGATGATTTGATAAATGTGATAAGTTATGGGTGAAATGTGTAAATTTTACATAATAAGCAAGTGGTTATAAAATATTCGTTGTGTCGGGAAATATTCATTTGGTCGAGGAATATTCTTTTTGTCGGAGAATATTCGTACGACGGCACAGTCATTGGTGGCAACGGAATGAATGTCGGATATAGAAAGCGACAGAAATAAATTTTTATAAAAATAACGGTTAATCTGTTACCGTTAAACTATTAAAATACCTGGTGATAAAAATACAGTAATACGCGTTGTTGTACAGTAGCACACAGTATTGCACAGTATTTCGAATTATTGATTCTTACGTAAGAAGGCACTTACTCAATTATTGTTACAGTAATTACTGTTCAATATTTTATATTATTGATTCAATAATTGCTACAATTGCATAATATTTTATTGGTTCAATAATTGCTACGTTGATATTTTATATCAATAATTGCTCCGTTGATATTTTATATTATTGATTCAATAATTGTCACAGTAACCACTACACAGTATTTCACATTATCAAATCAATAATTCATATTATTTGAATAATATTATTAGACAGCATTATTGGCAATGTCTAGGAAGTTCTGTCTAGAAAAGGGGGTAGTTAATCTAATTGCGCGCCAGTAAGGAGAAATTCTTATCGAAAAGCCCCCTCTTTCTTGGGAACGACCTGGTTGTCATATTGTAGTTCTATAATATTATTTGTGAATAATAATTATTGATAAAAATGATAAGGAAATATTTATTCGACGTGAATATAAAATGGAGGAATTTTAGTGAAAGTGACAATTGTTGAAAATTGATATTTTATCTTTTCTAGTAAAATAATTCATTCAAAAATATTATTATAATATTACATTATAAGTGTATAATGTGATAATATAATATTATAATAGTGATGATATTTTTTTACAACAAATTCACGATATATGAATAAAATGAGATGGAAGAGAGAAAATAAAATTTAGAATTCTTTTAATAATTATAAATATTTATATATATTTATATATATAAATAAACATGTGGTGGAATTCATTATTTCAAAAGTGGAGGCTTTGAAATTTTGAGTATGCTGGAGATTTTCAAGAGTGGTGAGTATGAAAAAATCATCCGTATGTAAATTTGGGTTCATTTTTCGTTCGAAATTTGGAAAAACTTTCTTCTACAAAGTTGTAGAGAATTAAATTTCATATGGAATGGACATAAGGTTTGTATTTTTCTGATAAAAGAACTATTTATTATGAATTATTAAAGTTTTAAAAATAGATATTTTAATATATATATATATAAACATGTGGTTTGAATTTTTTTTTTCAAAAATGGTGGGTGGAGTTAGTGAGGTGCAGGATTGTCAAAAATTGGGGGCTTGAAAATCATCCGTGGGATTTTTTTTCCAATCTTGGTGTGCCACACAATTCCTATAAATAGGGTGCTTAGTTTGAAATGAAAATCACACCAGAATAAAAAAAATTCTCTCTATAATATCGAGCGTATTTCTTGTGAGTATTTAGATACTTTGAGTGTTGATAACAGTTCAAGTTTTCGTCAGCATAATATCCGATAATCCAGACCGATCTGGTATTCTACTGAGGTAAAGAATGTTATTTTCTCGTAAATGATGTTATTTCCTTTCAATATTCATATAGAATATTATTTTCTTTCATATTCCATATTATGAAAGTTATAATATTTCATTTCATATTCTTATATTTAAACTTACTACGGTAAATATTGCTTCTATAATTCCTGAAATGATCAGAAATTCTTTGAGTTTTGCGCTTCATCTAGTATCATTTCATCAGAATAATTTTCTAAATTTTCTCGTGAAATTTTTATCTTTTAATGTCTAGTTACTATTCACGAGTCACTATTCACGAGTTACTATTCACGGGATACTATTCACGATAAATAAAAAAATATTTTTTTTATCTTTAATTTGGATCTAGGTTTTGATTTTCATTCTTGAACTCTGGATAAATTCTCTAATATTTGTCCTTTATCTCACTAGATTCGTTATTCGTATTATTTTTCATCATCCTCAGTCCTAAATGGTGATATACTTGAATATCTTTGGCCTGTAGTGCAAAGATGAATGATTACTTGATAAATATCTTTGGCCTGTAGTGCAAAGATGAATGGTTACCTGATGAATATCTTTGGCCCGTAGTGCAAAGATGAATATTTGATTCAAGATGTATATTGATTGATGTTACAGAGATAAAATATTGATGATGGACTTTTAAATCATAGAAGATAGTAGACTTCATTCTCTACTTAACTCTTCTAATGAATTGTTATTTCCGCTGCGAATATTGATCTAAAATTTATTGTCTATTATATTTTATCTGATTTATTGAAGGCTAACGATAATTTATTTTTTATTGTCTTAGTCATAATATTCTTTACTGGGCTAGTTGAGCTCACCCTTTTCATCTATTGTCCTCTTCAGTGAATGAAAATGTTACGGGGACTAGTCGGAGAACAGTGTGATGATCAGAGTTAGATTTGTAGAAGTCCTCACTATTCTATAAAATAGTGGGACAATAATTGTAATGAATAAGGAATGAATTTGAGTGTTTATATTTCGTATTATATACGATTTGTATCGAAGCTCATAGTTTGTGTGGTCGTATTTTACACGACCGTATGTTATAAAAGATTGTATTTGAATTCTGTACCATGTATTTGGCGACTCAGAATGGGTTGAGTATTGAACCTATTTTGGGGGCGTCACATGCGTGGAGCGGTCAACTTGCTAGATGGCTCCATATCTGGATTATCTAGCCGATGGTGTTTTACCCTCAGATCGGTTGTTAGCAAAGAAGATAAAGCACAGAAGTTCAAACTGGCAGGGTACATTTGTAAAGTGGAGTTTGTCCATTGTGAGAATCAGATTCTGATCAGTTTGATCATGAATCCCATGATTCCTAGGCTCACATAGGGAAGCCAATAAAACCTGCACAGCTCAAATATGCACAGAAAAAATATATTTATATCCAGATGTCGCCAGAACCAATGATTCATCAGTAAATCATGGCTCGCATGTAGCTAAAGCGTCTCGTTCCCACTAGATCGCGATCTAAGGGCCGCGAGGTAGTTTTTATAACTGAAATTAGAAAAATACTATATTTAAATAAATCTCAGCTATTCTAGCTTCCCAGTTCTGTCTGGACCTATTTTTAATTGTTTGAAAGCTAGAGTTGACGAGATTTAAAGAAATATACTTCTCCCGCAGAAATGTCCATGCTGATTTATATCAAATGAACATTTAAAGCAACAATTTAATCAAAAATGAGTAAATATATATATATATATATATATATATATATATATATATACGAAAGCTGTAAAGGGCGATGGGTTTTCACTCTGGTGCCCGGACTGGAATGTAAATATAGATATATTTATAAAAGCAGTAAAAAGTTACAGAGTAATCCAGGCTTGACAGAATGAAAATATATATATACAAAAAATTGTAAAGGGCGATGGGTTTTCACTCTGATGCCTGGACTGAAATGGAAATATATATATATATATATATATATATATATATATTTATAAAAGCTGTAAAAAAGCCATAGAATAATCCAGGCTGGACAGAATTGAAATATATATATATTTAAAAGCGATAAAGGGCGGTGGGTTTTCACTCCGAGGCCCAAACTGGATTGGATATATATATATATATATATATATATATATATATATATATATATATATATATATAAGCGGTAAAGGGCAACAAACATTCTATCCTTTGTCGGGACAGAAATGTAAATATATATATATATATATTTATAAAAACGGTAAAAAGGCCATAGAATGATCCAAACCAAACTGGAATGTAAATAATAATATATATAGTTAATATATATATATATATATATATATTAAAACAATAAAAAGGTCACGAAATATAAATTCAGGCCCAAATAAATCAGAAAAATTATATATATATATATATATATAGTTATATATATAAAAGTAGTAAACTACCTCTGATTTGACATCCGGACTTGACAGAATTGAAAAGTTAGTATATATACAGTTAAATATACACATTAAAAAGCCAAACCCAGACTAGAAAGATAACCCAGTCCGGCGAAGTTGCTAGAAACAAAGATATATGTATATAAAAGCTGTTAGAAGCGACGGATCAACGATCCGAGTTGTAGAAATGCCAGAAAATGAGTTTATGTACTAAAATATACGAAAACATAAGCAAAACGGCCATGGAACGTAGTTCCGGGCATATTCAGAAAGTGAAACTTAACGTGCAAGTGTATAAAAATGCAATGAAGTAATAGAAACTTTCTGATCGTAAAAATACTCACAATGGACTGCTACACGAGCTTTTTGTCAGATCGTAGGCTTTAAAAGTCCGTTTCTACATGTTAATTTTTGTTATGTGGTAGTATAGGATTATATCTACGTGTTAGAGTAATAAAATTTGGGTTTGGAGCACAAAAGTGGGGCTGAGAAACCAAACGGGCAGAGGTTCAGAGCGTTTTCGATTATAAAATGAGCTGGGGGTCACCTCATATATATAGACCCAGGAGAAGCAGCTCTACCTGCGGCAGCCGCAGGTAGAGGTGCGGCTCCACGTGACTGGTCCCGTTGCATCGAAGTACGTGCACTCCAAGCAACGCGAGGTTAAATTTAAAACTTTTTAACTTTTGATCGGAGCGTCCGTTTGAGGTGTGTTATACCTTTTCGGAAAGCCCTCGTCGAGAGTGTCGCAATGAAATGGGAGTAAACCTTTTTCGAGTCCAAAAAGACGGGTTCATAACCAAGTCTTTGATTCATCGCAGTTTATCCGTTGAGATATCTTGCGCTGTTTCCACTCGGGATCATTATTACGGTTCTTTCTGACCTTGGTGGCATCAATTCAGCTTGAGTTTGACTGAATCAGCTTTAATTTGGTAAAATAACCATTTCGTCCCTCCCGGGGTTGCCTTCAGTGCTAGCATGGCCTTCGGCTGACTTCCCGGGGTTGTCTCCGAGGTTTGGATCCCAGCCGATTCTGTTTGTCCTCAGGGTTGTCTCTGAGGCTGACTTGGTTCTTCTAGGCTTGTCTCTAGAGATGATGTGAGGCTTCGGGGTTGTCTCCAAAGTTGACCTGACCTCCCGGGTTGTGACGGAGATGACCTGTACTTCCCGTGTTGAGACCGGGGTTGACCTGTACTTCTCGGGTTGAGATTGGGGTTGACCTGTACCTCCCGGGTTGAGACCGGGGCTGGCCTGTACCTCCCAGGTTGAGACCGGGGCTTACCTGTGCCTCCCAGGTTGACACCGGGGCTGACCTGTACCTCCCGGGTTAAGACCGGGGCTGACCTATACTTCCCGGGATGAGACCGGGGCTGAACTGTACTTTTTGGGTTGAGACCGGGGCTGACCTATACCTCCCGGGTTGAGACCGGGGCTGACTTATACCTCTTAAGTTGAGACCGAGACTGAACTGAGTTGAAAAGACGATTTTGCCCTCCTGCAGAGTTAGTAACAAGAATGCAAAAATTTCAAGTGGCTACAGAGACTATATGAAAAGATAGATATTTTTTCATTGATAAACTAACATTAATAGGAAGTTCGAATTTTTACATAAGGATTCCTAGTCCGAAGAAGGATTATCATTGGTATCTTCTTCGGAATCTGAAGTATCAAGTAAACCGGGGTTGATGCAGCGTTCAGCCATTTTAGCTTTGCCTTTGCTTTGGCAAGATTCATATCCTTCGGAGAACATGTTGACTATCTTCGCGTTCAGTTCGGCCGATTCTTGATACTCCTTGATAATCTGAAGTCAAAGATCAGAGGTAAGAATTGGCCCCGATGCTTTGTACTCAGAAAGTTACGTCTCCAGAGTAGTGCATACTTGGAGAATATCTTCTTCCTGTTTCTTTAAGTCAGAGTTTTTTTGTTGGAGTACAAGTTCGCTCTGCTTCAGCTGATAGATTTTTGCTTGGTCAGTTTCAGACTTCTCTAAAAGAATCTTGCATTTGGTTTCGGTTCGATCTATGTATTCCTTCAGGCTTGTGTTGTCGTTCCAAAGGCTGGAGGCTTCGCTCTGAAGATATTTGTTGGCTTGGTCAGTTTTGGCATTAGCAGTTCGTTCATGGAAGAGAGCTTCCTAAAGAGTTTCTATTTCTTTTGTAAGTCTTTTCGTTTCGGCTTCACGCTCCTTCCATTTCTAGGTGACATGACCCCATATAGCGTTGGTCTAAAAGGAACGTGTGAAGATTAGGAAAGAAAAGGCATTATAATGACAATATCGAATGAAAGGAGTAAGAGAGGATTACCCTGCCCTGTTGCATGAGGCCACTCAGTATAAGGTTGTGGTATGGTATGTCTTTGAACTTGTCATCATCAGCGAAAAACACAAAGTGGTTGTAAGCCTTAATGGGATAGTTGTTAGGGTCGTTAGAGAAGAATGACTTTCGGATTGGCTCGTCTTCTAGTAGAGGGGGAGGTAATTGTTGAGACGAAAAAGGCGGTGGTTCAGTTTGAGGCTTTTTGGGGGGAGGATCGGAGGTAGTATCCTCGGTATTTTTGTATTTTTGACTTTGGATTGAGGAAGGGTTAGGGTCGGCTTCGGAGGAAGGGGCGGTTGCTTTAGAGATAGGGACTCTAAGGTCTTCAGCAGTCAGAGGGATTACCTTAGCTCATTTCTTTTTAAAACGAAGAATTTTCGCTCATTCTTCTGCTGGCAGGTCGAGGGGAATTTTTTGGGATGACCGGGGGTGGGTCGGTTTTTCTCTGAGATCATTTGGAGGCTCTCCTCTTATGCCGAACCCTTGTTGATGCTTCCGGGTTGGTGATTTCAGTAGGTTCGTCTTCAGTGGTTGGTATGTTAGAAGTTTGGGCTTCGGCAGTTGGGCTTGTGGTAATAGGAGCTTCGACAGCTTTGACATGAGCTTTGTCGAAAAGGTAGAGATCCAGGTCGCGATCGCTCGGCTGTAGTCGGTTTGATGAGAGATACTGCAGAATTGAAGGCATTAGCAATGATTATGGTATAAGGGTTTAACAGAAAAAAGTTCAGTGACTTACGGTTATGGTCATAAAGCCAAGCCTGCTTGGTCAGTAAGGTGTAGCTCCATTCCTTCGCAAGTAGTTTCTCAACTATGCTGGCAATCTCTTTTACTCAATCAGAGGAAATGTCGCCCATGGGGGGGGGTTTGTTCGTCTGAGAGATGCCCAGCTTGGCAGTTTGTGAGTCTCTGGCCCTCGGGTGAAGAACCACTCTGTATGCCATCCTTTGTTGCTGGAGGGGGCATCCATTAGAGGGCGTCTCTCTATTCGGGCATTGGGTTTGTTCGGATGTTTACTGAAGGCTTTGAAGCCTGGTTCGGTGGACCCTGTTAGTTGATACAGAGAGAAGAATAGGTCGATGGAAGGTTGCACTTTGGCTTCTTGGCAGAGGGCAATGAAGGCGATGATGTTGATATATGAGTTCGGCACCAGCTGGCTGAAGCCGATGCCAATGAACCCGAGGAGGGTCAGGATGAACGCGTGGAGGGGGAATCGAACTCCCTTCTCTATCAGGGTTAAGGGTACGGCGATCCAGCTGTTGCTTGTATGGTACATTCGGTCAGTGGTTGTGGGGGCTTTCAGTGAATGGATGGCCAGAATCTGGTAGTGCAATCGAACGACCTCCATGTCTTCCTCAGTGAACTTTGAAGGGCTGTTGGCGTGAGGAAATTTTGCCTCGTCGGAGTACTCACACAGGGCTTTCTAGGTGTCAGTCTCTAGTGGATTGGTGGTTGGAGGAGGAGCTTGACTGGTGGTGGCTACAGTGGTGGGATCCGTGGTGATGGCGGTCTAAGCAGCAATGGAGGAGGCGTTGATGGGAACGGTTGGGGCTGGAATGGTGGAAAGAGCGATAGCCGAGATGGGTACGGTGGTGATAGGGATGGAATCAGGGGAGTTGGAGGGGGATGCCATTGCTTGAGCTTCAAAAAATTGCAGGAATGGAGTTTTTACCAAGAAGAGAAAAAGATATGAGGGAGAGACGTAGTATTTTGAAAATGGTAAAGAAGTGATTGTAAGGGGGAAGGGTTTTGTTATGTCGGGTTGTTCCCGAATCCCAAGGGACGGCTCATTAATGGAGGAAATGATGGGGCACGTGAGGATACCAAGGGTTTTTGTCTGGGGGGGGGGCGATTGGGCTGGTCCGGTCTTATGGACTGAGGGGTTGTTTGGATATAGCTGATGGGCCATGTGGATTGGGCTACTGTTGGTGGGCTGTTTTAGTCTGGCGCCAAGTGAGTTGGATAGATTGTCATGATGGGGCTATAAATTGTATACTCTTCCATTAAACGTTCCATTTGATGGAAGACTGGGGGGCAATGTTGGACCCCGAATATTTGAGGTCCAAGACCCAGTTCGGGCTTGACAGTGGTTGGGCCAGTTTGGGTCCGGATGGGAATGTTTGGAGATGACTCCTTATTATATGGGAATTCTAATTATGGAAAGAGGAGTTAGGTTATTGATTTAACTTCCTAAATCCTAGGAGATTTTTTGTGCGATCCTATTATGAAAAGGATATACGGGGGAACCCTAATCCAATTTAAAGATGGATTCTAGCAAGGATGTGAGAACACTATAAATACATGGCTTGACCCTGATCATAAGGTACACACAATATCATTATTTTCCAGCACAAGAGCTTATTGCCTCCATTGTTAGCCTTGTTCGGCATGTACTTATTCTCACACCAGAACTATCCCTCGGCAGCCCAAATCGTCAAGCTTTTGGTGTTTACCCTTTTTGTGCAGGATTGAACGCGCTTTAGTGATTGGAGCGCGTGGACGGATCTTGACGTTAACAAGTATAATTTTATCCCACATCAATTAATTATCAATGCGGCATATTTGTGTAGATTGACCTAACAAATATATTAGATCAACTCTTTACCTAAAACATTAATTTATTATATTGAGATTCTACTATACTTATTAATTAATAAACAGTCATGAAATTTTTTCCGAATGAGATTAATGTAAAGTATCCCAACAATCTCTTACTTTTACTTGAATAATTATTACAATTATCACACACAAAAGTAGTCACGAGAACATACATTCATTCAACTTAATTAATACTACTTAAATCATACTTCAGCGCGTATGGAAAGAGTAAAAATGTGTGGAATGCAAGTTGCTACACCATGGACTGCCTACACAATAGCCAACATGAAACTCCCATCGAACCATCAACCATGGTTTGATTTCAATTGTCGTGGTTGTACGATCTATATGAAGCATCATCAATGTAACACACATTTGTGTAAATTGGCCAACAAACATGATACATCACTTGCTCAAAAGGTAAACTTATTAAGTTTAGATTTTAACATACTTGTTATTAACCTATCAACATTTTAAAAAAAAATTCATGTGAAATTCATATAAAATATCCCAACCCACATACAGATCCGAAAGGCAGGTATGACAATTGTCATAGCAGGAGCGAAAATGCAGCTATGATGATTCCCATAGCCGGATCGAAAATGCAGCTAAGGCAATTCCAATTATTTGGTCATAAAAAATCTCAAAATTTGAAGTTGATATGAATTAATTAAAATATAATAAATTATTTAAAAATATGTTAACTCCAAAATTGTAACTTTCAAAATTTTAATGAATTTACATTTGAGTTTTAGAATTTTTTGGGACTCCAAAAAGTTAAAATAGATCTTTTTATATAATAAGAGAGTCGCAATTATATAACTATAAAAATATAAGTCATTTATAAAAGATTGAAAGGCCATAAGTTAAGGGGCAACTTAATGAAATTTGAATCCGAATTGACTCATATTTCAGCAAATTTGAATAATATTAATAGCCACTTTAATAAGGTAGTCGGAGGACTCACTCCGATTTAGAATCTGACTAATATTTTGTGTCTTGTGAGTTTGAGCTCATGTTATAACAACTATAATTAAGTGTTTTAGTTGTTATATAAACCATTGCTTGGTATATAGTAAATCATTTTAGTGTGAGGCACGTTAATGAATACATCAAATATGGAAGACTAGTTACAATTCGGTGAACTTGAGTTTATCACATTTTTTTACTTTCTATTTTTCATATAATTTTAGATTAGATATGAAATCTACAAAACTTGATGCTTCAAGGTCAATCTTTTATTTCCTTGTTATCTTAAAAGTTGTCCAATAATTTTCTTTTCCAACTTGTTTTAGACTATAATTGGGCACGGTAACAGATAAATAGGAATCTCTTCAAGAAAAATTAATGGACTATTTCCTTATGACTTACAAACATCATATATAAGTGAGACTTGGATTAAAAAAGATTTTTTCCTTCTATAAATATTCTCATAGCTTTCATATTTGATCACCAGCGTAACAAAAGTTATATAATTCTTACTTTAGTAATATCTTCTCCATGGCCTTATCTTCTAAAGTAAATTCGGCCGTGCCCAAGCCTGAAGTTGTTCGGCCTATGAGACGCTTCAGCCCTAGCATATGGGGTGATCGTTTCTCTTCTTTCTTTGTCGATGATAAGGTACTATTAATGTTTCTATATTGTATGGTTTGTGATATATATATATATATATATATATATATATATATATATATATATATATATATATATATATATCGGTCCGGATTTTAAGCTTACCATTTATCCAACATACTTTGCTTACCCCCTTTAGCGACGAATCGGGCGACGGTTCGGTCCGTCGTTATATATACAACCATTGTCTTAGCTTTTAGCGACGGACAACATATAGATGACGGTTGTATATATAGCGACGGACCGAACCGTCGCCCAATCCGTCGCTAAAGGGAAATAAACAAGGTATATTACATAAATGGTAAGTTTAAGATCCTGACCGTATATATATATATATAACCACTATCTACTTTATTTAATTTATCTAGATCGTTTCAAATACAAAAGAGATTTAATCTTGATTTAAGTACCATCCAATCTTATGAGTGCAAAGAACATGTAAAATTATGATTTTTTTTTGTAAAAGTTAATATCACTTTATATTTAAAGTGATCTTGGATAAGTTATATCACCATCTATTTGGCAGATTGCTGGTAACATTTGTCACAACAACTGGGAGAGAACTACTTTTGAACCGGTCCTAAAGTTATTTTATTGTGCGTTCTCTCACAACTTTTGGTTAGATAATTTAGACTAAAATACAATTTAAACCCTAAAGTTAATTGAGGTTTCCATCCCAAAATTTAAATTGTATTTAAGTCCACTTCAAAGTTATTTTTGACGGTTTTAACAGTTCAAAAGTAAGAGTGCATTTTTTTAGTGCAACGAACACCGGGATGCATTTTGTTGAGCGAAAATGAATTTTGGATTGCGTTTTGGCCAGTTTAAATGACATCAACGGGTGCATTTTGTTTAACATAAAAGATTTTGGATTTTTGAGATGCATTTAGATATGTTTTAAACATTGAACTGCAAATCTCTACAATCCTAAAAACTTTGGGGTTCAAAGTGTATTTTAGTAAATAATTTATTATAAAGAACTTGTCTTACAGTTTGCTTTGACGTACTGCAGGTATGGGACATGTATTCCAAAGAAGTTGATGCTCTGAAAGAAAAAGTGAGGTCCATGTTAGTTGATGTGGGTACTAAGCCATTGGAGAAAATGAAGTTGATTAACACAGTTGAACGCTCAGGTCTGTCGTATCACTTCCATGAGGAGATTGAAGATCAACTGCAGAATTTGTTTCATGGCCATCGCGACGAGATTGAAGACTTTGATCTGTTTAATACTGCAGTTAGTTTCAGGATATTCAGGCAATACGGTTATAAAATTTCTTGTGGCAAGTCATAAAACGTCTACAAAAGTACAAATGCAATTCGTAACCAAGATCAATTGCGATAGTATTATCAGTAAACCTCACACCCTATACATGAGAATAAAACCCTAACCATACCGAGAAAAGAAAACATCACAACCATGAGAAGGAAAGAAAGCCATGAAAGAATGTTTGACAATATATATAGGGCACACAATATAAGTGAAAATACAACCCTCAGTATAAAGAGAAGCAAATCTCACAACAATAAAGAGGAAAGATCAAAGACTCACAATAAAAGATGAAACTCTATGAGTGAGAATTAGTTTTGGAAAAATTAATTTTATTTAATTATTAATTTCTACATAAAGGTTTTCTTCATTCCCTAATAAACAGCTTAATTAATAAATCCCAAGAGTTTAGCTTATGTGCATATGGATCTAGTCATGATAAGTTTAAAGGGGTTCAAAACCCTAAAATTGTTATCAAACTAACTATATTATATGATGGCCTTCATTTCAGATGTCTTCTACAAATTCAAAGCCATCAATGGTAAATTTGATGAAGCTCTTGCCGCCGATGCATTGGGAATATTGAGCTTCTATGAAGCAACACATTTACGGATTCGTGGAGAAGAGATCTTGGACGAGGCTCTTGTTTTCACAACTTCTCACCTCAAAAAGATAGCCACGGATTCAAAGTCGGCCTTGGCTAAACAAGCTAGACATGCCTTGGAGCAGCCCCTCCACAAAGGTGTCCTAAGAGTTGAGGCAAAGCATTTCATCTCTTTTTATGAGGAAGACCCTTGTAAGAATGATTTGCTACTGCGATTCGCAAAGTTGGATTTCAATATGGTGCAAATGTTACATAAGCAAGAACTATCTCAACTCTTAAGGTAATATATAAGCTTAAACACACTTTCAACTTTTAAGTTTTTTACATTTTAGAAACATCAATATTTCAATTTTAAGATATTAATTAAGCATGTAATAATTGATCGGAGTGAGGGTATTTTGGGTAATATCACTTTTAACTAAATATATATGAGAACACAAATAATTTTAGAGTGATTAGTGTGTGATGAAGAGAAAATAGGAGGAAAAATTAGAAACTAAATTGTTATTCCATTTTGAGTCGCCACTTATTTCAACAGAAAATACTAAATTCGGTGGCCAGAAAATTTGTTTATAGAAATTCAAGAACATTAAGATTCAATGTCCTAAACTAAAATAATTAGGGTTTAATTCTAAAATGTGATAAGTTTAAAGATTTAAGGTTTAAATACATTTTAAACCTTAAAGTTATTCCCTTTTTACACTTTAAACCTTAATGTTTCAACTTTAAGACATTGAACCTAATGTATTTGAATTTTTATAAATTAAACCTTTTGGCCATTGACATGTAATAATTAATTAGACTATTTTGGATAATTTCACTCTTAAATATCTTTGGAAGAAAATAAAATTGTAAGCATGTAATTAGTGTATAATGAAAAAAATAAGTAGAAAAAATTAGAGTCAATATAAACGATATATAGTCTTAAAAGTCTTACTTTCTCACATTAAAGAAAAACTTAAATATAAATTTAAAAGCACATAAAATTGTATGCACGTGATTATTGTATGATAAAGAAGGAAAATGTGAAAAAGTTTCAGCTAATATAAATAATATATACCCTTAAAAGATTTAATTGTCCTTTTAGTTTGAAGTTTCGTGACCTATTCCGGTAAAAAAAATACTAAATTCAGTGGCCAAAAGTTTTAATTTATAAAAATTTAGATATTAATGTTTTAAAGTAGAAATATTATGGTTTAAATTGCAAAAAAACAAAAAAAAAATAAGATTTAAAGTGCATTTAAGCCAAGATTTAAAGTGTATTTAGCCCACATATAACACAGAGACAAATGCATGAATTATAATTACCAAGTGATTAATTTTTTATTTGTATATATATATATATATATATATATATATATATATATATATATATATATATATACACGTATGTATGTACTTTTTCTAGGTGGTACAATGATTTGGACTATGCAACAAAAGTTTCTTATGCACGGGACAGAATTGTAGAGTTATACTTCTGGTCTGTGTTAGCGCATTTTGAACCATGTTATACCCTTTCCCGGATAAGCGAAAATGGAGGTTATGCAAACAGTTACAGATGACACGTATGATTCATATGCTACTTTTAAAGAAATCCAACTTTATACCGATGCAATAAAACGGTACGTATATTATCTCCTCTGTTCGCAATTTTTTCATTGTTTTTGTATATTAGGAAAGAGTTAATTGTCTATTAAACCACGGATGTTTAAACTCTCATATCCCGCTACTCTAAGTATCGTTAAGTACGTATAATTGATTTTTTTGGTCAATTTGTTAGGCAGAAAATAGCCACGTGTCACAATTTAAATGGCTAGAAATTACAAAAGTGTCAGCTATGCTAACTTAACAGTACTTGGGATAGCAGGATGCGAGCGTTTAAATATCGAGGCACGAATGGTAAAAGGATGTATATATACTTCGAAGTTTAATATGCAATTAACTCTTAGAGAAATAACATATGTCTGTTATTTATGATAGTTTTATATTTATCGTGTTGTTAGGATTAAGATAAAAATATTTTAAATTTAAAATAAATATTTTATTATTTATACTTATCTCAAACATGGGCGGATCAGTTAAGGGGCAGCATCGCCAATTGTTCCTGCTCGATTTTTTTTTTATAGGTATAAGAGTAGGGGCAAATATATAAAAAAATAAATTTAAGGGGGCATATTAATTGAAGAGTACTGATTTACTACTACTCTCATTTTTATATTTTTTAGGACAAATAAAATAATTATCATAAACAAACCCCACAAAATAGAATAATAATAATAATAAGATAACTGATTGACACTTCTATCCCTCCAAGTTGTCACCCACTTTCAAAGTCATCCCTAAAGTTCAATTTTCGTCAGTTAGGTCCTTAAAGTAGAATTTTGTTGGCGTTTCTGTTCCTTCAACCCAATTTGACCTAAACCCGACCCATTTTGATCAATTTTAACTCAACCCGACCCAATTTGACCCAACCCAAATTTTTAATATTTTAAAATATAATATTATTTTTAAAATAAGTTTAAAATAATAACTATATTTAATATTTTAAAAAATAATATTTAATATTTTAAAATAAATTATTATTTTTAAAATAATATTTATTTTAATATTTTAAAATAAAATAATTATTTTAAAAAAAGGTATTTTTAATATTTAAAAATAAAATATTACTTTTTTAAAAAAAATTAAAATAATATTTATATTTAATATTCTAAAATAAATATTTTTTTAAATAATTATTATTTTTAATATTTCAAAGGTAAATATTATTTTTGTAAATATTATTTTTAAAAATAATATTTAATTTTAAAATATTAAAAATAATATTTACCTTTAAAATATTAAAAATAATATTTATTTTAGAATATTAAAAATGATAATTATTTTAGAATATTAAAAATAATATTTATTTTAATTTTTTTTAAAATATTTATTTTAGAATACTAAATATAATTATTATTTTAATTTTTTTTTAAAACTAATATTTTTTTTAAATATTAAAAGTAACTATTTTTAAATGATTAAAAATAATTATTTTTAAAATAATTATTTTATTTTAAAATATTAAAATAATTATTATTTTAAAAATTATAATTTATTTTAAAAATAATAATTTATTTTAAAATATTAAATATTGTTTTTTTAAAATGTTAAATATAATTATTATTTTAAACTTATTTAAAAAAAATATTATATTTTAAAATATTAAAAAATTGGGTTGAGTCAAACTGGGTTGGGTTGGGTTAAAATTGATCAAAATGGGTCGGGTTGAGGTCAAATTGGGCTGAAGGAACGAAAACGCCAACAAAATACAACTTTAAGAACTTAATTGACGAAAATTAAATTTAGGGACGATTTTGAAAGTGGGTAACAATTTAGAAGGATAGAAGTGTCATTCAGCCATTAAAAAGATACGTATTGAGGCTTATTTGAAACTTATAAAAAGATATCACAATTAGTTTTGTACTTTGAAATTAATTCATTAGTTTATTTGAATATAGAAAAAAAATAAATTTGGTTTGAACTATGACAAATAACCGAATTAAGTTTAATTCTAAATTGTATCTAAATATTTTTTATTTAAAATTTATTTTTTAATTTAGATTATGAATATTTATTGCAATTTGTAAACTTTATTATGATTAGTTCAAAAAAAAATTATTTAACTTCAGCAAAAAAAATAGTTAAAATCCGTCCCTGTTGAAAAAAATTTCTAGATCCGCCCCTGATCTCAAATACTTCAAATTCATGTATTAATTAGAGTACAAATATAACCTATTTCCTTGGGTTTCACAAAAAGAATACCATTTGTTAGTATTTCTTGCTCCACAAAATGAGTCCACTTTTTAGCCATAGTCGTTATGGTTGTTAAAGCATTCACAACAGTTTTTTTATCTCTATCCCTCCTCTGTAGTATATTGGGTCATTCTGCAAAGTAGAGATTCAATTTTTTCACTATGTACCTAACAGGTTCCTTATATTGATTCTTTAAATAATAAAATTTGAAATTTAAAAGTTAAAAGTTAAAATTTGAAAGTACCAACAGTCAAAACATCAAATTAATAATAATCTTATAATTTATAAAAGAGAGTATAATTTATCAATTGTATTTCACTGTAAAATAATTTTTATTTTATTTTAAATATGAAATAATTTATGGAATGAGTATTGAATGGATTGTAACTGCAAATGTACATAAGATCAATATTAACTTTTAAAAAGTTAATTTATGATATTTTTAAATTTAAATTTAATATGATTCATTTAAATTTTGAAAATAATAAATTTTATAATTAATAGTACTTTTATAATATTTATAATTATATTGACATAAATTAAATAAATTTATATCAATTTTAAATTTAAATATGTTTGAAATTAATTTTTAAAAAATAAGTCAATATTAATTTTATAATTTGAAAATGAAGTGGTAAAAAAATGTCAACATGTGTATGATTGATGAGTTGTCTACTTAAATGAGGGTGTGAAAATGTGACGCCCCCAGAATAGGTCCATTCAACCCAACCCATTCCGAGTCGCCAAATACATGGTACAGAATTCAAATACAAACTTTATATCATACGGTCGTGCAAAATACGACCACACAACTGTGAGTGTCAATACAAATATGTAGAAAATATTAAGATTCAAACTAAGTCCTCATTACAATTATTATCACACTATTTATCAGAAATAGTGAGGACTACTACTGCTCTAACTCGGACCATCACTCTGTCCCCCGACTAGTTCCCGCGACATTCTCATTTTCTGAAGAGGACAACAGATGAAAAGGGTGAGCTCAACTAGCTCAGTAAAGAATATTATGACTAAGATAATGGAAAATAAATTATCGTTAGCCTTTAATAAATCAGATAAAATATAATGGACAACCAATCTTAGATCAATATTCGCAGCGGAAATAACAAATCCTTAGAAGAGTTAAGCAGAGAATGAAGTCTACTTTCTTCTATGATTTAAAAGTCCATCATCAATATTTTATTCCTGTAACATCAATCAATATACATCTCGAATCAAATATTCATCTTTGCACTACAGGCCAAAGATAATCATTTGTATCATCAGTGGTCATATTCATCTCAACACATGTCATCTTTGCACTACAGGCCAAAGATATTCATCAGGTAATCATTCATCTTTGCTCTACAGGCCAAAGATATTCATCAAGTAATCATTCATCTTTGCTCTACAGGCCAAAGATATTCAGTTACATCACCTTTTAGGACTGAGAATGATGAAAAATATTTTAAAAAAAACGAATCCAGTGAGATAAAAGACAAAGACTAAGTATTCATATTTTAGTATATCCAATTCAAAAATACCTCGTAATAATCAATTATGGAGCAAAATTCAAGAATAGAGCTCAAAACTTGGATACAATCAAAGATAGTAACCTTAACAAGCAATTTGGACAAATAGAAGAAAATTTAATTTTTCCTGTGAATAGTGCCGTATACGTGAATAGTAATCCCGACGGAAAAAGTAAGAATTTCAACATAAAATCCATGACAATATTTCTGTATAATGATATTGAAAAGAATAACATCATTTACGAAAGAAAATAACATCCCTTACTTCAAAAAGATAGAACCTCTAGAATATCGGATATAATACCGAAGAAAATATGCACTGAATACTAATACTCAAAGTATAGAAATACTCACAAAAATACGCTCGATATTATAGAGAGAGAAAACTTCTGATTCTGGTGTGATTTTCAATTCTAACCTAAGCACCCTATTTATAGGAAAAGCTTAGGATGATAAAGGAGACTAAATGAATAAAATATTATTATTTTTAAAAAAAATTCCGCCGCCTGGCGGCTTCCCAAAATTCAGATTTTCAACAAAAGTGGGGCCCACCCATTAAATAATATTTATTTTCCGAAACTTCAATAATTCATAACAAATAGCCCCTTTGTCAGAAAAATACAAATTCTATGTCCTTCCATAGGAAATTTAATTCTCTACAACTTTGCAGAAGGAAGTTTTTCCAAATTCCAAACATAAATTATCCGGAATCCATAAACAGATGATTTCTCACACCAAAATATTGATAAAAACTCATCAGCGCCAATTCCTTCTTTAATATCCACAAATAAATATTTCCTTATCATATAAATCAATAATTAATTATTCACAAATAATATTATAGAACTACAATATTAACAACCAGGTCGTTCCCAGGAAAGAGGGGGCCTTCCGATAAGGACTTCTCCTTACTGGCGCGCAATTAAATAACCCCTCCTAGACAGAACTTCCTTAGACATTGTCAATAATGCTATCTAATAATATTATTCAAATAATATGAATTATTGAGTTGATAATGTGAAATACTGTGCAACGACAATTATTGAATCAATACTACAAGATATCAACTGTAGCCATTATTGAATCAATCATAAAAAAATAGCAACGTAGCAATTATTGAGTCAATAAAATATCAATGCAGCAATTATTGAGTCAATAATATAAAATATCAACGTAGCAATTATTGAGTCAATAATATAAAATATTGAACAGTAATTACTGTAACAATAATTGAGTAATGACTTCTCACGTAAGACTCAATAATTTGAAATACTGTGCAATACCGTGTGCTACTATGCAACACCGTGTATCACTGTATTTTAACCACCGGGTATTTCAATAGTACTAACGGTAACAACTACGCCGTTATCTTGTAAAAAATTATTTATGTCGCTTTCTATATCCGACAGTTATTCCGTTGTGGGGGCCCACAAATAGCTGCGCCGTCGTACGAATATTCCCCGACAACAAGAATATTCTACGACCAAACGAATATTCTCCGACAACAAGAATATTTTATAACCACTTGCTCATTTTAAAAATATTTGTACATTTCACCCATAACTTTCATATTTATCAAATCAACACCTTCCTATTTCGAAATAATATATAAAGAAAATTAAATCTTTATTCATAAAAGTTGGGGTCTTACAGAAAATGTCATTTTGTATATATAGAGAATGGTCTTTTGACTCCCTCATAATGGGGAGTAAAATCCTATATTGGAATTAAAATAGAGAGTCAAATAAGGATAATGAAACTGTTGGATAATGATTTGTTAATGTATTCTTTAAAATTAGGGATAGATAATTAATTAGGGAAACTGTTGTGAATGTTCTTATCATAATTTCATTATTATACTACACTTTTAGACTAACAAGTTATTAATTTTAGAAATGTACATAAAACAAAAAAGTGTTCATAAATATTCGCAAATATTTGAAAAAAAAGGATTATTTATTTATTTTATTTTATTTTTTTGTAGAACTATTAGATTAATATTCTTCACCTTGGGAAACTTTAGCACAACCTTGTTATTTTCCCAAAAGATATCTTAAGAATTTTTTTTCGTTATTTTCAAAATTAGGTAGAATAGATAATTACATTAGGCCTGCAATTTTTCAGATGGGATATGAGCATCATTCATAAGCTTCCAGAATATATGCAAATCTGCTACAATGGTCTGCTAAATCTCGTGGACGAAATTGTTGAAGAAATGACAAAACAAGGAAGATCCTACACTACTCATTTTTTAAAAGAATCAGTATGGAATTTCTATGCCTAGCTTTTTCCTCAATATTACTATTTTATTTTTATCTCTGCCAAAGAAATAATATTTTTATTTTCTATTTTTCATTTTTCATTTTTTCCACTGATGACAGTTTCAAGAAATAGTAGGGGGTTATTATGTGGAGGCAAAGTGGTTGAAGGAAAAATATGTGCCCCTATTTGATGATTATTTGCCGAACTCAATAAGTAATACAGGCATCCGCATGATGGGGATAGCGTCTTTTATGGCAATGGGAGAAGAAGCTAGTGTTAAGGATTTTGAACACACATTACATAAACCAAAATATGTTGTTGCTGCAAGTTTATATGGTCGACTCATGGACGACGTAGTGGATTTTGAGGTACTCTACCAAGGGGTCATTTTAGTAATAATACCCCGTTCTTAGGAGAAAAATAAGAGAGACTAAATTACATATATGTCCCTACAAGTGACCTTATTTTTCTCAATTCGATCATTCTTTTGAAGGTGGTGTATGGTCTTTTAAAGATGTAATTTATCATTTGCAGGACGAACAAGATGATAGTACTACAGCGGTTGATTGCCACATGAAGCAGCATGGAGTGGCAAAAGAAGAATCTCTTGCCGAGCTTCATAAAATGATGGAGAATACTTGGAAAGATATAAACGAGGAACTTCTGCAGCCAACGCCTGTTTCAGTACATCTCATTAAGATATTTCTCAATTATATGCGGCTGGTTTTTGTTACCTACACGCATGACGATGGATATACCCACCCTGAAGGACATCTGAAAAACTACGTCATGCAATTGTTTGTCGAGCCCATACCTATATGAGTGTGGTCTTCTACTCTTTAGTTTAAGCATCAGCATGCATGCATGAATTTAGTACTTGGTATTTTTTAAAAAAATAATAACATGTTAAAAAATGCTAGATTATTAGACAAAAGTTATCGGTTTAGCTAGACAAAGTTTTACAGAGTTGTCTTGTACAATTTTGTAAAACCTTATCTAGGTAAACTAGATAATTTTTGTCTAGTTACCTATCATTACTCTACAATGTATAGGTTTCAGCTAGTAGTTTTGTTTTAAATTTGGAATTTCCACATCTATTTTTGTATTGTACTTGAAATAGAGGGTGAAATAGAGAGGATCCTAATTCACACGTGAGGGGTCAGGTCCATGTACAACTCTCAATACACGTTAGAGTATATATTTTGTTTGACATTGAATAACTTGAGAAAATATATATAATATATAATGACTTGGATCAACTCTTCTTATTGTCAATTGATTTTGAGATAGAGAGTTTGATATTTTTGTGTACTAGACTTCGGACTCATTTTATAAATCTAACATAATAAAACTCATTTCGGGGGAGCAACAACCCCAATTCAAATTAAAGTAATGGCAGGTTTTCCTGCATTCATCCTCCGTTGAATTCTATTCTGATGAAAACTAGACGAGCTGTAGTTTTTTAAAAATATTCTTCATACCTTTCAACAGTAGTAATTTTTTTTTATGATTTACAAAATAAAATTCATTAATACTCAAAATATAAATACAAAAATGTCAAATCTAAAAGTTTTGGATAGGAGACAACTGTAAAAATACTTCTATAGGAGACATATGAAGTAACTACCCCCCTAATACAAACATATCCTAACTCAATTTTACCACTAACTCTAATTAAACCCAGAACTGCTACAAATAAGAACTATACCACTTGATGCAAGGAGAAAATAGCAAGAAGAAGAAACAATCTGCTGGAATATCTGGGTGGCCCGAAATGCTTCTCTCTTTGGCCAGCCTATGGATAGCTCCACCCTTCTCTAGCTGATCGGTACTCGCAGCGTGGAGTGATTTGCTCTTAAAGAGCCGATGCGGCTTGTTACTCAGCGTCAATTATCTTAGGTTGGATGGGAAAAACCTATTGGAAAAAGTGAACCTAAAATAATCTCAATCTTAGAAATTACTTTTCACTCTTTTTGCATTTAAATAAGAAATCAACAAATCTAATATCAAGAACGAAAATAAACAAATAAACATCCACAAACAAGATACAATATTTAACTTGGAAAATCCTTAATGGAAAAATCATAAATTGAACTCCGAATCTCGATTGTACCATTAATAATAGGCTTACAATAATCCTCTCATGTTTTACGTCTTACGCAATTAAGAGAGTAAAAAATTACCTTTAACTAGGTTGAGCAACCTAATTAACTTCACCAAAATAATATCATATAAGGGTAAAATGCAAAATCGACCACTGAACTTTAGTGATTTTTTGGGTATTGAACCCCCTTTGTTGGTCAACGCAAATTGAGCCCCAGGGCGTCAACGCAAATTGAGCTCCAGGGCGCCACATTGGCGTTGACTAGATCTGACGTGGGCATTTTTCATTTATAAAAATATGTCACTCCACTGATTCGAACTCAAAACCACAAGTTTGAAACTTTGGTCCACTAACCACTCGAGCACCATGGACCTAGCGGTTATTATTTCGCAAGGATTAATCTATATATTGAAACAATTCCTTTCCCCTAAATAAATTAAAAGGCAGATCCTTCAATTTTCTAAGTTACATCATCTCATCTCATTGTTAACTCTACTCTCTTATATTTTAAATAATTATATCTTATTTTTTTAACTCTAATTTGAGAGTTGCAAAAACGAGCTTCGAATTGCAATTCGTCATCTTAGCAAGATCGTTGCCTCTACTTTGCCTCCAAATGGTACCAATCCATAAACCCTAGAACTGCAATTCGTCATCTTAGCGATCGTTGCCTCTACTTTGCCTCCAAATGGTACCAATCCATAAACCCTAAATCTCTCTCTATTTCATATCAAAATCGAATCTTGAAAACAGTTGGGTTCACTATAAGAAAAGGGGCTAATTCCGACGGAATATTTTGTCGGATATAAGGCATTTTCGTCGAGCTTAGGCTTACTTCCTACGAAATATTCAGTCGACAGTTCCGTCGTCATTAACCTCCTCGGCATTAAGTTCGTCGAGATTTCAGTCGGGAATAACTATAATCGACGAAATAATTCCGACGGACGGATCAGTCGAAATTATGGTAAACCCGACGGAATTTCTTATAACCGACGGAATGTTGCGTCGAACATAAATATTATAAATTTGGCCAAATTTAATTTAAATATTTAATGTCGACGAAAACGACTTATAGTCGACGACTTATTCCGTCGAACTTAGAAAATGTAAAATAATTAATTAATTTAATGTTGTTAATTCCGACGGATATTCCCTCGGTATTAGACTATTCCGTCGAGAATAGCTAAATTTTTTTATAGCAGATTTTTGTAATTATAATTTCCAGGGTTTTAAACCCCAATATATTGTACATGTAACCTGTTCCACCTCAATCATACATACAATAATATATTCTCAATTTCAAATCACATACGTACCAACAACGTACACTAATATATATCAACAACGTATACATGACGCTAGCTATACCAACAACGTATACAACGCTAATACAAACAACGTATACACGCCAATATATACCTGTTATATCTAATCACATACGCTATAACGTTCCATAACGATTACAAATACACGCTATAACGTTCCCATAACGATTACAAATATTACCTAATGTTAATTACTAAGATAACAAGTATAAATATCAACTATCCCGTAATGAATTATAACAAATAATACGCTATCGACATTCAGATCACAAACCTGTTTGATTTACAAAACTCGTACAAAACAAACTTAATTTGTAACTTGTACAAATGTTCTAGAATATAATGAAAACAACTAAATGTACAACTACAAAGTAAACGTAAAACTAGCTAGCTAGTAGGAGGATCATCAGACGAGGGTGGGCGACGCTGATGCTCATCGCCATCGCCACCGCCACCCTGCAGATAAGATTAAGGATATAAATCATTAGTCTATATAATATGTGAGAATGAAAAGACTGTTAAATGAAAATAAAATAACCTGCAGAATACCTGACTCTCGGGCCGCTCTGGTGGATGAGAATCAGTGACAACGACCCTCCGATCGCCATCTCTACCCTGCAGATAGGATTAAAAATACAAGTCATTAGTCTATATAATATGTGAGAATTAAAAGACTGCTAAATGAAAATAAAATAACATGCAGAATACCTGACTCTCGGACTGCTCACCAAAAGCCGACACTAGTAGAATAACCACCATCAGGATCACCTCAACACTTAACGCAGTGAACTGCTCGGGCGGTAATCCAGTGCTCTCTACGGTGGCCCCTGCTGCAATATTCTGAGCCAGCTGGTGAAGGTGCGTGTGGGTAGGTAAGTGGTGACGTCAGAAAGCCAGATCCGTTCGAAATCTCTCCGATACCGCCGCTATAACCCTCTGGAAGAGCGCATCATCTAAGCCAGCGCCCGTATCAGATGATCCAACGTGTACTCTCGGGCGATGGCGCTGGCTAGAGCCTGCGATAATAGACCAATTTATTACGTAGTATATATAAATTTTATTTTATTTTAAAACTTAAGATATATTATATATTACCTCCAGGTAGGGTATACACGGGTATCCTCGGCAGGCCCAACACGCGATACCTGTCGGTATTCAAAGTAGGGGGATCCTGAGACGCAACCCATAGTCTCAGGTCCTCGTCCTGAGATAACTCAATCTCAGGCAGAGGAGTGGTGCAATCTAACAGCTCAGGATCCCCCCTAGCAGCCCGCAACTCAGCTAGACGGGCATCCCGAAGCGACTGAAATCAATCCTGAAATGTTATTTGTATACGCGAGTTAATTATATTATTTGATTAACATTATAATATTAATAATAACTTCAAATTTAGACTATGTCTTACCCGTATAGCTAAGGCTGCAGGAGACAGTATGCTAGACTCCTTAGGGGTGTGGGCCCTATCCCAGAACTCAGTCATCGTAAGGGGTCGGCCCAAGCTCTAGCTCATGGCCTAATAATTAAGATAATTAAAACTGTATTAAGTATGTTACTAACAATTGACTAACTAAATAACAAAATACGCAATACTTATCGACTTCACCTCTTCAAAGGACTGTGAGCTAGTCATGTGTACGACTCGGAGCTGGCTCCTATTTTTTTTCGCTTGCTCCGACTTCTTCTTGAACTCCTCATCCTCCCAGTGCCGACACATAGCCTCCCAAGCCTGATCACCGACTATGTGGGGCTGATGAAGTCTGATCGTAGTCCCAGGCTGCTCGCCAACTGCCCGGGCCGCCCGCTGTCTCATCTTGTAAAGCCAGTCGGAGTAGTTCTTCACGACATGTGCAGTAATAACACTGTCTCCGACTGCTAGAGACACGCCATCCTCGTATCTATAATAAACCTATAAAAAAAGTTGTATCGACATATCAGAATTCATTTGAAAAGTATATAATGGTAAATGATAATGCATTGTTTACTTGAAGCTATAATTTGACTTACGTGGAAATCGCTTAGCACAGTATCCATGAATAAGGCATCATACTGGGCGAACTGGGTAAAGCGCATACAGCCAACAGGCAAGTGTGTCAGGCAGATGGCGTGTAGCGTCGCCTTAGCGACAGTGTCCAAGATGCTACAATATAATGCGAGAAAAATAAAACAATTTGTTATATATATGCTACATGTTAATTTATTACAATTGACAGATTAAAAGTAATACTTACTGTGCCGAGTCGACATCTACTCGGACAAGCCAAATAATCCGAGGTTAGTGCCTCGCTGACGTCGACGAGCACTATCTGTATAAATAACATTATATAAATATAATATTTTCATAATTCCAATAAATTTAATATTTAAGTTTGGAAACATACTATTTAATGAAGATCCCGCGCCGTGGGTGCCGTCATCTGGTCCCGAACGACCACCACCACGACGACCTCCCCCGCTATGTCTAGCCATAGATCAGCGTACTACTGAAATAACAAACATATTAATCTATTAATTAAGTTGTAGTTAATTTATCTAAATCAAATTATCGTTCGATTACAGAAAACCATTTAAGTTAAGACTACATACGTCATCAAACCCGTCAGAATCAATCTCATCGTCGTCATCTGATTTTGACTCCTCTGCCTTCGTTTCGATTTCATACTCGTCGTCTTCGTGTACAACGATATAGTCATTGACAACCACGTCTTCCTCAACATCAGGTATGTCAATGAGGTCAAAAACCATATCATCATCCCGTAAGACATCTACCTCGGGATTGCTAATTTGTTCTTGCAACGGCTCATTTATTCCCGACAGATTAGTACCATCAAAAGCACGAGTCTTTGTTGTGACAACGGTATACCAGGGGCTACGATAATTTAAGACATTCGGGGCGTAGTATACTTGAGTGGCTTGGCTAGCTAGAATGAATACATCATTAGATTGTAGTTTTAACTTTATGTCTACCGTGACGATTCTATTACGATCAATTTTAACACCCATAACAGTATCAAACCAGCGACACCTATTTGCCATTGGGATAATTTAGTACAACCATGCTTCCTCCAATCGTCCATAGTAATTGGACTCAGAGTCTTGGTAGCAACTTCCCAACACGACAACGCCCGAATTGATTGACGTCATTTCATTCAAGTCATCAACCTTGAATCTATACCCATTCACAATGCAACCAGAAAATGAACTTATGAGTTTGTACGGGCCTGAAACAACGTCTTTAAAATGCTCATAAGCACTATCCGCTTCAACCCTGCTCTTAAACCACTGGTGAAAATTTTCTGTAGTGAATGCTTCCAACTGTGCTGGAGTCATTCCCAGATTAGAAGCATTCGCTTCCTCTTCGAATGCACTGAAATAATATGTTAAAATCATTATTACAATCATAATCTTAGTGTACTGACATGTGTACATATAATAATACATACTTGATGTCTTCCGCCAATTCAGGCAAATTTAGAAGCACGTATGTGGATACAATCTTCAAATCTCGGTCGCTTAAGTAATTTATTGTCTTATGGCCAAATGGTTTTGCCGGATATGTGAATATAGCTAACTCATCATCAGAATGAGATTGATCACCAATGACCTCATTTTTACTTAAACGAGTGTGCTTAGTTGATACTACATCGTCGAAGAACAGAGAGCAGAAATTTACAAGTTCTTCCGCCGTATAACGTTCAGTAATTGAACCCTCTACACGAGCTTTGTTTTTCACTTTCTACTTTAATCGACGCATATACCTGAAATATGATTGCACGCAATTATTACTAATAATATGCGTTGGAAAAATCATCAAAATTTAAACAAATAGATGATAGTTACCTCTCAAAAGGATACATCCACCGATATTTCACCGGTCCTCCAAGTTTCAGTTCATATGATAGATGTATAGGCAAATGCTCCATCGAGTCAAAGAACCCTGGATGTAAGATCATTTCGAGCTTGCACATTTTCAGCACTATATTCTTCTCCATCTGTTCAACATCACTGTACCGTATTACTATTGAGCACATATCCTGAAAGAAAGCTGAAACTTCGGCCAAGGCATCAACAAATTTCCTAGGAAACATCTCACGAAACGCAATTGGCATCAACTTCTGCATGAATACTTGGCAATCGTGAGATTTGAACCCAATCATTTTTAGCTGCTCAACCTTGGTGCAACGAGAAATGTTAGAAGCATATCCATCTGAGAGCTGCAACACACTTACCCACTTGCACACGTCTTCGACCTGTTGCTTAGTTAGACAAAATGATGCTTTTGGTTTTGAGTTATTAGGTCGAATCCATAATTTCGACTTGATATTCATTTCCTCCAAATCTTTACGTCCTTTATCAGTGCCTTTTATTTTACCACTCGCATCTAACATGGTGTAAAACAGATTCTCAAACACATTCTTCTCGGTATATATGACATCTATACAATGACGGAATAAAAGTGTGACCCAATATGGCAACTCAAACTACATGGGCGAGTGTGTCCAGTTATGAGTTATTCCGTAACCAGCTGCTCTCAACTTACCATGCTCCTTACCTGGCGGTGGAAAAGATAGATCGTTAAGCCAGCCCGATATCTTGCTGCCCGACAAACGTCCAACCACCCCCTTTTTCTCTGTCTTTTTGTTAAACTGTGCAGACAACTTTCTGTAACTGTGGTCAGCAGGCAAGAATCTATGAGCAGTTCCAAACCAACTGGTTTTACGCCCATGACGTAGTTGTATGCCTTGCACATCCCCCATACAGACTGTACATGACAAATTCCCATGAGTTGACCAACCACTGATCATCCCAAGTGCCGAAAAGTCAGTGATAGTCCACAACAAAGTTGCCTTCATCACAAAATTCTGCATCTTCGCTTTATTATAGGTCTGAACACCCGTCTCCCACAACATCTTAAGTTCATCGACTAACAGCCTGAAGTACACGTTTATGTCTTTTGTAGGACTTTTATCCCCCAGTATCAGTAAAGTCAAGAACAGATACGGATCCCTCATGCACATTGACGGTGAAAGATTGTACGCTACCATTATTACTGGCCAAACAGAATAGGGCTGGCTAAAATTATTAAATGGACAAAACCCATCTGTAGCCATGCCAAGCCTGGCATTCCTATCATCCTCTGCAAATTCTGAAAAATTTTCATCAAACTTCTTCCACTCATCTCCATCTGCAAGGTGAGTCAGCTGACCAGGCACGACATCCCTTGTTCTATGCCAACTCGTATGTTGAGCCGTATGGGACGACATGAATAGCCGTTGAAGCCTCAGCGCAAGAGGAAAGTATCGTAAGATCTTCCTGGGAACATGTTTCTCCTTTTCCCCACGTTTTGTCACCTTGAAGCGAGGCAAGCTGCATATATCACACTGTCCCTTATCTCTGTCCGCCCCATTACTTAACATGCAATCCTGCTCACAAGTATCGATCTTCTGATACCCCATATTCAAACCCTTGACCATCTTCTTCACTTCGTAATAATTTGCAGGCAAGGTATTATCCGTGGGTAAAAAATCGCAGATAAGAGCAAGCAAATTGTTGAAACCTCTCTCACTGCAGTTTTCATCATTCTTAAAGTGTAAGAGCTTAGTCACTGCAGATAGCCTGTTGTGCTTGTCATTTCCAGGATACAATGGGACCCCCGATTCATGTAGCATCTTGTAAAAGGCATCAGCTGAATCATTTGGTTTTTGCTGCATTGCCTGACACATGCTCGTTATCGGCCCAGTTTATAGTGTTAGGCTCATACGCATCGACCAACATCTCCACGGCATCATAGTTATCCACAATTGAATCCCGCAACTCAGCTGGTTGGTCTACACTGTTTGCTCGTTCCCTCAACTCAGCTGATTGCCCGTGATGAATCCATAGGGTGTACCCATCCACAAATCCACGGGGAAATAAGTCAAATCTAATCTCGTCGGCTTTCTTCTAGATAAGATTTTTACATTTGACACACGGACATCGCATTTTTCCGTTCGGATCCTCAACATGTTTTATTACTTTGTTCAAAAAGTTAGACACCCCATCACGATAAGCTGACACTAATCCCCTCCCATCAATGGGTATCCTATGGTACATCCAACTCCGGTCGGCTGACATATTGATGCTGCACATAAAACGCATTTAGTACAGTTTCTTTGCTTTCTGTAACTGTGGTCTATGCATGAATTATATTTTTCGACAGCATCTCCTCTATAGGACAGTGGTAATTCAGGCTTCTATCCCGTTCCTGGATGCGTCTCTTCACTAGTGCCAACACGTTAAGCACATTTCTACTGTTTTAAAAAAAATTCGGCAGCACCTCTCTATGGTCTCCAAGTACACGAAATAGATTAAGATAACTTAATCTAAGTATTTACTCGAAGAACATGTAGAGATAACAGCCGAAAAATCCTCAAAACAACAAAAACATATTGTTTCGTATTGGCACCGGCTTAAGTGAAAGACATAACATCCAGTAACAGTCCCAAACTGAGGACTATTCGACATTCACTCCTATTGAGTGAATGTCGAACGGGTTTCTAAGTTGACATCTCCAAAGCATGTCTTCATCAAGTTACCTTTACGTAGGCTATAATTGAATTTTACAGGCAAATTAAGAACTATGATTTTCCTGTAAATTAAATTCATTGATAGCCTACGTAAAGGGAAATGGATGAAGACATGTTTTGGGTTCAAAGCTCCACATAGATGCTCTCTTTGTGATGGACTGAAATGTCTACACTTCCGGAGATCGGAGATTTTATAAGTCATATTGAGTTTATTGAATATTGCGGCAAACTAAGCAAGTGCTACTTAGTTTATTTTACCAATGCAAAACTAAGTATTTTTTTTATTATTTTATTAATTTTATAGAAGACTAAGCAAGTACTACTTAGTATTTTATTTTATTTTATTTTATTTTAATTTCATTTAATTTTTAATTAATTTACTTTAGTTGTAGAATACTAAGCAAGTACTGCTTAGTATTTTATTTAATTTTCAATTAATTTACTTTAGTTGTAAAAGACTAAGAAAGTACTACTTAGTATTTTATTTTATTTATTTTATTTTTATTTCATTTAATTTTTAATTAATTTACTTTAGTTGTAGAATACTAAACAAGTACTACTTAGTATTTTTTTTATTTTTATATTATATTATATTATATTATAGTATATTAAAGTAAATTTATTTAATTTATTTAATTTAATTTATTTTTATTTTATTCAATTCTATTTAATTTAATTCTATTTAATTTAATATAATATAATTCTATTTATTTTATTTTATTTTTATTTTATTTTATTTTATTTTATTTTATTTAATTCCATTTAATTTATTTCTATTTAATTCAATTTAATTTAGTTTAAATTAAATTATTTTAATTCTATTTAATTTAATTTAATTTATTTTAATTTATTTAATTTTATTCAATTTAATTTAGTTCTATTTAATCCAATTTAATTTAATTTAATTTAATTTAATTCTATTTAATTTAAGTTAATTCTATTTATTTTAATTTAATTCTATTCTATTATATTATCATATATTATATTATATAAAACTACTTAAATGCTAATTAATTAATTTATTAAAATATTAGGAAACTTAATAAAATACATAAATAAAATGAAATAGGGCCCACAAATATTACAATTGAACATTTCTGACAGAAATTTCGTCGGGAATTCCATCAGAAATAGCAAATATATATAAATTTCACAAAATATATGTAATGCCTTCAATTGAAATCCAAATCCAATTATAAACAATTTCAAACATTACAGTAGGTGAATTAATTTCAGTATATTAATTTCAACATATCAATTTTAGCAATACACAAACCGCCTTCAATTGAATCAATTTCAGCATATTAATCCAACAACAAACAACCTTTAATATCTCAATTTCAGCTAGCATATTAATCCCAACAACAAAACAAATATATATGCATAACTATAATTCAAAGCATAATTTACCTAAAACCATAAATTAATTCTACTAACCTTCAAAATAAATAATTGCAGGAGGATAATTAAGAGGAGCAGCAGCTGCTGGCCGGAGGAGGAGCTAGCCGGAGGAGGGCAGCAGCTGGCCGGAGAGGAGGAGGAGCAGCTGGCCGGGGAGGGGGGGAAGGGGGGACTGGTGGGGGACGGTGGGGGTAGGGGGAAGGGGAGGAGGGGTGTAGGCGGTACGGTGGGTTGGGGGAGGAGGTGGGTCACGGTGTACGGTGGGGGGAGGGGAGGAGGGGCCGAGTGGGGGGGCTGGGGGAGGGGGAGAGTGAACAGACAGTGAGGACGAGAGAGAGAGACAGAGCGAGAGTGAGAAGAGAGGGTGAGGGTGCAGGAAGTGGTGGGGAAGATTTTAATTACGTTTTATCAGTTATTTTCGACGGAACCTCCGTCGGTATTAAGCCCTCGAAAATAAGGTAATTTCGACGGATCTTCCCTCGAAATTAATTCTATTTCGTCAAAATTAATTTCCTGCAGGCAGGAATTCTGGCGCCAATGGAGTGAACACTACTTTCGACGGAATTCTGTCAGAATAATTCTAATTTCGAGGGACACTATACTCGACAAAAAATTCGGTCGAAATTAAGTTAAGGTCGAGGGACTCCTGTCCGTCGAGACTAATTCCGTCGGAATTAGCCTGTTTTCTTGTAGTGGTTTGATTGAATTATTTCACAGGGCAGCAGAATAGTTGATGGGTATCGAGATTTACTCGGAAAAGAATACCCCCTCCCACACAAGATTCCAGCTAGGAAGCTCCAGCATTCGCCGCCGATACCGGACCAACGACTCCACTTCCACACCGGCCGCTGGAGTTTCCTACGTCTCCACCCCAGTGCCGGAGGAAGACAACGAAGCTATTGACAGTGATTTTTACCTTCTGGCCAAATCTTATTTTGATTGCAGGGAGTACCGGCGTGCTGCTCACGTGCTCCGTGACCAGACAGGCAAGAAAGCCTTTTTCTTATGTTGTTATGATCTTTACTTGGTTTGTTTCAACTCTAAACTCTCTTAAATATAACGAGGTTATGTTTCTTCGAGTATACACATTGTTATTGGCTGGACAACACAACCTAAAATGAGATTATTATTTTTTGTTTGATAATATTTGTTTGAATCTCTACTTTTTACTAAATGGGAAGTTTATAAACATAATAATTATAACGAAAGGTCTGTGATGGTTTGTGGGACTGGCGAGCTAAGATTAGGAGGTACCATATCTCCATGCCTGTTCTTCTTTCTTCTTCAGCTAGGGTTTGGCAGATAGAGAAAGTATATGTTTTGTCTCTGTTTTGTCTTTTAATTTTTTTGGAAGGAAATGAATTGTTTCGTTATATAGTTTAATCATTGCGAAATATTAATAGTTAGGCCTGTGGTGCTTGGGTGGTTATGTGACCAAGATTTCAAATTAGGTGTTTTGAGTTCGAATCCTACAACTGACCATATTTTTGAAAAAAAATTAGAACAAGGCCACGTCAGCTCTTACACGTGGAAAAAATGTCCACGTCAGATCTGTAACGTAGGCGGTCAACGCTCATGTGGCGCCCTAGGGCTCAAAATCCAAAATTTTAAATATAAATGGGCTCAATTTGCGTTGACCAACAAAAAGGGGCTCAATATCCAAAAACCACTAAAGTTCAGTGGTCGACTTTGCATTTTACCATATCATATAATGATGGAACCCAATTAAGTATTTCTTAATCTTCCTTCCATTCGGCACTGCACACAAAGAAAAGTCTTCTATATTTTTATTGTTATCCTTGCCAAGATATCTCTTATAATAATAAGACTCACTCATAGCCTTATTTATAGTACTTTTCCTAATCTATTTTCTATTATGAATTGAAAACAACTTATTCTCCTAATCAGATTAAAGATTAGAATATTTACTTGTCTTGATCACTAACCAAACTAACAAGTAAATCCTTTTTCCACTTGGATTTCTTTTATGGTGAGGACCCACACCCAACAATCTCTCCCTCCGAACTCAATATAGGAGAGATCACCAACCACAACTCCTCAATCGGAGTTAACTCCAACGAAGTCTTGGCACAACTCAAGTTTCTTGGAATTTTTAATTTTCTTCATATCTGACTTCATCTCATCGACATGGTTTTTCTCAATGGAAGGATCTTACTCAAACTTGACAGATTTTTTCTTGCCAAATTCATTCATAGCTGCTTTGTACCTTGGCTGCAAACTATCACTTTCTTTCTTCACTTTGGTACCTGATGAGTGGGTTTTATACTTATGAATTAGATATCTTTAGTTTGATGAATTGTGAGTTTTTGGATAGTTTTCGTTCCTTTTTATGTGTTTAATTGATCTTGTGTAGAAAAAGGGAAAATAAAACAAAGATGAAAAATGAAGCTACTTGACTACAACAGTGTCAAAGTGGATCTAAGCGGTTCGAGTTAGGCACGACGAAGCAAGGCACAAGTAGGCTATGACAAGACATTAGCATGAAGAAGCAATGAAAAGAAATTCGGACATTTTTTGGAGTACAATATGTAAGCAAATGCAAGAAGGAGATATTTCAAGGCTTTTAATGCTAAGTTTTGATGCATGTTCTTGTCTTGAAAGTTGGATTTTATTGTAGATCTCGTCGAGAGCTTCGATTTGATAGGTGGCACGTCCCTTAACTCTTCCTAGATCAAAAGTTATTATCTTTTTACCAACGGACGTTGAACCTCAGTTTGGAGTTGCCATTGACATAGCAGCCTCTTGGGGCCCAATTTCGACCTTGATCCAACCAGAATCTCTTAATTCTTAAAGAATTGAAAGTTGTAGATCTACTTCTTAGCTTTTCGAAACATTTTGAGTCGTCCTAGTCGGAGTTTGGACGAGCGAGTTATGGTCAATTTACCAACGGATGTCGAAGTAGAAAATCCCAATCCCTGACTTCAAACACCTAGAGCACTCCTACAAGGCAAAACCAAGCACCTAAGGCGCTGTAATAATCCCAGGTCCTGTATTCAAGTGCCTAAAGCGCTACATTTGAAGGTATGAGGCGCTTGGTTTCAGCTGGGATGTGCGTTTTTGCTAAGTTTTGCACTTCTAATTATCTTGGGACTTGCCAAATTGATTCCTAATTGGATTATAACTCTACTAAGCTATTGAAGAGGCTATAAATACCAATCAAAGGCTGAATTAGAGAAAAAATAACCTAGAGAATAACATAATTTAGGATTAGAGTAGGAGTAGGAGTAGAATTAAAAGTAAGGTTTTGATCAGAGTTGAAGAACGATTCAAAGGAAGGATTGCAGGGATTGAAGGCCAATGTGAAGATCGTGCATACATATAGATTCTTATCTCTTTCCCTTTTCCTTTATTTTTTTTATGAACGTGATGGATTATCTTATAGATTTGATATCTTTTTCAATTATGGGTTAACTTTTTGTTAAGATTACAATGAAACTTAGTGTGTAGTTTAAATTAATCACTTCCTTTTAATTACTATTAGTTATTTTTGAATCGTTTATTATATCTTATGTTTATTGATTAATTGTCTGATCAATAATTACCGTGATAATCTATACAAAATTGAAAGATGGAGTATAAATTTAGATCTGGATATGATAGCATCTGTTAATATAATCTGAGTAAGGTTAATATGATTAGCGTATAGGATAGGAATATATTTATATGTCTTTTGCAGCCATTGAATTAACTACAAGAAATCACACATTTTATGATAATTTTTTTTGCCACACAAAATTTTTCACAATTTGTTAATTAATAATTACAAAATTCATAATCATCGCTAAAATTTTTGCTTTTGTGACGACCTTTAATTTTGTTACTATTAATCATTTATATCGTCACTAATTTACACATTTGATGACGATTAACAAAATTTCGCCACAATTTATTTTGGAGGTAGAATTTCGTACCAAAATTTTGGAATAGTGACATGTTTGTAATAATTGATGACAGTATTTATTGTCACATAATATTTCTTTCGATGACAACATAATAGTGTCATTAATTATTTTTAAATTTTAGTGACAATGTGATTTCGTCACTAATGTTCACATTTAATGACACCAAATACAAATTCATCATAATTTTAATTGGAGGCAAAATTTTTCTGAAAAATTTTGGAGGAAAATTTTTTAAAGACAAAAAAATAATAATTTATCGTAAATACCAATTTTATATGACGAGATAATAGTTCGTAACTAATTAGATGAGTGGATAAGTGATAAAAATATTTCGTCATAAATTCTTATATTTAGTGACAAAGTACGTAATATCGTCACAATTTTATTTGGAGGCAAAAAAAATTTACGAAATTTTGGAAGCAAATTTTGTAAAAACAAAAAAAATAATAATTTATGATAATTTTTATTGTCACAAATTCCAATTTTATATGATGAGATAATAGTTTGTCACTAAACGTCCAAATTTAAAAAAAAATGATTTTTAAAGCCACTAAACTCCCAAATTTCATTTAAAAAAATAAATAGAAAAGATAATAATAAAACTTACTATTTTACTAGGACCCTTTTATAGATATATTTAACTAAGTATTTTTATGTATGCTATATGTAAAATTGAATTTTAAACTATTAATATATAACTTAAGAGTTAACTTAATATAAGAAATTAGGGCTCTTGCGAAGGAAAATTTGTGAATAAATTATTTCCTTCTCAAATAAGATTTTTTTGTGAGGGATTAGTGAAGGAAAAAGATGTATGACAAAAAATAATTAACGAAAGAAATTCATTCACAAACTTATTTCTTTCTTTCGCAAATTTAAGATAATAAAAGAATAGTTGACACCTATTTTTTGTTGAAAAATTGCCAAGGAAATTTTATTCGCATTATATAATTAGTGAGAATTATTTTATGAGAGAAAAATTCTTCGTTACTTTGTTTGAAGTAAATCTAAGATAATCAACAACCAAGAATATTTCACAAATTCTAAAAAAATATTTAGTAATTTAAGTGGTAGGATTGCCGTCTCTGCAAAAGTAATATATTTTTACTACTCCGTATTATTTTTCTCGATAATTTTTCATTCGGTCTCCCCTCTTTCTCCACCTCCTTCCCTCTCCTTCCTCTATCAATCTGTCTCCCCTCTTCTTTCTTTATCTCCATCCCTCTTTGTTCCCAACATGCGATAATAAATCTATTTTCCTTCTTCTTCTCTCCTCTTTCCTCTTCGCCTCCTTCATTTTATTACCCTAACCCCCAATTTCGGATCAAACAAAATACCAGGCATCCATCAAATGGAGAGAGTTCGAACTAAGCGGTACTGCGAAGTAGTTCACTAAATAGAGAGACTTCACTGCACATATGATAGTTTGGAACGAAGAGACCATCTGATTACACACTTGAAAAATTTACAAAGATAACTGAGAATGATCCCTAACCCCCAACTTCTTATTATTGTCATGAAATAATCCTTAACTCCCAATTTCTTATTATTGCTTCCACTACCTGGTTGCTCCTTTTTTTTCATTTATTGTATGTATGATGATTATTTATTAAGGTAAAAAGATTGATTTGAGTATAGTCATTACCAGTTTTCCTCTGTCCGTTCCATTCAAATTTTCTCTGTCATTTTTCTTCCTCATCTAGCCGAACCATTGCTATCCTTAAGTGTTAAGCAATATATTGTATAATGGCTTAATAAAACTTCTTTAAATTTTGGAAAAGAAGAAGGTGATGGGCTGAATTGGAAGTATAACTGGAATTGCAGCAGTAAAGAAAGCTTATAAGCTAATCATACAATTTAGCAATTCGGTAAAACCAAGTTTTAAAGGTAAGTTCAATATTTTAGTTGTTTTATTAGAAATTTGATAATAAAGTGCTATAATTAGATGTGTTTCTGTGTTTGGGATTGAGAATTAGTAAAAGGAGATTAGTTGTTGTTGTGCGGAGTAATAAGGAAGAAAAAATTTCGATTTGAACGAGCATAAACTCTTATGAACTCTGTCCCTAAAATTAATGTATACATGATGTTTGATATAAAAGTCCTCTTAGGGACTGTTCAACCTAAATAAGGAATTGAGTGAGATTTGAGGTGAAGAACATCTTTATGCATGCTATATGAAGTGAATTGACTGGATTATATAAATTAAATTAGGCTGGAAATCTATTTGGAAGTAATGAACTGTTGCTACATGGTGTAAAAACTGTCTCGGTAGAACAGTTTTGGAGCTCTGTAACATGTTTACCTTGTGGAAGTGATTGTATATTACCCATGACTTTGTCCATCTCTTTTTAGTTGCTTCATTTGATAATCGGATCTAATAGACTGTGTCTTACATAACCTTCTGCAAATGCAGTTATCAAAATCATTCAAGGTTAAGAAATGTAGACCTTGAAAATAATGTAGTAGTAGTACTTCATAGGTTCCAAAAATTAGTGTTACTTTGGGGGTTTTCTTTTGTTTTAAAACAACTGTCCTATTTCAAAAGAATATGAATAAAATAAGACTCAATGTTGAGTAAAACACTTCGGGTTGATAAATAATTTGTTTCCTCAATTTGCATCAAATAAATTAAAGTTACGCTTGATATTTGGAATACTAAGGGTATTAGCATTTGGTAAAAGACATTTTCAACAAGGTGCTAGCTAATTCCTCACTTGTCAAATTTGAAGAGATGCCCTTATAAAGAGCAGTAGCTCCTCACTCCACCGCAAGAAAGAAAAGAGCAGGCACAAAGAAATGTTATCTTAAATCTTTGTTCCTTTTCCTTCTTTCCATGAAATTATATTTTGGAAAGTTTTGTTACGAACAGGTAGAAGCAGCAACTCTCGTTCCATTGGCCAATGGATGCAAACAAATATTCTTGGTATGTAGAACATGCTAATTTTATTACTGAATTCTCGTCAAACCCACTGGACTTTATTTACTAAATTGATACTCTGTGATGCATGTGTTCTGGCTTCTCTATACTGAATTGTATCATCTTTCTTGCTTTGAACTCCAAAGATAGTAAAAGTTAATTAGAAAAGTTGAAATTACACATTGTAAAATTACTGCTTTGAAAATGTCATTCCTGGAGCAGTCATATGCTTTCAGGAAAAAATAAACTGAAGTTTCAGTTCAATATGTGCTTCAAGTGGCTTGTGAAGCTACAAAAAGCCTCTAGCAATAACTTTATTTCAAGGAAACCAATGATATGTTTGCCATAGGGTGTTTGCTTTGTAGAAAAGTTGTTTGCTTTATAGAAAAGGTGTCCTAAGTAATTGCTGATGGAATGACTGCATGAAAAATTCAAATAATACAGTAAACTGGAGTCATTTAAACACATAATTTTAAATAGAAACCCCGAATACATCAACACAAAATATAAAGGGTCAACAAATGTACAGAAAACATCAACCTTTACCAGCTCAATTGTTATGGCATTTCAAATCTATAAACAATAATATCTAGGTAGTTTAAACCAAATAAACATTAGTTAGTGTAAGAGCATGTGTTAAACAATACACAAGAACATTTTACAGTTTTTGATTAAAGATTGAACTACTAAGAAAATCCAGCAGAAGGATTATAAATCAATGATTAGATATATAAAACCATAATTATATTGGTATCAAAGTTAACTAGCTATCACTTCAATTAAAAAAAAGAGGTTAAGAGTAATGGTAATTATGCCAAAGATAATAAATAAAAAAGTATGATCCTAAGAAAGGGGGAAAAGCAAAATAAACATACAAAACTATATGAATTATAAGCATTGGTATCCAAGCAATAGCTATGGTTAAGACAAATTTAGATCATTTAATACTAGTCAAAAATGATGAGCAAGCGTAGAAAGATAAGAACTGGGCATTTACTGAACACAAGTAGGAAATGATACATCAGGACAAGAACTTCATAAAGTATTAAGGTGTCAAAGTATTGAATGATTTAAATATTGAAGTCAAAGTTATATACTTATAATTGACGTTTAAGATAAATTATAGCATATGTATGATTTTTGCGACAAGACAACTCGTAAAGGTTGTGAATCTTGAAACTTAGAAAAGATTGAAATAGCTAAGTTTGAATATGTATATTGTTAATGTCTGTTATATACAACAAGAATTAAGTTGTACTGTGATGAAATTCAGAATAATGAAAAGAAGTTATAAAAAAATTAGATTTATATGTATTTTATCAATTATATTAATAATTAGTGTTATATATATAGAGTGAGAAGGTGTTGTTAAAAATAAGTTTTGGTCATTTTCTTTTGCATTTTAGGTGATGCTAAATCTAAGAACCTAGTCCTAAACCAAGGGTCGTTGACATTTATCCATTTCATCTAAAGAATATGATTAATTAATACTCATTAAAAACAGAGATTAGAATCCAAAGACTAGTGTTTTACCTTTATGTTTGTAGTTTGAATATGCAGGGAGCTGCATTTTATAATTTTTATGTAGCGAACTTGTATTTGTTACTTGTGAAGTGAAAGATTTTATAGGCATGTTTTTCTCTTGATTCTAAAACAAAAAATGGGAGTTATGATTTATATAAACAACATCAAGAATATTAATTGTATGGACAAAGATCATGATTATAATATAAGAAAAATATCGAAACTTGTAGTACATCCCTAGGGTTAAGAGTTAGGAATTGTAGCCTATTGGGGAAGCTGCATTTTATAAAGATTATAAAGTAGAGAGTAGAGTGCATGCAAAAAGCAAAAGCCTTAAAAAGATTAGTCAATTTCTCTGGTCGCACACAGTTTTTTGTCGTGTTAATGTATCATAAATGTTTTTACATAATCTGTATGTAATTTATTCGGTAGATTTTGTTTGATTGTGTTTGCTTTTACATGTATTTTTAGTATGTGGCTGAACTGAAACACTTGATTTAGAAGTTGTAACTTACTATAGCTTTGGGCATATTAATAATCCAGAGAGCGATAACGGGGCCCCTGATAACTACTATTGTGAATGCTCTTAAAGATCTCTATTCAGAGTTTGTTTTAGAAGAACCAAAGAAAAATGGCAAGTAGAAGCCAGTTCTTGAGAGAGTTGAAGAACTCATGTACTATAGCTAAGTTGGGTAGATTGAAAATTGTTGTTTAAAAGCACTTATTTGGGTTTATCAGGAGACTTAAATTTATAAGGCTGCTCTGTTAGTTATGTATGCATATATAGTGTTGACAAAAGACAATTTCAAGAATATAGTGCTGCTATCTAGGCCCTTTTTTAGCATTATTAGTTTTTGCTATAGTTTTCTTTTTATTGTATCCAATAGCTTCTGTGGGGTATAAAATGAACAAGAGTTGGTTACGTGCAATTAAATGGTCTAAGACTTATATTGATGGGGTAAACGCTTTTATGAAATTTGTTGAAACTCATGTAGGTAAAGAGTGCGACATTTGATGCAGGCGCATCGCGAGATCAATATAGAGAAGAAGGATCTGAGAAGAACACAGTCTTGGAGGTTCTTGGCCATGGATCTGGTTACATTAAAGGCCTTGGGTATGGTCCAAAACCTCCAAACACGCGCATCACATCATCTGATTTAGCTACCCAACAACTCCAAAAGGAACTTCAAGAGACACAACAAAAGCTACAAATGTTCGACTCTCAAGAAAATGATCTTAAGACACAAGTGGCTAAATTTGAGACTGAAGTATCTGATTTGAAAACTCAATTGGTTCATCAAGGTGCAAATATCAACAAACTTATGGCAATTATGACTGCTAATGGGATGAACATATAGGTTGAAAAAAATCATGTACGACGAGGTTGAAGGTTTTATTTGGGCATATTCTTAGGATATAGATGTGAGAATTTCAGCTTTTTGGATTATATAATTTGATTTTGTGGTACTTAGATTATTTAAGCAACTGTTCATTTTAATTGCCTAGTTGGGTATTTTGTTGAATTAGTGAATCTACTATTTTTTTTATAAGATAATTACTTTTTATTTTAAATGTTTATTGCCTTTTGTCTCTTATATTATATACAGGTGTAAAATTGATTTAAAAAGATTACTAAATGTATTATATTTTTTTATTAAAAATTGTTAATATAACAATACATTTAGAATGTCAAATAACTTAATATGACCACTACATCATCACAATTTATATCATTTATTGACAAATAATATTTCTTTAATGAAAATTAAAATTTAATGACGAATACTTGATAAGTGGTTTTATACCTATTTATCTAATATTCAATTAACTTCAATTGTTGCTTAAACTTGTATGATATAGTAGCTTTTCATGCATTTTTGATTGCTTTTGTAGGTTTCATGTTTAGGAGCTCTCTTGGTGGCAAATGATGCTAAAAGGGATTTGAGGATGCTAAAGGATCAAATATGGGATGACAGCAGATTAGCCAGGAGCAGCTGCAGCATTCTGCAGGAAAACCACAGAGCGCGGTCGCGCCGTTATCAAGGGTAAAAGGAGCGCGTCCACGCCAGAAGGATTTCTCACCAGCAAAGAGCGCGGTCGCGCCCAATTTGTAATGCTGGGAAGCGCGGCTGCGCCAGTCCAAGTCTGGCCAGCTTAGACTTTTCACTAAAGATGGATTTTAGCTTTGGGAAGGAAGCACTCGACTTTTGGGGTCTATATTAGGGCATATTTTCATTATGTACAGAGATTCCACATGAGGGGATCCTTAGCTTACAAATGTTCTTCTCTTTTCTTTCATTAGTAGATTCGATTAGATAAGGTTTAGATTAGAAGTAGATAAAGTCTAGATTAGATTAGATCTGAATATTGAAGCAATTGAAGAGTATTGAATATTCAAACTTGGAGCAAGAGAGATCAGATTTGCAATTTCTATTCATATTTTCTCTTTGACTTCTATTTGTTCTCTTCTAATGTATATTCAATTTGTGGATGGTGGATTTGATTCAACCATGAATTAAACTCTATTTTGGGATTGCAATGGATCTTATTGTGTAGTTTATCTCGATATGCTTCCTTGTTAGTCTTGTTAATCATTATTTTATTGTCTATTGTGATTTGTATTCAATTGTTTTATTGCCTAGCTATCAATTACCGTGATAATCCATATGAAATTGAGAAATGGATTGTGGGTTTATATATGATCATAATATCTTGTGTTTGTGTGTTCTATATGGCGTTGGAATGCATGATTTGTGCTTCGGATAGACATATATCGAAGCACCGCTTGTAGTTGTTTGAGAATTTGTGCTTAAACCCTTATTAATGTTAAGTCACATAGACATATAGTGATTTATGTAATTTGGGTGTTCACATGCATTCTATCATTTGTGGATTATATGTAATATGGACTTAGTACATCGAGAGATGGCTATGTTTCGCTTTCGTGTTCTCGACTAACAATCCGGTGATAATTAATCTAGCTTAAAGGGAAGTGTATTGATTTAGATGAAACAATAGGTGAAATTGTAGTCTCATGTCTTCATTATTTAGTATTAGTTTAATTGCACAGTATTATTCAAAATATCAAATCATTCGTTTAAATAAGATTAAGATGGTTATGGGTTAGTCCTCGGTGAATTTTATTAGATAATTCTCTGTGAGAACGATACTCTACTTACTCTTTATTACTTGTTAACCATGTACACTTGCACGCATATATTGATCGGGAAAACGACCAACAAGTTTTTGGCGCCGTTGCCGGGGAATTTGTTTAATAATTTTTGCCAACATTAGCTTAAATCAAATTAGTCTTAATTTAAATATTTTATTTTATCTTTTAATTCTCTTCTTATATTTTTCTCTTTTCAAGTACCATGGATGACTTTGCTTATCAATGGCCATACACGAGGATGACTCAACCAAGGGAAATAGGGATTGATGGACTCAACGCATTTTCTGTATTATCAGCACAGCTTGAGACACTTTCGAAGAAGTTGGATGTTGTTGCAACCCAACGTATTTGAAACATAGCAATTACTTTTGATTATTGTGCTGGCAACCATCCGAGTCATCAGTGCACCGTCAATTTTGGAGAAATGCAGTATGGGGGTGATTACTTCAACAACTATGCTTATCCCAATTATCATCAAGATTGGGGTTATCTCTCAGATTCTTCATGGAGCTATGATTATCAAGACCAATAGTGCGCTTCAAGTCCAACATATGCACCAGAATTCACATATCAATCTCCATTGCTACGTTGGAACTCAAGAATTCAAGAAGATGGGTGTTTGGCTATACTCTAGTTTTTATCTCTATAGAATTATGTACTCTCCCAATCTTGGAAAGATCATTAACCCCAAAACAAAATAAGACTCCTCTTATTTATAGATGTAGGCAACCCTCCTAAACAATTTAGGATTAGGATTTTATATTAATTAATTAAACTCTTTTAATTAATTAGGCTTCCTATTCTTATTAGAAATAATTAATTAAACTCCTTTAATTAATTAGCCTTCTAATCTTATTAGGAATATATGAGATAGTACTCTTATTAATTAATTCTCAAACTCCTTTAAGAATTAAAAAAATAATAATAGTAATAATAATAATAATAAGACTCCTCTTATTAATTTATATTTAATATTGTCAAAATATTAAATAATAAATATTAAGCTATTTAATTTATTTTATCACTATAGATTAAATTAAATATACTTAACTTATTATTACGATTATATCATTCGCTTCTTTAATAAATATTCTTACTTTTATAGTGTGACCCTTTAGGTTTTCCATATTAAACCGGTTGTAAATAAATTAATTATAACAATTCTAATCTTATTTAAATAAATAAATTAACTATTAATTCATTTAAATAAATAATATTTATTTTACAATAAGGGTAAGCCCCCTTAACACTCAACGACTTTTCAGATAATATAGATTTCAACATTAATCATAAAAGAACCTTTGAGTAAATAGTTACCGTACAATTCAGTCCTTCTACCATACAATGTCCCAATTAAATATAAGACATGAAATTACTATCAAGTCTTATTTTATTTAATTATATGTATTTTGATTTTAAAATGCACAATTCCAAATAATTATGCAAATTAAAAACTCCTTTCTAATTTCATTCTGCCTTGGCTAAGGACTACTGGGTTGTCATTTATCGAATCACATAAGACATTCTCTTCTTTTACTTGAAGTAGTATATTCTTTATTGATCATTCATTATCTCCATGTATAAATTATTATACCCAAGCATACCCTTTGATATACCCTTAGGGTCTTAAGAGACATGTCAAAATATAACTCATCATACACAAGATACTATGATGATCTCAAGTCTAAGGATTATTTGTACTATTATCACTAAAGGAATTCATATTGATAGACAAGTAAAACTCCATTAAGTATTCCTTAGCGAGTCACATTCAGTGTACTTATTCTCTAATAAGCACCTACATACTTGCTTTAGTGTCTCCACACAAATGATTATGAGATCGATCATCCTTATCCATTGAGCAAGCAACGTATGTACCAATCTATCTAGATTAACTAATCCTCTTTTTAGTAATCCAACGATTGGGAACTATTTTAGTTTGAAGCTATCTAAGAATTCAGATCTTATTAGCATGATCGTTATCATGATTCTAAAAGCATTGCTTAAAACTATAAGTTTATCACATATTATAAAAACAACACCATGTAGATAAATAAATGTCTTTAATTAAATAATACTTTTATTAATAAATGAATAAGATTGTTACAAGGTATATGCTTTATCATCAAACATGATTGGCTTGTATGCATACTACTTTCAGGGACAACTCATCAACGCCTTTAACAATTGTCCTCAAAATACTTAGCCCATCGACATGGTTCCCGAGACTGATGGATTGCCCGCGCCAAAGCTGTAACCGGATATGCCAATAGATATGGATGTTGGAAAGGAGAAGAAGAGTGGGACCAGGAAAAGAAGGTCAGAGAAAATCCATCCTTGAGTTCCAACGTAGATGAGCCGATTTTAATAGTGCCCCATGAACCTTCCCTACCAAAGCTCAATGATCTGGGTAGTTTTGCAATCCCATGCCCAATTGGTAGTCATTTCATCGGTAAAGCTCTATGTGAGATGGGAATTATCATAAATTTGGAGTTATGTGGGATGAGAGAAGGGTCCATGAGAAGATGGATGAAGATTCAGTTGTGCTCGAGAAGTTTTAATTCAATATTCCGTTAACAAACACAATGGAGCAAATGCCTAGCTACTTGAAGTTCATAAAGGAGGTTCTATCTAAAAAGAACAAGCTAGGTCAATTTGAAACAATGGCCCTTACAGAAGCAAAGCCCTTGAAATTTACATTCTTACTAATGGATGGATGGTTCCTCAAATTTCGTAGAGGAATTGGATAGAAAGTTAAGAAGTCGGGCTGATGACTTTAAAACAAGCGCTTATTGGGAGGCAACCTAAGTTTAATTTTTCTTATTTTTTTATTAGGTTTCATAGTAGTTAATAAATTTGTATTTATTAGGATTTAATAAACTTACTTCTAGTGTGTTTACAAGTTATTCGAGTTCAATTCAAGTGCGGTCATTCCAATGTGTCTAGCCTATTCTTCAGACTTAGTAGATAAGGAGGAAGATTGCTATATTTTCAGGGAAGTCCTCTGCTTTACTTTTTCCTATCGTAGCTGAAAGTCCAATAATAATCTAGAAGGGGTGTTGAATAGATTATCACTGTTTAAAAAATTATCTTTGGCCTTTTTAAATTTTTAGTAGGTTAACTTACAGTATTAAGAATTTAATAAGCAGATTAAAAATTCAATCACATAATTCATATATATTTATCTGGTTCACAACATACAGCTCGGGTATGTTGCTACATTCAGTCTCAAGCTCCTCTCCAGGACTTGAGATCCTATTACTCCCTGTAATAAATACTCCTTCAATAGGCAGAGAAGTCTTTACAAAGTTTTAAAGATAAACATACAACTATCCACAACTAACTATCTTGGACAACGAACTCCCAGCTCCTTCCTCAAGCTTAGTTGCATCTTCTTTTTGAGCTTAGAACTATTCTATAACTTGGTCTTGAAACAACAATCTTCTTCTCACCTCACAAGTACACTAGAGACCCAACTCCCAACTGACTTTTCTAAGACTCTGGTCTTGGTCAAAGAATTTTTATCTTTCTCACAAGTATAAAATAAACTAACTCAATCTTTTCCTTTTTACAAAAAAGTTTTGTTTCAATTTTTGCTTCTAAAGTAAGCAGATAAAATTTAGAACAGATTTATAAAAGTTTAAATAACTTTTATAATTGATACTTCTTAGATAAGCAGATATATAATTTAGGATCCAATATTAGATAAAAGTTTAACACTTTTATGTGGAATGCTTCAGATAAGCAGATAGGTAAATTGATGCAGTTTTATAAAGATTTTCTTTTCTTTTGATAAAAAATATTTTTCTATAGATATTTCTAGAAAAGATTCTTCTTTATAAAGAGTGTGTTTCTATGGTAAAAATATATTCTTTTAGAGTGTGTTTCTATGGTTTTAAACAAATGTAACTTTGAATTTAAATAACCATACAAACTTATATAATGCAACAATAATTTATGAATAATTATATGAGCAGTATATTTTTAATGACAGTTTATCAAATATAATAATTTGATCAATTTAAATAATACTTGAACTAACTTGTTTCACCCACTTATATATATTATATTATATTTGATCTACGTTGTGAATAATTTGGCCACTTAGAATTTCAAAGAACGTCCAGATAATATTCTTTGTTAAGAAATATCTCCGAATATCGGTATCTAAGTACTGACTAAATTGTTCGATTCACAACTTGATAATCGTAAATAAATATTATATAATATTTATATAGATTATTTATATCAGTAAAAGGCCACTTAGGATTTTAAAGACCGTTCGGAGAATTTCAAAGAAATTACTTCCGAATTATATCGGTATCTAAGTACTGATTTTTTACTTGATATTGATAGATGAAATATATATATATATATATATATATATATATATATATAAACGTGTATAGCAGTTTATATTTGAGTATCTATATATATAAGCAAGTATGAGATATCATGAACAGTAATAAATTAATAACTTATCTCAAATACTTTGACCAATTTTTCTCTTCCAAAGTAGAATTAGAACTTTGATTAGAAAAAGAGAGAGTGAAAGCTTAATTTGGACAGAATGTAAGCAAGAAGAGTAAGCTTTTCAGATTTATAAATTGGTAAATTAAAATGAATGAAAAAGCCTTCTATTTATAGGATTTTTGAGTTTAGGGCAAAACTATAATTTTGGAATTTCATTTTTGAAATAGAAGGTCCGGATTGCATGATATAAATTGAAGGGCTCGGATCAATTGAAATTTTTCGGATGAAGCAAAGTTTTGGCCCAACATTTTTGTTTATTTCATGTGAGTCATCACATGCAATCATTACTTGCCAAGCTTAAAGGCTTCAAGTCTTTAATCAGAAAACACATTCATGCCCAACACATATATATGCCCCAAGTGCCAGCACACACACACGGGAACACACATGCACTACAAATATATACATGCACACACTTCACGTATGCACACAAATATATATCATATATATACTTTATATATATATATATATATATATATATATATATATATATATACGGATATATATATATATATAATATTTAGAAATTCTTTTTTGCCCAGAAAAGATTTAAAATCATTTTGAAAAAGAAATAGGAATCTTCTTGCCTTAGAAAATGTTACTATATGAATTCATTTTATTAACACTTGATATTAGATTTATCAAGGTTAGAAAATAAATTCAAATGAAGTTTTAGAAAATAAATACTTTTGGTCAAAATATATGAGGTATTTAAAAATAAGTTTTAATATTTTTAATCCTACGGAGAGGATTCTACCCTTTTGACCTATTTACCTAATTTGATATTATCAAAATAAAATACCCAGATCTGGAGACCTATCAATCTCCTCCTTTTTGATGATGACAATAAGTAAAAATATTTTGGTTTTCAGAACTCCCCCTTAATTCATGATGCTCCTCCTTGGATCATGAATTGGATTTAAAAAGGAATTTTAAATTTTTGAAAAACCATCAGATGAACCAACCATCCAAACAGTTATATAACCATCCAGGCAATTATATAACAGTTATATCCGTCATGCAAACCATTCAACCCATCTAGACAGTTATGACAGTTATATAGCAGTTATATCCAGTATCTAGTATGCAGTTATATTTAGCATACACATTTCTGTCAACATTCCTGTTAATCTCATATACTGTATATACTAAGTAGTATATACTACTTATCTTAATCTGATATTTTTCTTCTCCCTCTTTGTCATTAACAAAAATAGAGGTTAAAGAAAAGGTACCTGCAGAAACTGTTAGTAAAAACATTTACCTGCAGAGTTAAAGTAGTTAAACAAGCATGATAGATAATCCTAAGTATCAGTATATTAGTATGTTATACAGTTATCTTGAATAGTTAGTTAAGTATATATGGATACATTTGCTCTGAATAGTTAGATGTCATCAAAATTAAGAGGAGAGAAGTTCAAACCAAGGGCTGTAAAATGGGGATCAGTGGGAGTTGGATCAATGTGATCAATCGGTGCAGAGCTTGTTGTGGCAGTAAAATTATAAGGCGGAATTGATACCTTCTGGTGCTCCATCAACACACTCATCATGTCTTAAATATGATGTACAGACAACTGCAAAGCTTCTAATTGACTCATAATGGCAGTTTGATTCTTCAAAGACAGTTGATTCATACTGTTCAGAGAATCAATTTGTGACAATAGGTTTAAATTTGACTCAATATGATCAGTGTCATTCGGTTGAAAAATGATTAAAGGCTTAGGGAGAAGGTTCAAGTGTGACACAATGTTACATTACTAAAACTATCAGTTTAAGTAATATGATATGACTTGATTGTCAAAATAAACAGTTCTCAAGTAGTGACTGTGCATAGTGAGAAGTAAGAGGGTCAGTCATGCTCAGCACTATAGTGGTTTTAAATCATTTATCAGTTTTCTCCCTTTTAAAAAAAAAAGCAGATAATGGATTAGACTAAGTCAGTTCTATTTTTTAAAGAAAAAACCAGATGTCGAATCAGAAGACATAAAATTTTCAGAAATATGCAGGTTATTGACATAACAAGTATGGTCCAATATCAATAAAGAGATATGCAATCATTGCTTATTGGCCCATATCAGAAGATAGTAAACCAATATAGGGATTCAACAAGTCAGTGTTAAATACAACACAGAAATATGTTATCATTGCTTCTTAGCCCATATCAGAATATAGTAAATCAACACAGAGATTCAACAAGTCAGTGTTGAATACATCACAAAGCAATGTCTATATCCAGATAATAAACAGTAAAAATGCAGAACATAGAAAATATCTCTATCACCCAATGTCTGTATCCAGATGATAATATCACCATTTAACACCAAAATAGTTTAACAGAGAGATAACGAATCAGATATTACATGAGCACAGCTAACTCAAGCTAAGCAGCTTTCAATTGTTCCACAGTATAGCAAAGGTGTATCAGCAAAAGAAGTGGATATTCATTTAGAAGAAATCACACTCACAGATACATACAGTTGTATATATGCACATAGAAATTTCAGACTTATAGACTCTTGGCAACGAAATCATGTATATATATAAGGTATACATCAATTATTACACACATATATATGATACTTCAGATTATATATATCTATATGTGTATTCAGATAAAACAATAACATATCTATATATCTATATATATATATATATATATATATATATTTTGTTAAATTATTTTCAAAATTTAGGGTTTCGAAAAGTATACATATAAATGAAATGTAAATCTGTTAAAAAAAAAATTAGGGCTTAATAAAATTTTAGAGGAAAAAAAATTTAGACAAAAATATTTAGGGTTTCGAACATATCAGTTACCGAGAAAGAACATATTAGTTTTGAACATATATTTACGAATATATATCAATACCGAGAAAAAACCCCATTTTTTAAGTGAAAAATTCTAGGGTTTCATACACACATATGCTTATATATATATATATATATATATATATATATATGTGTGTGTATTTTTTTTGAAAATATTCATATACTTATATATAATATATAATCTCTAAATATTTTTGCATATATAAAATTTTGAAATATATATATTTGAAATATATATGAACTCGTAAAAGTTTCATCAGAAACTAGAGAGTTCCTTTTTTTTTAAAAAGGAAAACTTTAAATATGTCTTAGGGTTTCGCAAATAAACACACACATTTTTAAACAAAGAAATTAAAAAAAAAATAAAGAAGAGATGAAGAAGGAGAAAACAGAAAAGAGCATACACATATAATTTTTTTTTAAAAGAATCGAACAAAAAAAATCGGTAAACATAAGAAATCGAAAAAATATTATATATATATATTTTTAAATATATATATGATATATATGAACCCGTAAGAAACTCGTAAAAAAAATTTAAAAAATTTATATGGATCTAAGTGTAAGAAAATCTTTAAGAACACAAAGATATCCATTAAAAAAATCAGAAACGATTTTTAGGTAAAATAAATCGAACCCAGAAACACAAAAGAAAGAACAATAAATCGGTAAAAGCATAAAATAGATACTGAAGATTCATTTTATTGAAACAGATGTAAAGAAAAACTCACTGGTTTGATCGTTGTGAGCTGAGAGAAGTTTAGGGTTTGAGAGTGTTTTGAGAGAGTTTGAGAGATAGAGAGAGAGAGAGAAGGAGAGAAGTCGGCAGAGGTGAGAGAAAAGAGAGAGGAAAATGAAATAAAAAATAGATTTTAGGTATTTATATTTAGGTTAATCAGATTGATCCGAGGGTTGAGAATTGATTGACGGTTGAGATGAAATCGAGAGTTTAAAACGATTTAGCTGACCGTTTGACTTTGATTGGACGGCTGAGATGGGTTTGTGCTTTCTTTTGTTGATCGAACGGCTGATGTGTGCGATCCGTGTGTTTTGGTTGGCTGGCTCCTGATTGGTTGAATTTGATAGACACGGATTGTGCTTTGTGTTGATCGTTAGATGCTTTCCTTGATCAGCGACTCAGATTTGATCAGATATATAAATATATAATAAATGATACAAAATATAATTTTTGATATAATTAATAATAAAAAATACTAAAATATTTATATTAAAATCTATAAATTAATAATTTTAATTATTATGTATATATATATATATATATATATATATATATTTATGTTTATAATAAAATATTTGTAATAGTAATAGAATATAATTTTTGTTAAATAATGTGTAATTAAATGATAACTAAGAAAGATTAATATATATATATATATATATATAATTTTAATATATAAAATACATACTTAAATATATAAGTATATAGATATATTAACATATAACGAAATATATATATATATATATATATATATTTATTTATTTATATAATTATATGTATATATATATAGATAATTAGCATAGTATATTATTAATAAAATTAAATATATATGAATTTTTTTTTACATATGATAAAAGGATAAAGTTAATAATATTAATAATATGACTATATAACTCAAGAAAATTATATTTATATTTTACTAGTAATGATAAGATATATATATATATATATATATATATATATATATATATTATTTTTTTAAAAATAAAGGTTAAATAAGAGAAAGATTTAATATTTTATGAGATAATATCTAACATTCCCAAATCCAAACGTAATTTATAAAATCTATCAGAACTTAATGGTTTAGTAAATATATCAGCAATATTTAATTCCGTGTCAATATGTTCTAGTTTAATAATACCATTGTTTACATGATCCCGTAAGAAATGATGTCTAACATCAATGTGTTTTGATCTAGCATGTAATACGGTATTTTTACTCAAGTTAATAGTGCTTGTATTATCACATAAGATTGAGACACAATTAAATTTTATATTGTAATCAGTAAGGGTCTGTTTCATCCACAATATCTGTGCATAACACCGTGCAGCAGCTATATATTCGGCTTCGGTGGTTGAAATAGATACCAAGTTTTGTTTCTTAGAGAACCAAGAAACTAAACATCCGCCTAAGAACTGACAAGTCCCATTTATGCTTTTTCGATCAACATGATGACCGGCATAGTCAGAGTCAGAAAAACACACAAGGTCAAATGGTTGACCTTTAGGATACCATAGACATATGTTTGTAGTTCCTTTAAGATATCGAAATGTTCTTTTTACTGCAACCAAATGAGATTCTTTAGGGTTTGCTTGAAATCTGGCACATTTGCAGACACTGAACATAATGTCAGGTCGACTAGCTGTGATGTATAGGAGACTGCCAATCATTCCTCGATACTTCTTTGTGTCAACACTTTTTCCATTTTCATCAGCAGTTAGTTTATCAGTAGTTGACATAGGAGTATTAAGAGGTTTCACAAATTCTAGACCAAATTTCTTAATTATTTCTTTGCAATATTTGGATTGCGAGATATGAATACCTTTTTCTCCTTACTTGATTTGTAGTCCTAGGAAGAAATTCAATTCTCCCATCGTGCTCATTTCAAATTCTTTACTCATGCTTTCAGAGAAATCATTACACATAGTCATATTTGTAGATCCAAAAATGATGTCATCAACATATATTTGTAAATAAGAATATCATTATTTTTATATTTTGTAAAAAGGGTAGTATCTATTGTGCCTCTTTTATAACCATTTTCTAACAAGAATTTACTTAGTCTTTCATACCATGCCCTGGGAGCTTGTTTTAGACCGTATAAAGCTTTATGAAGTTTATATACATATTCAGGATGATCAAAGTCTTCAAAGCCAGGGGGTTGTTTAACATAAACTTCTTCCTCAATGACACCATTTAGAAAAGCAGATTTGACATCTATTTGAAATAGTTTAAAATTTTTATGGCATGCAAAAGCTAATAACATTCGTATAGACTCAATTCTAACAACAGGAGCATATGTTTCATCATAGTCAATTCCTTCAAGTTGATTGTACCCTTGTGCAACTAATCGTGCCTTATTACGTATAACAGTTCCATTTTCATATAACTTGTTACAAAAAACCCATCGAGTTCCAATAATGGAGGTTTCTTCGGGAGTTGGAACTAACTCCCATACTTTGTTTTTGGTGAACTGTTCAAGTTCTTCTTGCATAGCTATTATCCAGTCTTCATCAAGTAATGCATCTTTTATATTTTTCGGCTCAATTTGGGACAAAAAAGATAGATGACTGGACATATTTTGTGCTTGTGATCTTGTAAGAATTTCTTTATCGATATCACCAATTACATTTTCTATTGGATGATTTCTTATAATATGTGATTCTTTGGGCAAGTCATTTAGCTGGGGATTAGGATTTTCAAGAGGATTAATATTGACAGGTGGAGATATATCATCTATTTTTAGTTCTTCCATGTTTCTGAGAATGTCTTCAATAACTGTATCATTTTCTGCCAGTTCTTTGTATTTTGGAGGAGGTTTTGATTCATCAAAGGTTACATTCATTGACTCTTCCACGACTAAAGTTATTTTATTAAAGACTCTATATGCTTTACCAGAAACACAACCCCCTGAGCCAAACACTACGCCTATACAGCAAACACAAACACATGCCCCTTTAACCCAAGTAGATATTCCCTCATCCTCCAACAACGAGTATTTCGACATGACACTTGCCCTCGCAAGCATGTCAAGGAGAGATGAACACACTACGACAACGCTTCTCCTCCTGAGACACAATGATTTCTCAATCAATTGTCTCTAATGCCAACAAAGGAGGAGCTGACTGAAATATTAAACCAAATGGGCAAAGAATCTGGAGAGATTCTTGAAGCACATTCTCTGGCGCTTCACATGAGATTCGATAATATTATCAACTCTGTCAAGACTCTGCCAGGAAATTTGGCAACTGAGCTGTCCAGAAAGCTAAAGGAGATTGTGCGGGAAATGGTTGACAGCCTAAGCAAAAGAGATGTCATTCACTTTGCTGCCACAAAGAAGCATAAGAAGGCTATGGAGATAAAGCAGAAGAATCAGCAATCTCAAAATGAGCTGATGGCCAAACAAATTTCAGAACTGTGTATCTCACTTCAACAATTCCAAGTCTGCAGTGTAGCTCAAATTAATCCAAATAACAATCAAATGGAGTGTCTTCAGCAACAAAGAAGACAAACTGAGGCTCTAGTTGAAGAAAATCGTAGTGACATTGCACTCAACCGATCTCAAATGCATGAACTGGTCCAAGGTGTCCAACGCCTCTTAGAAGATATTCGAACCCTTGATGCTGACATAAAGGGGGAGAATAATGAGCAAGGAGATAGAGGCAGAGGTGGAGGAAGAAGGCAAAGGCAAACTCAAATTGGTCAATCGTCGGGTGGCAACTCCAGAAGTCCAAGTTATCAGCCTCCACGATCTGATCAACAGCAGCGCCCTCTCATGGCTGTACCTCTTCAAAGGAGTCAAGGTCAAGCTTCTGGCTCACAAGGCATGAATTCTACTGATTAGCAGTCTCGAGAAGAGCTTGAAGATATTGCCTGGAGAAATGAGTAAACCAGAAGAATGAGAGCTGCAGAGTATGACAACCCTCCGAGAAATAAGAGGCAAAGAAGATAGAGATAAGTTTAAGTTTAACTGCATATTGATGTTTATATGCTAGATTGTAATATCTTTTCCAACATCAGTAAATTCATACTTATTCTTTAAAAATTTCAGTTGCTCACTGAAACACTAAGCCATATTTACTTTCTAGCAGTCTGCATTTAGAAAATGATGCAATGATACAAATCTCCTTGATTATGTTAACATCAAATAGGGGGAGATTGTTGAAAATTGCATATTCAAATTTGATGTTAAAAGTAAATATAAATGCTCAAGTGTAAAGTCCTTCAATAATCATATGTACAAGGACTTAGATGATAGATCAAAATTGTTAGGTTGATCTGAGCTTTAATGTTTATCATTTATGTAAATAAATGTAAAGAAGAAAAGATCAAAACTGTTAGGTTGATCTATTTGAGCTGTAAAAGTAAAAGCATCGAAGAATCGTAGTCTGCCTTGAAAGCCACACTGAGAATCATGAAGATGATCCGAGCGCCTGCCGAGTTAAGTCAAGATTTGTTGTGTGCTCTCAAAATTGTGGAGTCTGCAAGACAAAGCAAGAAGGAATCGTAGTATGCCAAAAGAGATAAGAGAAATCATAGTTTTCTCTATGATCAAGTCTGAATCAAGTCTGTGCAAGCCAACACACAATGATTATGGTACGATAACCATAATCGTAGTGTTCCTCTAGTCAGCATCAAAGTTCATAGTTCTGATGAAGGGAGGAAGAGCAACAAATAAAGAAAGGCTTATAGTCGTTGACAAATTGATGGTCCCAATGATTCCATATTCATCCTTAGTCCAAATCGAAGAAGCATATTGAAGAAGCTAAGGAAAGGACTAAACCGCCTGCAGAAAACACCTTTTTCAGGTGTTAGATGAAGTTGCAGTCTGCTGTGTCAGTAGGCTAGTCGGCAGTGCAGCAGGAAAGCAGGATGTCAACATCAACTGCACAGAAACGTCTGAAGCATTAAATGCTACAACGGGAGCATTCAAACGGATATTTTTTGAATGGCTCTTTTATAAGGAAATCAGACAAGGATTCAGACTAAGTAAGCAAGACGTGAAAAAAAAAAGAATACATTAAGAAAAGCTCAAGAACACTCAACGATCAACTCTACGATCCTAAAAGAGGAAAGCTTGCTTCGCTACCCAGTTCTTCAGAACTGATGCTTAATTGCAACTGAGTAGCACTCCTCAAACAACTACTGTCAATCCAAGTGAGGAACCAAGTCAGAGGACTTGAAGAGTTCAAAAGTGAACTAAGAGAAGATCCAAGTCAGAGGACTTGAAGAGTTCAAGAGTGAACTAAGAGAAGTACCAAGTCAGAGGACTTGAAGAGTTCTAAGTGAACTAAGAGAAGTTCTAGGGCTGCTGGCCTTGAAGGAATCTAAGTGATTCAAGTTGTAAGAGATATCCTTAGTGGATTTCTTACTCGTAGAGTAGAAGAGTGGATTAGGAGCCTTGTGTGCTCTAAACCACTTAAAATCTTGTGTCTCATTGTCTCTCATTAACTGCTATATCTGTTATAATTATCATAACTACTTATCAAACCATAACTGCAATATCTTGAAGGGGAACAAAATATATATTCTGCTGCTGTCAGTATAATCAATACTGAAAAAGTATTTTAAACAAAGAAATTTTAAAATATCTATTCAAACCCCCTTCTAGATAACTAACGTGCCTTTGGGAACTAACAAGTTTAATGAAAGCGAGTAAAGCAGGATATATATTATATATATATATATATATATAATTCTATATATATAAGCTGTAAAGGGCGATAGGTTTATCACACCGGTGCCCGGACTGGAATTGAAATATATATATATATATATATAGATATAGATATATTGACATAAACATAGTTAACCAAAACTGGGAAGAGAACCCAGTGGTGGTGAAGGCTGCTTATATATGCATATTTATATATAAAAGCAGTAAAAAGGCCACAGAATAATTCAGGCCGAACTGGAATGTAAATGTACAGAAAAATTGTCAACCAGTGATTGGGAGGATAACCCAGTAATGGTGAAGGGTGCAAAAATAGTATAAAGGCCACAGAATGATCCAGGTCGGACTGAAATATATAAATATATATGGACATAAACGTAGTCAACCAAGACTGGAAAGAGAATCCAGCGGTGGTGAAGACTGCTTATATATGAATAAATATATATAAAGGCAGTAAACTATCTCGAATTTGATACCGGGATTGACAGAATTGAAAAGTTAGTATATATACCGTTAAATATATACAAAAAAAAAACCAAACCCGAACTGGGAAGATAACCCAGTCCGACGAAGTTGCTTAAAACGAAGATGCAAGTATGTCGAAGATGCCGGAAGCGACGGATCGTCAATCTGAGTTGTAGAAATGCCAGAAAACGCAGTTATGTACAAAAATGTACCAAATTTTGACAAAAACAGTAACGGAACTAAGTTCCGGGCATATTTAGAAAACAAAACATGATATGCAAGTGTAAAAAAGTGCAAAGAAGTAGTATTGACTTTCTGATCGTAAAAATACTCACAATAGACTGCTACACGGGCTTTTTGCCAAATAGTAGGCCTTAAACGTCCAAATCTACCGGTTCATTTTTGATATGTGGTAGTATGTGGGTATATCTACAGTGTTAGAGTGAAAAAATTTGGGTTTGGAAGAGATGAAAAAGTCAGAAAATCAAACAGGCAGAGGTTCGCTACGTTTTGGATTTCTTGAAAATGAAGGGAGGTCACCTCATATATATAGGCCAGGGAGCCTCAGCTCTACCTGCTGCTGCCGTAGGTAGAGGTGCGGCTCCCCTGGTGGGGCCCATGTGTCTAGTTGAGTCATCTCAAAGTACGTGCACTCCGAGCAACGCGAGGTCAAAATCAAAACTTTTTAACTTTTGATCAGAGTGTCCATTTGTGGCGTGCTATACCTTTTCGAAAAGCCCTCGCCGAGAGTGTCACAATGACATGGGATGAAACATTTTTGGGTCCAAGAAGACGTGTTCATAACGAGGTCTTCAATTCCCTGCAGTTTATCTGTTGAGTTGTCTTGCGCTGTTTGCACTCGGGATCATCGTTATGGTTCGTTCTGACCTTGGTAGCATTAATTCAGCTTGAATTTGATTGAATCGGCTTAGGTTTGGTGAAATAACCATTTTACCCCTCCCGGGGTTGCCCTTAGTGTCGGCATGGCCTTTAGTTGACTTCTAGGAGTTGTTTCCAAGACTTGGATCCCATTCGAGTCTGTTTGTCCTCCATGTTGTATCTGGGGCTGACTTGGTGGTTCCAGGTTTTCCTCTGGAGGTGTTGCGGAGCTTCAGGTTTGTTCTCAAAGGTGACTTGACTTCCCGGGTTGTGATCGGGGCTGACCTGTACCTCCCGAGTTGAGACCGGGGCTGAGTTGACATCCCGAGATTGATGATCGAGGCTATGGTTGTCCCGATATTGGTGACCGGGGTTGAGTTGATATTCTGGTATTGAGACCGGAGTTGATTTGAAGGCCCGATGTTAAGATCGGGGTTGCTTTAACGGCCCGATTAGAGATTGAGGTTGATTTGATTGTTCGATATTGAGATCGAGGTTGATTTGACGGCCCAATTAGAGATCAAGGTTGATTTAATGGCCCGATATTGAGATCAGGGTTGATCTGATGGCTTGATTGGAGATCGGGGTTGATTGGATGGCCCGATTGGAGATCGGAGTTGATTTAAAAACCCGATTGGAGATCGGGGTTGATTTGATGGCCCGATATTGAGATCGGGGATGATATGATGGCCCGATTGGAGATCGGGGTTGAGTTAATGACCCGATATTGAGATCGAGGTTGATCTAACAGCCTGATTGGAGATCGGGGTTGATTTGATGACCCGATATTAAGATTGGGGTTGATCTGACGGCCCGATTGGAGATCGGGGTTGATTTGATGGCCCGATATTGAGATCGGGGTTGATCTGACGGCCCGATTGGAGATCGGGGTTGATTTGATGGCCCGATTAGAGATCAGAGTTAATTTGAAAATATAATTTTGCCCTCCTACAGTGTTAGTAACAGCGAAAGGAAATTTTGAGTGTCTACAGATGCCCCTCTTTATCATGCTTATGCAATGTAATGGAATGAGCAAGATAAAGATTGCTAGACACTTGAAATGCAAAGACCAAGGGGATGCAATGCCGGATATGGTATGTAAGGAGTATCAGATACCTTTGAGGAGGTGGGGTTATCACTGATGGATTGCTTTAGTTTCTATTGAGGATGATGTTAATAGGCTACCACGAACTATTTTTCGTCATTTTTTGATGGGGATGACGTCACTCATGATAGCATAGGGCTGACATTGTCAGACGACTACTGGTAGGGGAACCAGTGACGTGCTTGTCAAAGATGAGCTATCACAGATTGTTCTCCTCTTGCTTTGTTGGGGATGACGTTCTCTGCGATAGGTTCATTGATTTAGATGGGGATGATACTCTTGATGCTACCTTGGTTTGAGACCAATGTTTTCCCTGTTCGACGATACTCTTTGCAGGGCTAATTTCCCTTCGGCTGGTGCCGTTGCACATTTCTAAAGGCTCCTCTGCTGGGGACACTTCTCGATTATCGAGTCTTCTTAATGGATGCTTCCAATATCCATCCTGATGAGAGTTTACGCCGTTATTTTGCAATAAGCGATTGAATTCTTCTTGGTGCTCCTTTTGAGGATGTGTATAATAGATTCCATCATCGGGGATGGACTATTATATGGTTTCCGTCGTCGGATCACTTCCGATGTTTTGCGGAGGTTGCTCCAACGGCTAAGACGTTGCTGGGGTTGAACCAACGGTTGAACTGGATTCGGTTAGTACCCGAAACTTTTCTGGGATTGAACCAACGGCCAAATTGAACTCGGTCTGTACCCAAAACTTCGCTGGGGTTGAACCAACGGCTAAATTGAACTCGGTCTGTACCCGATATTTTGTTGGCGCTAAACCAACGGCTGAACTGGATTCGGTCTGTACCCGATACTTCGCTGGGGTTGAACCAACGGCTAAACTGGATTCGATCTGTACCCAAAACTTCACTGGAGTTGAACCAACGGCTAAATTGAACTCGGTCTGTACCTGAAACTTCGCTGGGGTTGAACCAACGGCTAAACTGGATTCAGTCTGTACCCGATACTTTGTTGGGGCTGAACCAACGGCAGAACTGGATTCGGTCTGTACCCGATACTTCACTAAGGTTGAGGCAACGGCTGAACTAGATTTGGTTTGTACCCGATACTTCGCTGAGGTTTAACCAACGGCTGAAATGGATTCGATCTGTACCCGATACTTAGCTGGGTTTGAACCAACGGCTAAACTGGATTCGGTTTGTACCCGATACTTTGCTGGGGTTGAACCAACGGCTGAACTGGATTCGGTCTGTACCCGATACTTTGAAAGTGGCAGTTTTGCCCAGTTTTTCCCGTAGTTTTCTCGCAGTTGGCATTGTTGATCCCCGGATATGAGTTCGGGATGAAAACCAAGGGTTTCTAGAGTGTCCTTCTTTCTGTCAGAATTACGCTGATTAAACGCAGGATTTCAGGACAAACCGCTCAATCGCATAGCGATTTTTCTTCAGATTTGACTTGGCAGCACATAGAAGCTCCGTTTTAACCTGAACCGACCGAGCCAGGGGGAGTGGGACCCTGGGGAGCCACAGGTGGAGGTGCGGCAGCCGCAGGTGGGCCCGCTTCCACCTGGGCTTTATATTGGGTTGCGAGATTTCATTTTTTCAAAGTTCCATTTCGAGTTTCAAACGGATTTCGATCTTCTTTTTCAGATCTACGGAGCTTGGACAGCTGTTTTCTGATTCCGTCAGTTCCTACACGTTTAGCGCAGCGCAGGTAACGTTTTACATTTTTTTTCGCAACTTTTGACCATTAAAAGAATGTGAACAACGTAGGGGGCTTTTAGACGCAATGTATGAAAAATGTATACCTATATGACCTGTTAAAAATTTTCTGATTACATATGTATGCATATCTTACTGTAATGCACATTTGGATGTAAGAAAATTCAGATTTTGAGACAGTCAATTTTTGCTCTTTTTTGATCAGTTTACTCATCCTTTTTGAGGCCTATTGTGCCTAGATTTTCAACTAAAAAATGTCCATGGTAATTTGGCTACCATGCGACTTTACTTTTAATTTTATTTAATAAATATGAACTGTTCTTATTTTTGGGAAGGTGTGTTACTGAATGGCCACCTAGACATGCCTATATGCACTGCGGACAGTCCATTTTACAAAAGAGACTCTGGCAAAAAAATTTCAAAACTCGAGCATTTAATAAACATGCAATTTTGACTCTACTTGGGATTTCTGACTGACCCATGCATGTTTTAGGACTTAGAGATGCATAGAATACTGATTTAAATTAATAAGCCACAAGTTTTAGGCTTACCACACCCTTTCTGAGGTGATTTGGAGACTTTGTGCAGGTGATGGACCGCGATAGACCCGGCAGTGCCAGCAGAGTCATTTTTCTGATGTTCTTCAGCCACGTCCGGCTAGACTGCCTTGCAGATTGGTAGAGTCGGTGATTCGTCCAGCTCAGGATGAACCGTCGATTGACATTGATGATGAGCAGGTTACTTTTGCTGCTCCAGCTCCAGCTCAGGCTCCACGTGCGGAGGTTCCAGGAATTGTTGTGCCTACCCAGGAGTTGTTGGGCGACTTGAGCCGCCATCCATTGAGATTTCTTCACGCCAATGTGGTGACTTAAAGTTTTTTTCTTCCTGGATTCTCTTTTTTTCTTTTGCCATTCTCGGGGTATAGGTTTTTGACATGAGTTGGTTTTTGATGCAGGTTCCCGGCTTTACGCAGCCTTGAGGGAACTGGTTTAATGTGCACTCCTTATATCATACTTTGCACGAGGATTACAGGGATAACGTTGATGGTTGGGGGTTTCAGGCTTTCTTCTCCATTCTTCCCCGTCGTTTCCCCTAGGGGTATATGAGGGATTTGTCTGAGCACGGGTTCCACCAGACTCAGTCCCTTCATCTGCTGGACTGTGAGGTGATGATGACCCCTATGGACTGGAGGTTCATCACCGGCATTAAGTTTGAGGGTGAGCCAGTACCTGTCGTGGCTGACATTAAGCCCACTATCGTTCGGTCCCTGCTGGGAGTTCCTGCGACGGCGCTCAAGGGTCGGTCGGAATGATCTGGTCCCTTGAGTATAGATGCCTAGAATGGGGCTTTGCTGAAGCCTCCACCTGATGATCGAAGGGTTAGAGATCGCATTTTGAGGCGATTATTTCTTGTGATCACCAGGGGTTGTTTTGTGGCGGACAACTCATCTACTGTGTCCTTCACCCTAATTAGCGCTACCCGGCATGTAGAGCGCCTCAGTGACTTTGATTGGGGTTCCTACACCTTTGTTTATTTTCTCCGGGCCAAGCTCATACTTTCGGAGGGTTCGACGGAGGCTTGGTTAGGATTCTACCCGTTTCTGCTGGTGAGTACATATTTCTTGTACCCTTGATTTTAGCATTTATATTTGTCAGTCTTGATCACTGAGGACTTTTGATATGGCCAGTTCTCAACATTTGAGAGGCTTCTTTGCCTACGGCCCGCCACTGCTTTAGGTCTGGAGACCTATCCTCGAGGACGGCGTTGGCATCACTCCACTCTGACGGAGGTCCCTATTGCTGAGGGATTTACCCATGCTCGCCTACAGTTGGAGCTTTTGATGGCTGGATAGATCTTCTGGGTGTTGTATACCTCCGAGTTCTTGATCGTCGAATTCGAGGGAGGCTTTCCCACTGGTCGAGAGTTTACTTTGTCAACCCGCAGAGTTCCGATTTTGACAGAGAGAGGCTGGGAGCTCTATTTGGGAGAGCGTGCCATCAGGAGTATTATGGGTGAGATCCGCATTCCCATTGTTCCTTCTTCTTGGCATCATTGGTCGTTGATCTTGTCACTGATAGATATTCCCATGGAGGGCACAGATGGCTTCACCCTATCAAAGAGTCCATTCAGCCAGGAGGCATTCAGCAGATGGTGGAGCCCTCGCACTATTGGAGCTTAGACTCATGCTACCCAGTTCATAGCAGACATGGTGCCAGGGTCCATGATGATAACAGACTGGATAGCTTGCCTCAGGGAGCCGACTCATTTAGACCAGATTGTAGATCTGACCCGGGAGTTGGATAAGGCTCGCTTCTTTATCAGGCATCTTGGCCGAGATCCGTCAGAGGCCTCTTCTTTTGACCCGTCAAGCTTAGGAGCGGGCCCCTCCTCAGGTCCATTTAGCAGCAGTTTTACAGGGGCAGATCCTCCCTTGTACCGGCCAGACATGCCTGATGACCGCAGCTTTGTGTCCACAGCGGAGATGGAGCAGGTTGATCACTTGGACGTAGATTATCTGGACCTCTTCGGATAGCTTTGGCAGCTATATTTTTTTGGTCAGCCACTACTTTGGCTATTGGGCGGCTGTTCCCCATTTTGATAGACCACTGTTAGTAGTTGGGTGGTGGTGCCCCCTTTTCCTATATTCTTCATTTTGCTTTGTATTATCAAACAGGGATGATACCCGCAGTAGATAGTCTATTGTAGATATTTGTAATCTTTCCTATCTATTGCATCATGTTTAGATTTGTCATCATGCATGTATTATGTCATATGTGTACATTTAGATAGATGAGTTTAGATTTGACCCCTAGATAGTCTTGTGGTACGGTGACACAGATGACGTCATCCACCGTGAGCCGTATTGAGCACTTGCCACAGTCTGAGGTGGCTTTATCATTGAGGTCGTGGTACAAGAGCCTGCCCTTCTCAGCCAGAGGGACAATTGACCAGATGTTGGGGCATTCGTTGGCCTTCGTAGATTTTCAGGTGCCATATGGATTTGTTGATGGCATTCTATCCTGTTGGATACCTGAGAGACAGATTTTTTGATTTGGGTGACATGAGCTGACGCCGACTCTGGAGGAGTACGAGCGGATTATCGGTCTGGATTTGGACTTGCCGTGCGCCCATACTGTTGTTAGTGATATGTGGAGACCATTCCTGCGGATGTTCGGTCTTCGCCATAGGGTAGTTACGGACGAGATCGTATCTGGGCGTGTGATCTCGATTGACTTCTTGATCGATCATTTCGGTGAGCTTGATAGCTACGATCGACATGTTGGGGATTTTATTATTTCAGTAGAGGCGTGGCATCTGGCCAAGGTAGATATTCTGCTGATGTGTATTGTGGCATACGTCTACATGCTGCTGCGCTTGGATCACCTAGATGTGGGATTAGTAGTCGTGGTCCGGGCCCTTAGACAGGGTAGTACCATCATCCCGATGATATTGGCTGAGACGCTACGGTCAGCCACTTACTATATTACCCACCCGGAGGGGTTCTTCAGAGGCAGTTTGGTCTTGCTATACATATGGTTGATGTCCCATATCCGATCGATTGGATCTTTTAGGCATCATGGGTACTGTTTTTCCCATGATATAGCTATGTCCTACTCCTTTTAGCTGGCGAAGTGTACCGATGCAAAGACATGGTCGGCATTTTTATTAGATATTGAGCATCCGTTCTTGATTTTGCCATGCTCCGGGTTAGCCTCCCCTATATAGTTTCATCACCCATGCACCTGGTATGGATTACCTGCCCTTAGCGGGATTGAGGGAGTGACTACTTATCATCCCTTGGCTGTTATGAGCCAGTTTGATCAGTTCTAGAGCCTGCACAGATTTGAGGGGTCTGCTGATCAAAGGGTGTCGGCTTCGTCTATGTCATCAGCCGATTTGATCAGAGTATATGAGTGTTGGACTCATAGAGATAGGGCTAATTTCTCCAGTAGCCACCCGGACCGTTCTCCAGAGTACTCGGCATGGTTGGAGGCAGATATGGCAGCAGCTGCACTTGTTCCTTCAGCTCCTATTGTAGATTCAGATGAGGAAGAGCCTATAGAGGATTCTAAGTCTCTTAACGAGGATGAGCTTTTTATGGGTTTGACAGCGACACTAGTTAGCGACCCACCGATTATTCCTGTAGGGACAGATCCGACTTTGGCGAACTCACTATTCAGGATGACCTTTGAGCGGGATCAGGCTAGAGCACAGATGTTGACCGCCTTGTCTGGAAGAGATATAGATTTAGCTGAGAGAGATATGGCTCGAGCCGCTCAGGATGCAGGATTGATTAAGCGAGAGAAGCTTCGATCTGCTAGAGATGCAGCTTTTCTGGAGAGAGATGAGATCTGCTCAGCCAGAGATGCAACTTTTATTGAGATCGAGGATACTTTGATTACTAGAGATGCAGCTTTGGCGGAGAGGGATGAGGCTATAGCTTCCCTTGATTTCCTCATTGCTGACAGTACTGCTCTTCGATCTTATACTCACGGCCTGGTTACCCAGATGAGTGCATATATTGACGACCACAGTGCCACACTGCAGATGACTGTGGAGGTATTGATCCGTATGAAGGCTGAGGGTATTGCACTTGCAGCTGCTCCCCCATCTTCAGAGAGAGATGCCATGGTGCCATTGCTGGCCCGCTTATCCTTGGGTCCATAGACTAGCTTTATTTTTCCTGCACATACTAGATCAGCCATCCTTTGTCTGTATAGGACACTATGTATATATCAAATAGTTTTATATATCAGAGAAATATATTTTTGATTCACTTCCCTGTTTGGAGATGTATTGTCATTGCTGAGTGATTATCACTTCTTTCATGACTCGCGGTTGTTGATGTATCCTGAGCTTTTCCTTGATGGACTGACAGTTGAGATGTCAGGGAGTATCTCAGATGGGCCTGTTGACCAGGGTAGCTGGATAGAATTTAGGTTTTATGAAGTTTCGGTGTCTTGGGACTGGTTTTTATTTGGTTTTTATTTTTTTCTTGAAGGTCAAACCGCGCCGTAAATGGCTGCCTACGTACTCCCAGGTTGAGGGAGATCAGGTCATTCGTAGTTCTGGCTTTATATGAGAGAGGCTTGAAAAATATTTTTCTTGGGTTTTGAGTTTGGTTTGATGAGTTTTGAATTTTTATTTGGTTTGACCACACCAAAAATGGCTGCCTACGTACTCCCGGGTGGAGAGAGATCAAGTCATTCGTAGTTCCGGCTTTCTAGTGAAAAACCGAACCTGATTTGATTTGTAGGACACGAATGCGGGCATGCATGTGCTTCAGACATAATACCTTTTCACGGTGTCTGAATTGATGAGTTGGGGAAATTCACTTCCGTCCATTTCTTGTATTTTGATAGCTCTTCTTATCAATACTTCCTTGATAATGAAAGGGCCTTCCCAATTCGGGGCGAACTTTCCTTTAGCTTCGTCTTGATTGGCTAAAATTTTCTTCAGCACCAAGTCGTTTTCTTTGAATTATTGTATTCGAACCTTCTTGTTGTAGGATCGAGCAATCCTTTGCTGATATAACTGTCCATGGAAAATGGTTGTAGCCCTCTTTTTATCTATCAGGGACAGTTGGTAATATCGATCTTGCAACCACTGGTCTTCGTCTATCTGAGCATCGATCAATACTCGCAAGGATTCCATCTCTACTTCTATGGGGAGGACTGCTTCCATGCCATAGACTAATAAATAGGGGGAAGCCCCTAGTAGAGGTGCACATTGATGTCCTGTATGCTAACAGGGTTAGGGGCAGCAGGTCAAGCCATTCTTTGTGATTGGCGGACATTTTTTGCATTATCTTTTTGATGTTCTTGTTGGCCGCTCCGACAACACCATTCATCTTGGGCCGATAGATGACGGAATTGAGATGCTTGATGTAGAACTTGCTACATAGTTCTCTCATCATCTGATTTTTCAGGTTCTTGGCATTGTCTGATATGATCACCTCTGGTTGTCCATATCAACAAATGACATTGTTTCTGATGAACCCAATGATGACCTCTTTGGTGACTTTGGGAAAAGAGGCTGCTTCAACCCATTTGGTGAAGTAATCAATCATGGTGAAGATGAATCGATGACCATTGCTGGATTTTGGTTCTACTGGACCAATCACGTCCATTCCCCACATGGAGAAAGGCCATGGAGAACTCATATTGTGTAGCTCATTCGGAGGAGCGTGTATGGCATTTCCATGTACTTGGCATTGAAAAACATCTCTTGACGTTATCATCACAGTCAGCTTTAAGCGAGATCCAGTAATGCCTTGTTCTTAATATCTTCTTGGCCAGCAGATGATCGCTCATGTGTGGACCACAGACTCCACCATGGATTTCATCCATCAGTCTTTGGGCTTGTTCTTTATCAAGGCATCTTAACAGGCTTATTCCAGCATCTCTTTTGTAGAGTGCATCTCCGCTTAGATAGAACTTCATAGCCATCTTGTGAATCCGCTTTCGCGCGAATTGGCTTGCCCTAGCGGATGTAGATCCATCTCGTAGATATTCCTTGATGTCTTAATACCAAGGCTGCTTGACATGAGGTATTTCATTTGATACTTCTCTAATGTAATTCCCGTATGTCTAGGATTTCTGAATTGTGAATTTGATGCAGGGAATCCCACTTCTATTGGATATACGGATTAATGAAGCCAGCGTTGCCAATGCATCAGCGAAGTCATTCCTACCTCGAGGAATATGGATGAAAGTTATGTTTTCAAACTCTTGGGATATTTTGACGACCTGCTGATGATAGGGCAGCAAATGCAGTTCTTTGGTGTGATATGCCCCGGTGGTTTGTCTGATGACCAACTCAGAGTCTCCAAAGACCAGTAAGTGTTTGATACACATGGATTGGGCTAGCTTCAATCCCATTATACGGTCTTCATACTCAGCCATGTTGTTGATGTTGCCCAATCGAAGTTTGGGAGCCACAGGATATTGTTCTCCTGTACCAAAGATAAGGACTGCCCCAGCTCCGGCACCTTTATGTTTACTGCTCTGTCAAAATACATTTTCAATGGTTAGACTGTATTATCTTGATGGAGTTATTGAATCGTCATGATCCCATCATCCGGGAAATAAGTCTCCAGGGGCTCAAACCTTCCTGAAGGTGCTTCAGCTAATTGATCTACAATGCCTTGACCCTTGATTGACTTCTGAGTCACGTAGACAATGTCGAACTGTTGTAGGATCAACTGCCATTTGGACAGTCGACAATTTAACATTGGCTTGTTGAATACATACTTGAGTGGATCCATGCGGGATATGAGGTAGGTCGTGTGCCCATGGAGGTAATGCTTGTAACCTCATGGCGGCCTATGCTAATGTACAACATGTTTTCTCGATTAGGGTGTATTTCTGTTCACCACTGCTGAATATTTTGCTGATGTAGTAGATGGATCTTTCTTTGCTGCTATCATCTTTCTATCCTATCATGCAGCCCATTGCATTGACATTGACGGACAGGTACATAAATAAGGGAACTCCATCCCTCAGAGGTACCAATAATGGTTCTTCGATCAGCTGCTTCTTGATGGCAAGGAAGGCTTGTTGACAATCCTTATTCCATTTGGTGGAGGAATTCTTCCTTAGTAGCTTGAATATGGGTTCACAGGTTGCTGTGAGCTGAAAAATGAATCGGCTTATGAAGTTGATCCTTCCTAGAAACCCACGTATCTCCTTCTCTGTTTGCGATAATGGCATCTCAGTGATGGCTTTGATCTTGGCAGGGTTTAGCTCGATGCCCCGATTACTCACTAAGAATCCTTGCAACTTGCCTGCTTTGACCCCAAAAGCACATTTGACGGGATTTAGCTTAGGTTATACTTGTGCAACCTGTTGAACAGCTTCCTGACACTACTAGAAATTCGACATATAGCGACAGTCGACACGGAACCGTTGTTATAGGGTATCTATAGTGACGGTCATCCCATGACTATCGTTAAATGCCTCTATAGATTCTGTTCCGAATCATTTTAGTATCTTCACTCCCATTTTCCCCCCAAATCATCTTTGCTCATCTCAAGTGATTCTCGTTCAGTCGTTCTCACTCTTGGCTCTCCTCTTCCATTTAATCCACGGCTTCTGCTGCTACTGCTACAACCACCCTTCTCTCAAACCCTAAATCCTACATTTCCCCCAAATCGAAGCCCACTTTCTCCCATACCCTAACCCTACCCAATTCCTCCTCTTCCTTCTGTGCTCTCCGCATACCCCTCCAATCTCGTTCTATCTCTTAAGTGATTGCTGGATGATAAGTGATTGCTAGATTCCTCCTCCTCCTTCTGTGATCCTCCTGTTATGTGTGATATTGTCTCACTCTCTCTTTTAAGAACGTAAAAAGGTTGTGTATAAACAATGGTGGCATCAATGAATCCAAAGAATGTGGGAATTCTGGCCATGGCTGAATCCGAAGAAGAAGAGCAACTAGCTAGACCGGCTAATCTTTTATACACAGGTATCATACACCCGATATTCAATTCTATACCCCATTTCCTTCTTCCTTTTTTTCATCTGTGCTCTGAGCATTTGTTGATTTTAAATTGGAACTGGTGAGTAGGGAATGTAATGCACTTTAGGTGTTTGATGGGCTGCCAACAGAACTTTAAAATTCTTAGTTCTTTCTTTTTTATCAGAAAATTATGGTTTTGTCCTAGTTTGTCTAGTTCAATTTGTTGTAGAATCTTATCAATCACGGGCACTATGAATTCTGACCTCATTAGTTTAATTATGGGATAATTTTGTTCTTTTAACTTTTTTTTTAGAACAATTTTATAGTATTAGTATGAATCTTAACTTAACTGTCCATGACACTCTTAAGAGCTTGGTTGATTCCATTTGATTATATTGGGACATTGAATTAATATAAATCATTTTTTTGCTGGTCACAGTTCAAACAGTGACTACCTTAGGAAGGCTTATTATGGTTGAGAATAGATTGTTACATTGTAAACCTTTCTCGTAAGATTTGTGTTATTCTTTTGTAAAAAATTGCAGTGGCATTCAGTTTCAATCTCTAACCAACTTGTGTATAAATGAATCGGTTATTTACATGATTATTATTCTGTATAATTATTTGTTACTTCATCTGAGTCACTGAGTGGCATGTTTGAAATATTATATTGAAAAGCAAACACATTGTGTGTATCAATAATGATGGCAAAGTTGCTGAAATGAGAGACCAATACAACAAATGTCATCCACCATAACTGACTAGGAAGTCAGTTTGATATTATCATGTGATTACAACAAGAATACTCATGTGTATCTATCTTGATAACTTCTCAACAAAAGGAACATTACTTATGTTGATTATTTCACTTTTTTTCTAATATAAGGAGTTTGTGGATTTGGACATTTGAACAGAGGGACATTTTAATGTAGATATTTGAACAGAGGGAAAGAGAATAATTCGGTGGTTGCCATGATATTATATTTGCTTAAATTGTGTAGGTAAGCAAAACTTGATTAATACTAATCTATGTTGTACTTTATAACATGTTTTTTCAAACCAATTTTTTTTTCTTATTAATTATAATGGTCTATTTTTCCTGCTAACAGAATTTTCCTGGGATAGCATCTTAAAAAGATGTAGAAAAAAGTAGTCTAAATGGCATCAGATAGACTATTCATTAGGTTATATTGTCTTAATTTATACAAGCTGAATAGTTGATATGTACTTTTTGACCAAGTTCACGTTTTTAATGTAACCAATTACTTGACTGGTAGTCTCTTTCATGATTTCACCGTGGCGATATCTGTTTTATTTTGGAATATAAATTATGGTTGGAGATTTTGTTTTGCATTGTGAATGTGTTCTGATATGATCTTCATAAATTGTATGTCTATTAGTTCATGATTTCCTATGAAACTTTAAGTATATTAGTTTGCTTATATAAAAAAATGAAAGTTTATAGTCTACTTAATTGACAGAAAAGTTTGCTATTATGTAGCGCGATGACCTTTCAGGAATGCAATTGAGTGGTAACAAGGTCCGCAAACTTGAGTTCTTGTTAGCGGATGTTGTGGCACAAGGGGCAGATTGTATTGTAACTATTGGAGGCATCCAGAGTAATCATTGCTGTGCAACTGCTGTAGCTGCCAAGTATTTAAATCTTGACTGTTATCTTATACTACGCACCTCAAAGGTATTTATGTTGATTTGTCATTTTTTTGTTTAAAATAATTTATCAACCCAGAAGAAACTCTCTCTTAATATTGCAGGTTCTTACGGACAAAGACCCTGTATTGACAGGCAATCTCGTGGTTGAACGATTAGTTGGTGCACATATTGATCTTGTTTCAAAGGAAGAGTATTCCAAAGTTAAGAGTTTGGTAAATCTATTTTTCGTATTGTGGTTTGATTGCAATATTATGCTGTGGTTTTCCTTATTCCTTCTCAATTTTTTATGATGGTCACTGTTTGAAATATCAATATTATGCATGCCTTTTATAAGATATTATTAAGAAAAATTACTAGAATAAAATCTTATAAAATTATCAATATTATGCATGCCTTTTATTAAATTAATAGCTTAATTACTAGAATTTTCAGCAGCTAGCTTAAAGTTTTCAATTCCAGTAATTAAGATATTAATTTAAGATTCAGTTTTATGGAATAGGAACTAAGTGGTACACAGTCGTAACATTTAATTTCAGCTCCCGTTGTATTTCCTTAATATTGGCATTTCTAAACTAGTACAGTATAGAGAGAATATAGTCAGTCGTATTGGGGTTGGGGGGGCGGGGGAGGGGGAGGGGGTCTAATACAAAGTGAATAAAAAATGAATAGTAGTAGTAATATAGTCGAGATCATTTAGAAGAAGAAAATCTAGGACTGCTTTCATTAGAACCATATTTACTACCCACCCGGGAATTCCTCTTGGTTGCAACAACTACTTGGTTGTTCTCAATGTCGTCTGCAAACTCATCACCCTTGAAGATTGGGTGAACATAGGCATCCTCAAGATAGGCTTTCAAGTTTAGGTTTGGTTCCGTCGCCTTCTCTAATGTATCCTTCACCATTGCATCCTGCCAGCCATTCAACAATGGCAATGGAGTGGTGACAGTTAGCAGAGATGTATGTATGTACTTACCCCATTATCCTAACATTAATTATCATGTTTTTTCATCTAGTTTTATGATACCATCCATCCATCCTCTCAAATTCCTAAATACAACTACCCTGAACTACTACTAACCTGTAATGGGAATTTTAAGAATGCTGATTCAAACTGCCCCTTGCAAAAAAGATGGAACCAGATTGTTAAAAAAGGGAGTAAAATCAGAACAAGCGTTTATTTGGCTGCCTGCTTTGTGCTCAATAATACCATCAGTAGAAGTTGTGATATTATCAAAGCAATAATTATATGTCAATGCACATCTGGCCAAAATGTCGCCCCACTCTCGTACTTCTCCTACATCTCTTTGATTTTATCCATTAAAGTTAAGGATGTCTCTATCACAAATAGCTTTTGGTTAGAGTTAGTTGGAGCTCTTACTTCAATCTCGAGTTTTTCAAACTCTTTTATCAGTACCTCGTTATTTGTGATGATATTCAACCTCTCTTGATTCTTTCGACTCAATGCATCGGCAACTACGTTGGCTTTACCAGGATGATATAGGATCTCACAATCAAAGTCCTTTATTAACTCCAAACACCTCCTCTGCCTCATATTCAACTCCTTCTGTGTAAAAATATACTTCAGACTTTTGTGATCTGTGTATATTTCACACTTTTCCCATACAAATAATGTCACCATATCTTCAAAGCAAAAACTACCGCAGTTAACTCCAGATCATGAGTAGGATATCTTGTTTCATAATCTTTAAATTATCGCGAAGCATAGGCGATCACCTTCCCATGTTGCATTAATACACATCCTAAACCCCTGTGTGAAGCATCACTATAAACCACAAGACCCCCAGTATCATCTGGTAATGATAGTACTGGTGCCCTACTCAACAATTTCTTCAATTCTTGAAAACTCTCCTCACACTTGTCTGTCCAAATGTACTTCACCGTCTTTCGAGTTAAATTGGTTAGCGGGGTCTCTATTTTGGAAAAATCTTTTATAAAACGACGATAGTACCCTGCCAAACCAAGAAAATTGCGAACTTCAGTTGGTGTTGTTGGTTGATCCCAATTCATGATTGTTTCTATCTTCGCCGGATACACTGCCACCCCATTTTTATCAATTATGTGACCTAGAAACTGGACTTCTTCTAACCAGAACTCACATTTGGAAAATTTTGCGTAGAGTTGTTCCTTTCTTAATATCTCTAATACCTCTCTCAAGTGCTCCGCATGTTCCTCCCGTGTCTTAGAATATATTAAGATATCATCAATAAACACCACCACAAATTTATCCAAATATGACTTAAACAATCGATTCATTACATCCATAAAAGCTGCTGGTGCGTTTGTTAACCCAAATAATGTCCGTATCGTGTTCTAAAAGCGGTCTTTGGCACATCTTCTTTTCTTAGCTTCAGTTGATGATAACCCGATCGTAAGTCAACTTTTGAAAAATGCTCAACTCCTTTTAACTGATCAAACAAATCATCAATCCTTGGTAAGGGGTACTTATTCTTTATGGTCAACTTATTTAACTCCCGATAATCTATACACAATCTTAACATCCCATCCTTCTTTTTTACAAACAACACAGGTGCTCCCCATGGTGAAACACTAGGTTGTATGTACTTCTTGTCTAAGAGTTCTTGCAACTGAACATGCAACTCCTTCAATTCTACCGGTGCCATCCTATAAGGTGCCTTAGAAATTGGTGTTGTACCAGGTGCAAGGTCAATCACAAACTCAATCTCTCTGTCAGGTGGAAGACCAGGTAGATCACTTGAAAACACGTCCGAAAACTCATTTACTACAGGGATTTGATCTAACTTTCCCCCTTCTTTTCTCGTATCCACAACATAGGCTAAATACCATGTACCACCCTTTCGAAGCAATCTCTTAGCCTACATAACTGTTAAACACCGGACTTGTTTTGGTGAACAACTGCCCTTGAATACTACCTTTGTTTTCAAAGATGTCCTTAAACTTACTTGTTTTTGCTTATAATAAATTACCGCCTTATGCCTACCCAACAAATCCATCCCCAAGATTACATCAAACTCCCCTAGTTGTATAGGAATAAGATTTATGGGTAACTTATGTCCCTGAATTTCTACACTACAATTCTTATGTACTCTATGAACAGGGATTATTTCTTTATTAGCAATTTCTACGTTGAAAGGTACTTTCAGATCTTCACATGGCATTTTTAATCTCTTAACAAAATCAACAGATGCAAACGAACAAAAAGCACCAGAGTCAAATAACACATAAGCATTTACGGCATCAATTGGTATAATACATGTCACCACGTCTTATGCCGCAACAGCATCCCTCACTGTCATGTTAAACGTTCTTGCATTCGAACGATTCTGAGCAACTCCTGCAGCCGCCGCTCCGGGGTTATTGTTGAAATTTTGACCTCCTCCCACATTCACCTTCTTGGATTTTGGACAAAACTTAGACATATGACCCTCGGCCCCACAGTTGAAACATTTGACACTCTTGCTCTTCTTCTTCCTTTGTGGACACCAGTTGGAATAATGCCCATCTTCTCCGCAGGTATAACACTTCGTCCCTTTCAAATAGCATGCCCCTTTGTGATTCTTTCCACATATCTGACAGCGCTCAATTCTTTGATTGTTGTTGTTATTCCCTCCTTTGTTGGCATTGTTGCTAGAGTTATATTCTCCATTTCCAGGGTTGTTTGGAAAAGCTACCTCCCACCATCTCTTATTGTTGTTGTTGTTGTTGTTGTTGTTGTTGTTGTTGTTGTTGTAACTCCCACTTGTGTTTCCCTTTCCTGTATTAACCCTCTTCTCCTTATGGAACTGTAATAAAGCCTCTCCTTCTTTCTCCGCTATAGTGGCTTTTTCTAAAGTCTCTGCGAAAGTCTTCACCTGAAACATCGATATTTTGCTCTTAATTTGGGATTTCAGCCCCCTTTCAAATCTTCTTGTCTTCCTTGCCTCGGTATTTACATGATGTGATGCGAACCTAGCCAACTCATTGAATTTGGTTGTGTATTGTGATACCGTCATCTCCTCTTGTTTCAATTCCAAGAATTGAACTTCCATACGATCCTGCATCAAAACCAGAAAATAATTGGCAAAGAAAAACTCCTTGAACTTGTCCCAGATAGTGGCACCTTCTCCAGCTCTACCCTTATTCGCTTCCCACCAGTGATTAGCTTCTTCCTTCAAAAAGAAAGTGGCAAACTCCACTTTTTGGTCGTCATTCACCTTGGTTACTTTAAACATTTTCTCCATCTCTGCAATCCAAGCCTGAGCCTTTATTGGCTCATCCGTTCCCCTAAATTTCGGTGGTCCCACTAGTTTAAAATCTTTAAATTGGGTTGTGGTTGGGTTATTGGGTACAGCTGGTAATGCATTGGCTTGTCTTCCTTGCAAAGCTCCCACTAGAATATTTACCAATGTTTGGGTGGGGTCTGCCTCTCCCTTTTCTTCTTCAAGTTCTCCACGAGGTCTTCTTCTGGGTGTCATTTATCTAAATATAACAAATAACTAAGTATGAATACCAGTTCAATAATTAAATAACTCAATTTGATAGACAAAAAATTATATTTCATATTGCAAGTCTATATATACATATCTAGTGACTCATTCTAGATCACTAGTTTTGCACACGACAGAAAGTGATTTATTCCTATCACTAGCTATATTATAAAATTCCCTTAATCTATAGTTTCTTATTCTTTGCTGCTAGCCTTTTCTTCAGTTTCTCCACCTCTTTCTCTAACTTTTGTAACCTTTTCTCTAGGTACTCAACCGCTTGAGCCACACTAGGTCCTGAACTGAAAGCCCTATTCCTCGAAGCATGACGAGGAGGTATCATCTGTAATGGTACAACGTTTATAACTTGTTCAGCCATGATTATCTGACGTTCGTTCAACATCCTACCATCAGATTTATAAAATTGATTAGTATTTAAAAATCACAAATTAATATTTTATTAGTATCCTTATCTATTAACTTTCCCTAACAACTTTCCCCCCTTATAACTCACCTTTTATAACTCTATTTGAGCTTATCTTCTTGCTCTCTCCTATATCGTCTAAATACTTCCGAGGTTATAGCCTAAAGGTTTCCTCATAAGGTTTCTAACCTAGGGCTTTGATATCAAATTGTGACGCCCCCAAATTCTCTACATTTCCTATAGGAGATTTGGTGATCACGCAAATAATCTATAAGATAATAACTTCTATAAATCCAAAATTCACAGTATCCCAATCAGATAATAGTTCTCGTCAGAACAATTACTATATCTGGATACCCTCACTTGGATGTATAGATTTATAATCTTACAGATATTTCTTGCATATCAATAATTTTTATCTATCTGACATTCACAGTATAAATAATAAAATTATTCTTGGAACCGAGGGGCAACCTCAGTGCTTACAGAACTCCCAAGATCATTCAATACCCTCATGCAGATATATAGTTCTTATACATACTGTACTTGTTATTATTTCCTATTAAGAATGTAAATCTACTCAACTGATAAACTAGTAACATAATAATATCTGATTACATATAGTTTAACCATTACATCAAGGAAATGCCAATTATATTTTTAGTCTTAATACAATCAAAAGTCATTCTTATAGAATTATTAACTACCCACAAGTATGATTGCTCGAACTTCCTGGGGTGTGAGATGCAGCTGCAAAGGAAAAAAAATAATTGCAAGGATGAGCTTTAAAAGGCTCAACAAATTTTAAAGATTTACAGTTTATACTTACACAATATCTGAATTGAATGAACATATAGTTCAGAGTTTTTTCACATATATACTGAGTCTACCCATTACGAGCTTCTGTCAATCATAAAGACTTAGCAACTCGGGTTGATTCGGTAAACCACACCACACTCCTAACAGTCACAAAGACTTATAGGAGCTCTGTTCGGATATCTCATAGGAGATCAGCCTAATCATATCCTAGGAGTATGCATATCATTCTACTAGTCCAACAAGGTCAGTGTTATAACTGCCTGTAAATATAATCCTCGGTCAGTGCTATAACTGTCGGTCCGAATAGTGTCAGTATATATATCTGTATCAAATAATATTGGTTTTTCCCACCTTTTATGCTTTAATATCAAATCAAATACATTTTACACAAATAACAGTTCATATGTCTTGGTTATGCTTGAACAATAAGTCATAACTTTCTTCAAATCACAGATATCACGAATAATGTGTATAACAAGTTCGTGTGTCAATATACAAGACTTACATTTAATATAGAAATTAAATGAAGTTAGAAAAACTTGCCTTTATCAAGATCAGCTACTTAAGCTATTTGAAAATATTCACGCAACCTATATATATATTATAGTAGTCATTAGAAATGATAATCATAAATTTCTAATTAAACTAGTAGTATCTGAGTTGGTTTTGGTGTCCGTTCGGTATTCTATCGCTTTATTGAATAGCTATTGAATTAGTTTTTCAATAAATTTTATTTAAAAGTTTTAATATCTTGTTAGATATTTTAGTTATTATTTATAATAATTTCCAAATAGTCAAAATAATTTTTAAATGATTTAATATCACTTATAATGATTTTTAAATCATTAATATTATTTTTAAATATTTTATAACAATTTATAATGATTTTTAAATCATCAATATTATTTTTAAATAATTTTTTTTTTATTAATAGTGATTTTAAAATCATTAATATCATTTTTTAATAATTTATTATTATTTAAAATAATTTTTAAACCATTAACATTATTTTTAAATAATTTATTTAATATAATTATTAAATACTTTTATTATCATTAATATTTAATTAAATTAAATATTAATAAATTTTTATTTCAAAATATTAAAAAATATTTAATATAATTAAAGATGAATTTTCAAATTTTTTTATTAATTATTTAGTATTTATTTCTATTTATTTTAATTATTATTATTTTTCAATTTTAACCCGTCGCTAAAGGTCTATAGCGACGGATTCTGTCGCCTTAGCTGTTCTTCATTGGCTCAAGAACAGGCCAGTCAACGCCCAGGGGCTCCGTTTGACTCGATCTCTCTTTCAATCTGTTTGGTTTCTAGGCAGTCAAGTTCGATGAAGTTGTAGTAGTTGTGTAGGAGTACATACCCATAGTCAATTTAGTGCCTAAAAACATCTCTACAAGATTCCACGGCCGGTCAAACTACCCAACCTAAGCTGTTCTTCATTTCTGGGTTGCCCAGAAATGGAAAGTCAACGTTGGTCAACGTATTTGCTGGCCTTATATCGAGCAGGCTGATCATGGTTTAGTTGTTTTAGTGGTCGATTATTGTAGAGTAACTAGCAGGGTATAACAAGGTAGCACTAACAGAGTCTGGGTATCACCAACCATCAAGATCTAAGCTTTTAAAGAACCTGTCAGGCACTGCTTATGCATTTCTGGGTTACCTAGAACGCTAAACTGAACGGTCAACGCGTTTTGACCGTCTATAACTTCCAATCAGTGACTTCCTAAGGCTTGAAAATGCTCTAGTGGTGTAGACCTCATGTCAAGGTATAATCTGACTAACAACTACCATCCAAACAAACTGACAGGCGAGAGATCAAGGCGGTTAAACTACCTGTCAGACTCGTTTTTCAGTTTTCTGGGTCACCCAGAAAACGGACGGTCAATCTCGGTCAACGGGTTTTCACCCCTTATAACTTCTAATCTGTTATTCTGATTATCATTCTACCACTTCTAGGCTACTAACAGCACTGCAAACTATAACTACAAACCTTTAAAACATCTAAACAATAAACAGAGAACAATCTATGAGCCCTGGCATTCGACTGTCAGACCATTTTTTTAGGGTTTGGTAATTTTGCTTAAATCGATATTTTGATTCTTTTAAGTGTTATAGATCCATGTTTTAGCAACCCAGATAACTAAACAACATCCTAATTAACATACTTAAACAATAAAAATAACAATACAATTTCAGAAATTAATATCTAGAGCTAGGGTTAGGTTTTTACCCTTTTGAACAAATTTCTATTTTCTCCTTTGTGATTCTGCTACGAGCTTTCTGGGGATTGTTTATGAGTTAGTGGTGAATATTTAGTGTGAATTTCGTGACCTTAAGTCTTTACTACTTAGCCTTGTATCAAAACTTCAAGTGGGGTTAAAAAAACCTAAGTTTTCTCCTCTCTTGACAGGTAACCCTAGGTCATTAATTATGTAGGTTATGTTGTCAAGCCAAAGAGGTTATAGAGGCATGGCGCAAATCTTTTGCTTGATAAGCAAAAGATTTATTCTTATCTTCTTTAAAAAGAGAGCTTTAAGGGCATTTTTGTCATTTTATATGTACTAAACGTATTTTAGTAATTTCCTACTTAAATCCAAGGGTAATTTAGTCATTTCATGTTCTATTTAGAAACTCAAAAACAAAACTTGAACCATTAGAATTTGTAAATTTAGAATTAGGGTTTATTATTAAATTTAGGGTTTCCTAAGTAGGGTTAGGGTTTTTTAGAAATCTTCTTCAATTCAATCCTTCATCAACCATATATAAAGTTAATGTGCATATATTCATACTCCTTTATAACATTATCAATGTATTAAGTTATAATCTCTATTTATTATAACTATTAGGGTTAGGGTTTTCTTATTTAGATAACATCTTAAGTTAGGGTTTACTTATATAATTTTTCATATATGTTAACATAATTATACCTTATGTGGTAATGTATATTTATATATGTGACACTAATAAGGCTAAATACACATTCCACAAGATATAAAACATATTAATATTTACTTTTTATATTAATATTCCTGTTCAAAGTTTGAAATATTACACTGGTCCCTCTCCTCGCCGGCGTTGATCCTCAGGCCGCCGCCCTTGACACCTCAGGCCGCCGGCATTGGTCTCTTTCTCTTTCTTTCTAACCTGCTGGGCTCTCTCTCTCTCTCTGGTCCCTCCATCTCATCGGCGCCGCACCTCCGTCCGGCAGCCTTAGTTGGCGCTGCAGCTTTGATTCCAATTGTTATTGCTCAATTTAAGGTTATTTTTATCAATTAATTTTAAATTTGGAACCCTAAATTTTTAGATATATGGTTATGCATAAATTTGGGTATAAGTTGGATTTTAGAAATATTCTGTTGAAATTAGGCGTTTTTATCTTGCTGAAATTAGGATTACCTTTAAAGTGTTGTTGAAATATTCTGTTGAAATATTTGATTTGAGATATATATTGATTGATGTTACAGGGATAAAATATTGATGATGGACTTTTAAATCATAGAAGATATAAGACTTCATTCTCTACTTAACTCTTCTAATGAATGGTTATTTCTGCTGCGAATATTGATCTAAAACTTGTTGTCAATAATATTTTATCTGAATTATTGAAGACTAACGATAATTTATTTTTCATTATCTTAGTCATAATATTCTTTACTGGGCTAGTTGAGCTCACCCTTTTCATCTATTGTCCTATTCAGGAAATGAGAATGTTGCGGGAGCTAGTCGGGGGGCAGAGTGATGGTCCGAGTTAGAGCAGTAGTAGTTCTCACTATTTCTGATAAATAGTGTGATAATAATTGTAATGAAGACTTAGTTTGAATGTTAATATTTTTTACATATTTGTATTGACACTCACAGTTGTGTGATCATATTTTACACGATCGTTTGATATAAAAAATTGTAATTGAATTTTGTATCATGTATTTGGCGACTCAGAATGGGTTGGGTTGAATGGACCTATTCTGGGGGCGTCACAGTTGGTATCAGAGCTTAGGGATATGATCTCTGACGGAGATCGGGGAATAGAACTAGGAGGGGAGAGACGAGTAAATCCTTCGCTAGTGTGTCCTACCTAAGCTTATGTGGTATTTAATTGGTCAGTCGGAGCATAGGGTTAATATGTGATATGTTAATTTGTTTAATTAACCCTTGTTTTATGGCAGTATTTGAGAATGGCAGCTGAGAATGTTAACAACGAAGTGAATGAGACTGTGGAGACACCTTTAATCACCAACCAGGAGAATGTGCAACAGGAAGGCAATGTTCATCCTGAAAACAACGCTGATCAGACGATAAACAATGAGATGTTTAGAAGTTTTTTGCATTTCATGCAAAATCAGACGAGGGAAACTCGTGTGCAAAATACAGGTAGAGATAATAACAACTCGCGGCTTGTCACTGCCAAGCAGTTCAAAGAATTGGGACCACCAGAGTTTTTAGAAAAGTCGGATCCGATCAAGGCGGAGACGTAGATTAAACAAATTATCAAGATATTTGATGTCTTGGGATGCACGGAGGAACATAAGGTTCCATTCGCCACGTTTATGTTCCGTGGAGAGACAGATTACTGGTGGGAATCCGTGAAACGTACCCAGCCTGCCGCACTCAAGATGTCTTGGGAAGCGTTCTAGAAACTGTTCAATGACAAGTACTTTCCTGAAAGTATTCGTCATATGAAGGAGGTAGAGTTTATCAGACTAAAAAAAAATAACATAACGGTACGAGGCTAAGTTTGCGGAGTTGTCCAGGTTTGCACCTCATTTGGTGGAGAATGAGGAACGTATGACGCGTATGTTTCTGAGAGGTTTGAAACCTGAAATACGTCAATACCTCATTTCTCACAAATTTTCTCTATATTCGAATGTAGTGAACAGGGCCCAGTTGTTAGAACGAGATAGTGATTATATTCAACCAAGGGATAACAACCAAGGTCGTACCGGTGGCAGCAGTCATCGGAGCAATGACAACCAGCGGGGAGGAAAGTATGACAGAAGCGGTAACCACTCCGGTAGTAATCGTGGCCATGATAGTAGAAAAAGCGAATCGGGATGAGATTTCAAGAAGAGAAGGTACAACAATGAGAACGTGAAGACGTCAACATTAGCACTAGCATCAACTGTTTCGAGAGAATGAGAACGATCACCGGTCGTATGCTATAAATGCGGGAAAGAGGGACACATCAGCCCAAGCTGCCCACAACAATTCAAAGCATGCTATAACTGTGGAAAAGGACATATAGCTCGAGATTATCTTATAGCGAAACCAAGTTCAGCGGGGGTGATGATTCCAAAGGCGGTTTTGGACAAGTCAAAGTCGGTGATTCCTGGAAGAGAGTTTGTTGTGACAGCCCAAAACGAGAGGAATTCCACACGAGGTGATTACGGGTAAGCTAATCATAAACTCTTGCGAAGGTTACACCTTGTTAGACACCGGTGCTACCCATTCTTTTATTTCACCTGCTTGTGCTCAACGTTTGAACTTAACTTTTGATAAATTAGACTTTGACTTATCTGTTGAAACTTCGTTGGGAGAAACCTTTGTTACATCCACAGTTTACAAATCTTGCTTGATTCAGATTGGTACCCTTACCTTACCTGTTGATCTTATATCTTTGAAAATACTTGCATTTGACGTGATTTTAGGAATTGACTGGTTAACCACTTACCATGCCAAAATTGATTATTTTTGTAAGGTTAGTTTTTATATTCCTAACCAACCTGTTGTGCGAATTCAAACCACCAAACCACAAAAATCAGTTAATGTCATTTCAAGTCACAAAGCTATTCGTTTATTGAAAAACGGATGTCAAGCTTTCTTAACCCATGTCACTGATCTAAACCAGAATACGTCAGATTTGAATAATATTTTCGTTGTTAATGAGTTTCCTGATGTATTTCATGAAGAACTTCCCGGTCTATCCCTAGAACGTGAAGTTGAATTTTTTATTGACCTCGAGCCTGGTACAAAACTTATTTCTAAAACCCCATATCGAATGACTCCTATTGAACTTCAGGAGTTAAAGGTCCAATTACAGGAATGGTTAGACATCAGTTTTATTCGTCCTAGTACATCTCTTTGGGGTGCTCCTGTTTTGTTCGTAAAGAAGAAAGACGGGAGTATGCGACTTTGTATTGACTATCGGGAGTTGAACCATGTCACCATCAAGAATAGGTATCCGCTACCTCGTATTGATGACCTGTTCGACCAGTTGCAAGGAGTATAATTTTTTTTAAAAATCGATCTTCGTTCCGGATATCATCAGCTGAAGATTAAAACTGAGGATATTCCAAAGACTATCTTCAGAACTCGGTACGGGCATTATGAGTTCTTAGTCATGTCTTTTGGATTGACTAATGCTCCTGCTGCTTTCATGGATATGATGAACCGTATATTTAAGGAATATTTGGACCATTTCGTTGTTGTTTCTATTGATGACATCCTCATCTATTCTAAAAGCCGTGAAGACCATGAGCACCACTTGAAGTTGGTACTTCAAAAGTTTCGTGAGAACAAGCTATATGCCAAGCTAAAGAAATGCGAGTTCTGGCTTGAGGAAGTAGCATTCCTTGGGCACGTGATATCGAAACGTGGAGTATCTGTTGACCCAGCGAAGATTGAAGCAATACAAAGTTGGGAGCAACCTAAGTCGGTGACCGAAGTACGAAGCTTCCTAGGCTTAGCTGGTTATTATCGGAGGTTCGTAGAGGGATTTTCTCGAATTGCTACTCCATTAACTCAGTTGACTTGGAAAGATACAAAATTCGTTTGGAGCAAGGAATGCGAGAAGAGCTTCCAAGAGCTCAAGAGAAGACTTATCTCGGCACCTGTTCTGACAATACCATCTGGTTCGGATGAATTTATTATCTACAGCGATGCTTCGGGCAAAGGGTTAGGATGTGTTCTCATGCAACATAGAAAAGTCATAGCTTATGTCTCGCGACAACTCAAAGAATATGAGAGGAATTATCCTACTCATGATCTAGAGTTGGCAGCTGTCGTTTTCGCGTTGAAGATCTGGAGACATTACTTGTACGGGGATAAAGTGGAGATTTATACGGATCATAAGAGCTTTAAATATTTCTTCACTCAAAAGGAACTCAACATGCTGTCAACGACGTTGGCTTGAGCTGTTGAAAGATTATGATCATACCATCCAATACCATCCTGAAAAAGCGAACGTGGTAGCTGACGAGTTGAGTAGAAGATCATACGCGGGAATGAATGCGATGCTATCAACGCCTATTTTGTGTGATTTACAAAGGATGGAAATAGAGTTCAAGACTCCGGGATGATGTCAAGTATACACGTGGAACCAGCTTTGATTGATAAAGTTAAAGCTGCTCAAGCTACGGATCCGGAGCTGATGAAGATGAAGAAGAAGGTGCAAGAAGGTGCCATTCCAGAAGCAAGAATCGATGAAGAGGGAATACTTCGAGTCAACTCTAAACTTTGTGTTTCTAACGATTCCGACTTGAAGCATAGAATCATGATGGAGGCACACAACACACCATTTGCAATTCATCATGGAAGTACCAAAATATATCGTGATCTTCGACATACATTTTGGTGGAGCAATATGAAAAGAGAGATCGCGGAGTTTATTTCGAGATGTTTAAATTGTCAACGTGTAAAGGCGGAGCATCAAGTGCCGAAGGGTCCATTGCAATCACTGGAGATTCCGAAATGAAAGTGAGAACACATTACGATGGATTTTGTCACGGGTCTTCCCAAGGTTTCTCAAGGCATAGATGCGATTTGGGTTATTGTAGATAGATTAACCAAGTCTGCTCATTTCTTGCCGATACGAGAGACTTATTCCCTTGAACGTCTTGCTCATATGTACGTGAATGAAATTATGAGATTGCATGGCATGCCAGTATCCATAGTTTCGGATCGTGACCCCAGATTTACTTCACGATTTTGGATCAGTTTGCAGAAAGATATGGGCACGGACTTACGATTCAGTTCGGCTTATCATCGTCAAACAGACGGACAATCAGAGAGGACTATTCAAACTCTTAAAGATCTATTGAGACTCTGTGTTCTAGACTTCAAAGGGAGTTAGGATAAGTACTTACCATTGGTGGAATTCTCCTACAACAATAGTTATCAGGCAAGTATAGGCGTGACTCCATTCGAAGCGTTGTATGGACGAAAGCATCGTTCTCCAGTATGCTAGGATGAGGTGGGTGAAGCAACATTATTGAAATCGAAGTTGGTACGTATGACTACAGAAAAGTTTCAATTGATCCGGCAACGGATACAAACCGCACAAAATCGACAAAAGAGTTATGCGGATCTTCATCGAAAGGACGTGGAATTTAATGTTGGGGATCATGTATTGTTACGTGTTGCTCCATGGAAAGGAGTTACGAGATTCGAGAAGAGAGGAAAGCTCAACCCACGATTTATTGGTCCATTTGAGATCCTTGATCGAGTAGGAAATGTGGCCTATAGACGCGCTTTACCTCCAAGCCTGTCTCGTGTTCATAACGTTTTTCACATATCCGTACTTCGCAAATATGTGAAAGACCCAAATCACATTATTGAGTTAGAACCAAACGAGATAGCTGAAGATTTAACGTACGAGGAGGTACCTGTCAAGATCTTGGATAAGAAGGAGCATGTCCTACGCTCGAAAATTATACCTCAAGTTAAAATTGTGGAGAAATCATGTTATTGAGGAAATGACCTGGGAGTTAGAATCAGAAATGAAAGCGAGGTATCCTCACCTCTTCGACACCCCAAGTACGTACGTCAATTTCGAGGACGAAATTTCATAAGGAGGGGAGGATGTAAGACTCCGAATTTTATAAATAAAGATTTAATTTGTTATATATATTATTTTAAAATAGTAAGGGGTTGATTTAATTAATGTAGTAAGTTGTGGGTAAAATGCGCAAATATTTTAAAATGAGCAAATGGTTATAAAATATTCATTATTGTCGAGGAATATTCGTTTGGTTGTGGAATATTCTTGTTGTCGGGGAATATTAGTACGACGGCGCAGCCATTTGTGGGCCCCACAATGAAATAACTATCGGATATAGAAAGCGAGAGAAATAACCTTTTTATAAAATAACGGCATAATTGTTACCGTTAGTACTGTTGAAATACCCAGTGATTAAAATACAGTAATACGCAGTGTTGCACAGTAGCACACGGTAATGCACAGTATTTCGAATTATTGATTCTTACGTGTGAAGGCACTTACTCAATTATTGTTACAGTAATTACTGTTCAATATTTTATATTATTGACTCAATAATTACTACGTTGATATTTTATATTATTGACTCAATAATTGCTAAGTTGATATTTTATATGATTGATTCAATAATTGCTACCGTTGATATTTTGTATTATTGATTCAATAATTGTCACTGAACAGTATTTTATATTATCAAATCAATAATTCATATTAATTGAATAATATTATTAGATAGCATTATTGGCAATGTCTAAGGAAGTTCTGTCGAGGAAAGGGGTTAGGTTAATCTAATTGCGCGCCAGTAAGGAGAAATCCTTATCGGAAAGTCCCCTCTTTCCTAGGAACGACCTGGTTGTCAATATTGTAGTTCTGTAATATTATTTGTGAATAATTAATTATTGATTTATATGATAAGGGAATATTTATTTTGTGGATATAAAAGAAGAAATTAGTGTTGATGTGTTTTTATCAGTATTTTGGTGTGAAAAATCATCCGTTTATGGATTTCAGCTATTATCAGTTAAGATTTTGGAAAAACTTCCTTCTATAAAGTTGTAGATAATTAAATTTTCTATAGAAGGACATAGAATTTATATTTTTCTGACAAAAGGGTTATTTATTATGGGTAGACTGGACCTATTCTGGGGGCGTCACATGTACTGTCAATTACTGCTACGCAATATAATTTAATCGCTTTATTGTAAAAACCTATCAGTTATAAGATTGATTTTTCAATTAGTATAACATACCTTATAAGTAAACTATATAACATTTAAACACATCGTCAAATATTAGATAACCTTAACACTATACATATACACAAGTCTAAACCTAGCACACATCGAGTCTTTAATAATGTTCAATATAGTATACTGAGTGATTTTTTACAAACAACTAACAAATTAGTTTTCGTTTAGTCTACACTATTTTCACAGTGAGTTAGATCGGTTACTAATTCGTAGATCCCTTCCCCATATGAAAGAGTCGTTTAGCTCAGCTACTATACATCAACCATTAAAGAGTACGACTGTACTACCTTAGACTTAACACTACTGTATCATATAACTTGTGAATTAACACTTAGTCTTTCATTTTATAAGTCCTTTATAATTTAGTAAGGTGAATACGTAATCCAACAACTTGAATTCAGACTGAATTTCAATTTAGTAAACTATTTTTCAATCTAGTAGACTGGATTCAACTGACCTCCAATCCAGCAAGCCTGAATTCAAACTGACATCCAATCCAACAAACTTGGATTCAACTAATCTCAAATCCAGCAAGTCTGGATTTATCAATCCAGCAACCTAGATTACCTAAACAGACCAATCCACCATCCTGAATTATCCAAACATCTCATCTAGCAACTTGATGCCCAATCCAGCAAATCAAATTGCAATCCAGCAACTTGATGGCCAATCCAGCAAGCTGGATTCTCCTTTTTTAATCAAATTATTTTTTTATTTTTTTATCTTTTGTCCATACATAAATAATATATTTCATACACAAAAGTAATTTTTCAGGAATTTTTCAATTTTCTTTAGTATTTTGCAAAAATTCATTTCTAGTTAATTCTTTAAGAAATTAGCTACCTCACGCTTAACTCCAGAAATTCTCAACTCTTGGCGGGATCTTACACATGTTAACATGAGCTTCCAGTTTAAATTTCGTGGGCCATCAGAGTTATACAACTCCGGTTGTAGCGATTTTCGTCGAAAAAACGCAAATACTGAAATAGTCATAACTTGCTCAATTTAAGTCAGAATGAGCTCATTTTTGGATACAAGCTAATTTATAACATATATTTTAATGTCCCAAAAGATTCGAATTTATTTCAATTTTTAAGTGGACGAAACTACCCTTACAATTTTCGGACAGATTTTTTTTCTTCATTTTCAGATTTTATGTCCTTTGCTATTTTCAGTCCACACGAAAATCTATAACTCTTTTTTCAGTGATTCCACTTGGAAAAGTTATAAGACTTCTAGATCTAACTCCAGAAATTAACTACACTCAAAAATTCAAAATACAATAGGGGATATGGTCGTTTTCGTTTCATGTTACGTTTTCTCAAAAAAATAATTTTTTTAATCTTTGTGTTTTGTAAAAAAATCTTCTTAGATCTCTTGATTAACCAAACATTAAACATCATAAACTATTATAATACATACTAATACCTCAAAGACTCATGGATCTACCATGATCCATGATCTATTACACCAAACATACACTAAATTCAAGCAAAACATAATTTAGGCTAGGAAAATCAAGATTTTCTAACTTTTAAAACATAGTTTTATTTTTCATGCTTTTGATCTAATTTTTGACACTTAAAAGTGATAGATTTAAACATAGTAGACTTATTAACATACAAATCTAAGGTGTTGGAGTTTTGAACCATAAATCCAAGTATGAATTCAAACAAATAAAAATAACTTTGATGAAAAGTGTTTATACATTTGCTTGTGTGCTTCCTTCTTTTTCCTAAACTTTGATTAAAGAACTAAGAAAGCATAAGAACTCTCTCTCTCTCCACTCCTACATGACCGAACATGAACCTTTTCTCTCTCCCTATTGCACGTTTCTTTCTTTTCTTCTTTCCTTCTCTCTTTCTTTCTCTTTCTTTAGTTATTAGGAGATGAAATAATAAGACAAGAAAACTTGTTTAGTAAATATGAGAAGGCTATTTATATTGGAAAAGATATATGCATATATCATATGTATACATATATAAAATCTCTTAACATATCTTGGCATATTATACCAAATCTCTCCATATCTACCATATCTTTCTAAATCTATCCAATATCTTTTCAAATCTATCCAATACCTTCCACAAGATTTAATTCACATGCTTCCTTTCCTTCCTAGTGGGCCTTCCTTTGGCCCAATTTTTGTTTTCTTAATTCTTTAATTACTAAAGTCCATTAAGTCCCTTCTCACTTGGCTAAAGTCTTGGGCTCTTTGATAATTTCCTTTTTGGGCTTTGATTTTGCTTAGTATACTTACTAATTAAATTAACTTGGGCTCCAAATTAATTCTTTGGGCTTGCTAATAAAATAATTGGTCATGAACATAGATTAGGTCCAATACTTTTTCTCTCCCATTGGACTAAGCTTGGGCTTTTAAATAATTCAATTGGGCTTGCATCTTTTTCTTGTTTACTTACAAACAAAATTAAACTTAGGTTTGCTAAATAACTTAATTGTTATTAAATCCAATTAGCTACAAGTCCAATGCTTACTTAAATAATTGGGCTACTCAAATAATTTCTTGAGCCCTAAAATTAAATTAGTTCCATCCTCTCAAATTTTATCATGTCCTAATCATTTAATTATGATTTTTATTCACCACATTTATAAATCAATTCCTTACTTATATACATTTAATTACTTAACCCAATTAGAGTTGCTTTAATAAAATTAATAACTTGAGATAATAAAATTAATCTCTTAAGTTTAGTTAATATTTTAAATACTAACATCCTTTCTTATTATAACCCTTAGGTTATTTAAATTTCATATTATCTTTATTCTTATCATTCTCTTGCTAAAATATATATATCACATCACTAAATATATATATATATATATATATATATGTAACTATACATATACACATTTTAAGAATTCAACTCAAACCATATAGGCTATTTAAAATTTTGACCTAAATTCTCAAATTTTCATCTAGGTTTTATTCTTTAACCTTTATTTAATCATTTAAAATCTTATAAATTCTCAGGTTGTCACATTCACCCCTTCTTCTAAGAATTTTGTTCTCGAATTACAGCCTACTAATTCCTACTCCTTCTATTCACCAAAATTAGGTTTTCAACTTATCCTTTATCTGATTTCATTCTCATGTAATAAGTACACACGGCTTCCTTCTATGAGAAATTATTCTATCATCACATTCTACCCAGACTTCTCCCCAAGGAGTTAAAAAAAACTTCATATAATGCTGAGTGGCCATGAACTTTTATTTTTCAATTTTGAAAAGGTTTAAACAGAAATTCATCTGCAAACTGCTCTGGACTTACGGACACATTGGGTGATCAGCCCGTATGCCCTGCATTGATCCGATGCTACATGCTGCAACGACATTCGCGTTCATCATCATCGCCATTGGCGCAAAACTATTTCTCAATTTAGGGAGGTTCATACTCAGCCTGGATTCTGAATCAAAACAATATGGTTCGGAAGAAGTTCTCAAAGAGATACTTGAATTTTCATAAACATTGTCTAGCTGAATCAAATAGTTTTAGACATATACCGATAATTCCAATATCAATCAAAACATGTGTCTGGCCAAATTTAATTGACACTTAACTTTTTTTTAAAATTCTGAAAATAATTTTATGACGTCATTACCGCACTGTATTTACAGTCCGTTGAAGATTCTGTCATTTTTGTGACTTTGTCATAAAATAATATACCATAGTGGACTGACTATCTTTAGATCACATCCAACACTAGGCAACACTGCATTAATGATTATATCGTTTTTATCATCCTTACATCAGGTTTCATGATGCATTGATGATATATAAAATATATTTTGATATTTTAAATAATATTTGTCTAGCCGAAACAATTAGCGTAGACTCTTCTTTTAAACCGTTCAAAACTATTGAAAGTCATTTTTATAATTATCATATCGCAACAGGCAACGATGTGTCAGGGTCCTGAAGTTCACACATACACAATTGTAACCATGTTTTGAAGATAATCAAAATTTTATTTTTGGTGTTATCATGCCACAACAGATAACGATGTGTTAGTGGTACGAAATTCACTTCTACACAATTGTAATCCATGTGTTGCTGATAACAAAATTCATTTATATTTTTAAAGGCACATCAGTGCGAATTTAACTTGATGTCAAAAATTTCGAAGTCTAGCATAGCTAGAAGATTTGGAATACCTATGCTTCCACCATCAACATCAATTGCTTCTAATGATCAATTGCTTAATAATTCAATCTATTTTTATTATCTTCAATCCTTCATTCACAATTTTTCTATACCCCCCGTATAGTTCATCAAACATACCACACGTTATGAGTTCAGGAACTTACCATAATCATATGGGTTTAGGAACTTATCCTAGTCAGACCAAAATCGTCCATTCGCTGAGGGATTCCATCATATGATTATGAGTCACGAACTTACTATAAGTGTGAGTTTAAAGAACTCACACCTAATCTTATATTCTCTACCTATCCGTTATAAACATGAGAAAAGAATCACCTTCTCATCATACACATAGCGAATAGCGCGACACCGACATTTCAATGATTATCAAAATGATAAACTAAGTAGTCGTTAGACCAAGCACAAAACCCCTGCCCATACAAAAGTTTGTACAACTCAGCTATCACATGAGTTCTCAATTGAAATCCCACATAATCCTAGCTTCCTCTTTACTCGATACGAATTTCATTTAATCCGTATCTACAATTTACAATTCTTTCCTAAGTTTTAATAGTACAATTTCATAGTACAACTGTCATACAGCAATTCTGCTATAAAGTTTTCAATCATTTGATTGATCATCTGTCCTTTTATGATCTCATCAGATCACGTTGTGATATCATATTATAATCGTATTATATTACGATTCTTTTCTATCTTATGATCGTTTTGTTTTACGATCTTCTTTCCCTTTATACTTTTAGTCTTTTAGACTCTATCTATTCATTACTACTGTTCATCTTTATTATCAGAGTTAGGTAACTCTGGATCTTTATTACTTGTCATGATTCTTCTTTGAATCTGATTGGCTTACTAAAACCTTGCCCAAATTCATCGCTTAGAACTTAAACTCTATTTGAGTTTATTCCTATTCCTTATCCCTATGGTTATAGCCTAAGGTACCCCTACCTAAGGTTTATAACCTACAGCTCTGATACCAACTGTGACGCTCCCAAATCCGGGTCCCTAGAACCTCGGACCTGGTACGTTACGATACATCATTTCTATAGCTATTGCGGAAGATATAAACATAAATTGTTTATACAATAACTTTTACAACATAATTCCCAAGGTTTGTAACCTTAACTTAATACCTACATTCAATATCCTACACGACATACAATGTCATTTGTATTCTATACTATTACCATTTTAACCGTATAATAAATCCATCCTGAAATTTGTCTTTGCCTTTGACTGTGTCCGAAGTTTCTTCTTTAATCTGAAATATTTATCATGATATAGCAAGGGTGAGCAACAAGTTTACTCAAGAAGTTTAAGTTCAAATGAAGATATATCATGATTGAAAAGAATAATAAGTTGACAAACTTTCAACAATATAAGAATTGTGAAAGAACATGAATTAATAATGCTGAATAGCCAACAATGAACATGAATAAATTCAACTAAACCTTAAGGTAATGAAGGTGATCAGTCTTTCATACCTGATGAACATATGCAACCTGCACTAAGTGCGAATCAATAATCAATATAGATGTGAATAATTAACAATAATTATTCACGAACATGCTTTGAAATATAACTCAAAGTTGAGTTAGAGAAAACTTGCATGTACCGTCGATTACTGCTACGCAATATAATTTAATCGTTTTATTATAAAGACCTATCAGTTATAAGATTGATTTTTCAATTAACATAACATACCTTATAAGTAAACTATCTAACATTTAAACACATGGTCAAATATTAGATAATCTTAATACTATACATATACACAAGTCTAAACCTAGCACACATCGAGTTTTTAATAATATTCAATATAGTATACTTAGTGATTTTTCACAAACAATTAACAAATTAGTTTCCGTCTAGTCTACATTATTTTCACAGTGAGTTAGATCGGTTACTAATTCGTAGATCCTTCCCCATATGAAGGAGTCGTTTAGCCCAGCTACTATACATCAACCATTAAAGAGTACTACTGTACTACCTTAAACTTAACACTACTGTATCATATAACTTGTGAATTAACACTTAGTCTTTCATTTTATAAGTCCTTTATAATTTAGTAAGGTGAATACCTAATCCAGTAATCTGGATTCAGACTAAATTTCAATTTAGTAAACTATTTTTCAATCCAGTAGACTGGATTCAACTGACCTCCAATCCAGCAAGCCTGAATTCAAACTGACATCCAATCCAGCAAGCCTGGATTCAACTAACCTCAAATCCAGCAAGCTTGGATTCATCAATCCTTCAATCCAGCAACTTAGATTATCTAAACAGACCAATCCACCATCCTGGATTATCCAAACATCTCATCCAGCAACTTGATGCCCAATCCAGCAAAGTAAATTGCAATTCAGCAACCTGATGGCCAATCCAGCAAGCTGGATTCCCTTTTTTTAACCAAATTATTTTATTATTTTTTTATCTTTTGTCCACACATAAATAATGTATTTCATACACAAAAATAATTTTTTAATTTTCTTTAGTATTTTTCAAAAATCCATTTCTAGTTAATTTCTTAAGAAATTAGCTACCTCTCGCTTAACTCCATAAATTCTCAACTCTTGGCGGGATCTTACACATGTTAACATGAGCTTCCAGTTCCGGTTATAGCGATTTTTGTCGAAAAAAATGCAAATACTGAAATAGTCATAACTTGCTCAATTTAAGTCGGAATGAGCTCATTTTTGGACACAAGCTAATTTATAACATATATTTTAATGCCCCAAAAGATTGGAATTTATTTCAATTTTTAAGTGGCCGAAACTGCCCTTACAATTTTCGGACAATTTATTTTTTCATTTTCAGATTTTACGTCCTTTGCTATTTTCAGTCCACACGAAAATCTATAACTTCTTTTTCAGTGATTCCACTTAGAAAAGTTATAAGACTTCTAGATCTAACTCCGAAAATTAACTACACTCAAAAATTCAAAATACAATAGGGGATATGGTCGTTTCCGTTTCATGTTACGTTTTCTCAAAAAAATAATTTTTCTAATCTTTGTGTTTTGTAAGAAATCTTCTTAGATCTCTTGATTAACCAAACATTAAACATCATAAACTATTATAATACATACTAATACCTCAAAGACTCCTGAATTTACCATGATCCATGATCTATTACACCAAACATACACTAAATCCAAGCAAAACATAATTTAGGCTAGGAAAATTAAGATTTTCTAACTTTTAAAACATAGTTTCATTTTTCATGCTTTTGATCTAATTTATGACACTTAAAAGTGATAGATCTAAACATAGTAGACTTATTAACATACAAATCTAAGGTCTTGGAGTTTTGAACCATAAATCTAAGTTTGGATTCAAACAAATAAAAATAACTTTGATGAAAAGTGTTTATACATTTGCTTGTGTGCTTCCTTCTTCTTCCTAAACCTTGATTGAAGAACTAAGAAAGCATAATAACTCTCTCTCTCTCCACTCCTACATGACTGAACATGAACCTTTTCTCTCTCCCTATTGCACGTTTCTTTCTTTTCTTCTTTCCTTCTCTCTCTTTCTTTTCCTTTCTTTAGTTATTAGGAGATGAAATAAAAAGACAATGAAACTTGTTTAGTAAATATGAGAGGGCTATTTATATTGGAAAAGATATATGCATATATCATATGTATACATATATAAAATCTCCTAACATATCTTGGCATATCATACCAAATCTCTCCATATCTACCTTATATTTCCAAATCTATCCAATATCTTTTCTAAATCTATCCAATATCTTTCCACAAGATTTAATTCACATGTTTCCTTTCCTTCCTAGCTTGGGCCGGCCACTTGGGCCTTCCTTTGGTCCAAGTTTTGTTTTCTTAATTCCTTAATTACTAAAGTCCATTAAGTCCCTTCCCACTTGGCTAAAGTCTTGGGCTCTTTGATAATTTCCTTTTTGGGCTTTGATTTTTCTTAGTATACTTACTAATTAAATTAACTTGGGCTCCAAATTAATTCTTTGGGCTTTATAATAAAATAATTGGCCATGAACATAGATTAGGTCCAATACTTTCTCTCTCCCATTGGGCCAAACTTGGGCTTTTAATTAATTCACTTGGGCTTACATCTTTTTCTTGTTTACTTACTAACAAAATTAAACTTGGGCTTGTTCAATAACTTAATTGTTATTAAATCCAATTAGCTACAAGTCCAATGCTTACTTAAATAATTGGGCTACTCAAATAATTCCTTGAGCCCTAAAATTAAATTAGTTCCATCCTCTCAAATTTTATCATGTCCTAATCATTTAATTAGGATTTCTATTCACCACATTTATAAATCAATTCCTTACTCATATATATTTAATTACTTAACCCAATTAGACTTGTTTTAATAAAATTAATAACTTGAGATAATAAAATTAATCTCTTAAATTTAGTTAATATTTTAAATACTAACATCCTTTCTTATTATAACCCTTAGGTTATTTAAATTCCATATTATCTTTATTCTTATCATTCCTCTTGCTAAAATATATATATCACATCACTAAATATATAAATATATATATATATATGTAACTATACATATACACATTTTAAGAATTCAACTCAAACCATATAGGTTATTTAAAATTTTGACCTAAATCCTCAAATTCTCATCTAGGTTTTATTCCTTAACCTTTATTTAATCATTTAAAATCTTATAAATTCTCGGATTGTCACAGAATATACATGTATATGCACATATGAATTAATGTAGTGTTAAATGTGAATTGAACTGTTGATTTAGCTGTGATAACTATGAATTAGCAAAGGAGATTAGTTATTGTTGTGCGGAGTAATAAGGGAGGAAAATATATGGCTTGGGGCATGTATAAATCTCTAAGAACTCTGTCCCTAAAATTAATGCCCATATCATGTTTGATATTATGTCCCTTTGAACTGTTTGGGTTAAAAAGAGAGAATTGGGCTAGTCTATTTTCAAGGAAAGCTATATATATGTATATTGAAGTAGTTTAAATAAAATTGGGTAAGTTAAACTGAATTTAGGAACTATTTTGAAACAAATGTTGATTTTGGGATTAGTTGGAAAACTGCCCAATTGGCCAGTTTTAAGGTCATATAAATCTGGTCTATGATGGTTGTTTTAGGTGTTTAATATTTTCTAAAAATAGTTTTCTATATTAGGTATAACATATTAAAAATTTGTTTCGATTGGATGTGTGGGCTGTAAGCTAAAAAATGAGACAGTAGGTGGCTGGATGTTGGCTGCAGTAGGGCCAACAACAACAATAGCAGCTGCAGGCAACAACACCTGCTGCGCTACACTGCGCTGTAGCGGCTGAGGTTGGCCTGGCATGGTGTTGAGCTGTTTGTTTTGTTTTGAACATGAACTATAATCAATGTTGTAGAGCTATGATAATTGCTCTTACTGTTAAGTTTAAAATTGGGATGATTGATGAAACTTATACAAAACTAGATGTGACTTCTCCTCTGTTACAATATTGAGAGTGTTGTAATAGAATGATTATTTCCTGACTATTAAATGTGTCACATGGGATTAGTAGTAGTGTAATGTTTCTTCCTATTGCTAAAGAGAAAGTTCTCTACACTGTTGAAACCAATGCACAAAAAGTAATGTTGAAAGCCTGTTACTTTGGTTGGAACCACTATATGCATTTTGTACACCAACACTAATTGACTATTATTATATGTCCTTCTGTATCAGTGTTTTGTGCTCATGTTTCATTAATGTACTGCCCTATCTTCAAATTTATATCCGCTTCACAAAAGAAGTTTCATCTTTTGACATTTTCAAATCTATATGAAAATTCCGTAGATTGAAATAAAATAGCGGTTTTTGTAAAAACTATTATGCTTATCGTCTTAGTTTTATTAGGCTTGTTGATGCCAATATAAAAAAATAATAATGCCAATTTTTCAATTTTGTTAAACAGTCTTTTGTAGCTTCAATGTTATTAGAATTTAGAAGTGCATGGCAATCTCCTTTTAGTTATGCAGAGCATTTGACAAGCTTAATTATAACTTCAAAGCCTTTTATGCCACCTTGTAATTTGTGTAACAAATTCTATTAATTGCATTTAATAGCACCAATGTAGTGGAAATTCTATTAATTGCATTTAACTGCACCAATGCCTTTTAATTACATTTATAAAATCTTTTTGAGGTCCTGTTTGACATGTTCTTTTGTAAGTTATAGATAAGCTATCTAGTCACCCCATTTGTAATTTTCATTTTGTTTGATTACTTCTATGACCATAAAAACTTTGTCAGTTCTTTCAGAATAGCTTATCTCAGGAAGAGAATAAGGTTTTGTTTCTTCACTTTGATTGCTCAACATAGTACAGGCAGAGAATAAGTTATGTTTCTGTTCCTTTGAGGGTGATTGTGTTGACTAGCTGCTCGCATTCCATTTTAGAGAACTCAGATTTCACTGATATACTGCGAGTGTCAGTAGAACATGCATGGCTGGCAATAACTCACAAACTGTGTCACCTTGGATCCTTCCTTTAGGGCTAGAGCATCTTGCTAGGTTATCTTTCTGTTTTGATTTTGAACTAATCCCTTTAGAAAGAGGCATCAACGATAGGTACTTCGCTACTTGCCCATTTGTATATAGAAAAATGAAATTCATTGATATCAGTTGGAGCTTCTAAGTTTTTTGAATTGTCTATCCTCATGTTTGTTTCATTAGATTTGGCCACATGATAATTTTTCACGTATGTGGAAAGCCTGTTACTTTAGTTCCTATGTTGACTAAGCATGTGCATAAGCATAATCACTTGTTGGTAGTTTGTAATGAGTTTGGGTCTTATTTGTGTGTGAAAACAAGTTATGGCTTTGGATTTTGATATAGTATTCTCTCATAGAAGAACAAAGTGTTTTTACAAGTGCGGGTGCCAAACGGAGCACTAAACAAAGTATATCTACAAGTATAGCTACAACAAAACATTCTAAGAAATGTACCTCTTTAGTTTGGGACCAATTTGAAAAAGTTATCATTGATGAAAAATTAAAAGCCAAGTATAAAGATTGTGGTCAAATTTATGCATGTGAACATGGTACTTGTAATATGCTTCGACATGTTAGCGTAAAACATGGAAAAGAATTTTGTTAAACTTGACTAAGTTAAATGTTAAAATTTTGTTATTTTGACTTTATTTAGTTGTTTGGATTAATTTTTTTAAATAAATATAGCCACTCGACATGATAAAGAAGAAGAGGATGAGTAAGGATTAATCATTGACATTTAGCCTACAGTTGTTGGACTTGATACCATGGAAAGTAAAGTGGATTAAGAAAGTTACACAATTAGGGTAAGCAATTATTTAAACCATGTATACTATATTTGATCTTATTATTTTTTATATTGTCTGTTGGGTTACATGCATTGATACATGACTAATCATTGTTTGTTGGGTTCTATTTTGTAGATTTCTTAATTGGAGAATGACTATGTGGGTCAAGAGGACTATGATGTTTTTCAAATTTTGATGAATGTGATATCAGCACTCCAGGATATGCTATAAACTTTCCAGTTGTTGTCATGCCATAAATTCTTTGATAGTCAAAGTGGGATACATTTGACTCAGTTTTGAATATGATTCAACCTTCCTATTAGCAGGGTTTATATATATAGGCTTGTTTGACTTTATGCTTTATGTTACTTTTGTACACTTAAATAAGGTTTAAGGGTATTCGGCTTTATGCTTTATGTTTATACTTTTGTATACCATAGGTTTGTTACTTAATGTGGTGTGATGATAAATATTTCTCTTGATAATATATACCTTAAGAGAAATTAACAGTACAATCTGTTGGAGTTTGTGGATGTGTTTTCAACATTTGTGCACATTTGATTTATTACAAACTCCAATTTTTGTAAATTAAAAAATATATTTATATGTGCTCAATTTTAATTTTAAAAATTACAATTTTGACCAAAAAAATTAAAACTGGGCATTTATTTTGAGACAGATGGAGTGAAATATTTGACTGTATAAATTTGCGTTCAAATAAATAATAATTTTAAAATGCAAAATGATGCGTTTTGAAGAAAAAAAAGGGCGAAACATACTTAGTGTTTATCTAAATTTTGGACAATAATTTACTAGTCGTTGCAAAAAAATGTATAAAATACGCAACGAAAAAACAATTGTTGACAATGAATGTGGCCCATATTAGGGTACGAAATATAGCAACAATTTTTTTTCGTTGTCCACAATGAGGAGAAACCACATCGGCAACAAAAAAAAAAATAGGTGGGATATTTTTTTCTCCCCAATGAATTGGCAACGAAATTTTGCAACGACCTACGAATTTCGTTACGAAAAATGAAAGCCTTTCACAAACTACAACGAATGGCAAATTTCGTTGCTAAATATGTATTTTTGGCAACGACCTTATAAGTCGTTGCCCGAAAAATCGATGCCAAATGTCCATTTTTTTGTAATGTTCCGCCGGAAATAACCCTTTTTGTTGTAGTGTCTGCTGAAAAATCTTCTCATTGCAAGATGCCTGTTTGTGTATTTAATGCTCAGATATCCTTGGACTCTTGATGTTGACATTTTAAACCCAAGAGACAACTCCTTTTTCTTGCTTGTTAAATCAGTTTATTTTCTCACCTAACACCTTTGATGTGTCACTATCATCAACTAGCTGGTAGACACATATTCTGATATTCGATTTTCACCAAGGATATTTGGGGAGTGCATCAGGACCTTCAATTTACAATGCTCCAATGTCAATCAGTTTGTCAGACTTGAATGCTCTACGATCGAGTTCTTCTCTACAATCTTTGCTTGATTGGGAGATTCACTTGTTCACTTTACGAACTGCAGTAGTTTTACGATTTTGAAGTGAACTTTACGATAGTTCCAAGTAGATCAGCGATCCTCTTGATGTTTTGCGATCTTGAGCTTACTCTGCGATCTTATACTGAAAGTAGCAGAGTATCCTTGCGATAATTCAAAAACCTATCAACTATACATCAATTCAGCTTCTTCAAGATCAACCTAACATTATTTAATATATATTTCTAATCTAAGTCCTTGTACATTTGATCAATTCTTTATAAGGAATGTACAAATCATACTGATACAAATATATATACATTAAGCTCATTCATCATCAATTTAAATATGCAAACTCTAACATGTTAAAATATGTATGCCTTTGCTAATTCTATAAACAGAGTGGAAATACATAAGAAGATCTAGTTTTGAATATTCAGATCTTGAAGTAGATCTTGCTAGATCCAGGAAAAAAAGAAGAAGTTGATATACTTACCCTCAAATGATTAATAATTGTGAAAAAAATATTTAAAATAATTTTTTTTAATTACACATAAGCATGTTTAGGCTTAGTTATCAATTTATTTTGAAAAAATTAAGCCACGTAAGTGCCACGTCAAAGTTTCATTAAAAATTTGACGATAAAGACGGAATTTAAAATTTTTGTTAGTAAAGTAAAGTTGAGTTAGTTGACTGTAAGGAAAAAAAGTTAAGTTAGTTGATTGTAAATTGACCTAAAGTAGACTGAGCAAAAAACATTTATTCTAGAGAAAGTAGTTATCATTCGGCAGTGTAACTGTGATTTTGGAGCACGATTACCGGACTGAGCTGCAGGTAGTAGTTTGTGAAGGGTAGCTATATATCAATCTTCAACATTTCTCATATATTGTCCCAACTCATGAACAATTGCCAGCCACTAGTTGTGTGTGTTAGTGTGTGAGAGAGAGAACAATCACAAGTTTGTATGAAATGGCAAGGTGGTCCACTAATTCTGTGATACATTAGGTTTAGATTGAGGGAATGGAAAAAAGGATTTAATGAAATAAAAGAAATTATATTTGATGATCATCCCGGATAAAATATTTTTGTAGAGTAAAAATTCATTTCATTACCTTGATTTTCATCTATTACTATATATAACAAGCTTGCAACCCCATGAGATGAGAGGTACGTACGTTTTTCAAAACATTCTAAAAAATATCCCCATTGTACTTCATCCGATTAAGCATTTACCAAATGTCAAAATTTTAGAGGCATTTTTGGTAATCCTATAGGTTATATATAACAAGTGCATTTCTCAAAATTACATAACCCAAACTTAGAAAAAAAATTAAAATATAAATGAGAAATCCATGCATATTTCTTTTTTTGTGTCATTCCATCATACACATACTAAGCACCACCCTAAGCCATCTCGCAATGCCAAATTAGTAACGAAAAGAAAGGAATTAAAGAAATTGAAGGAGTACATGATCTTTTATTCATTGTATAATATCTTTGTGTATAAGCATGTTGCTGAGCAATATTGAATATATGTAAAAAAATTGGTGGTGAATATCTATAAATAGTGTAGACAAAAATATACACTTACATGAACTTGAAAATGTGAATATATACTTTCTCCATCCCAAAATAACTGCTTAGTTTTGACTTTTTAAAGTCAAATTGACTATTTTTTAAAATTATTTTTTGTACCATTTTTGCCAGAATATAGATGCAGAAGTTATAACAAAAAAAGTATATACAATTTACTACTAATACCAATTTTTATAATGTTAAAAATATATTTATACATGCTTAATTATTAATTTTAAAAATAGTCAATTTAATTAAAAAAAATTAAAACTGAACAGTTATTTTGAGACGGAGTATCTTTTATTCAATATATATTAGTATTAAATTTGTGAAGGTATGTACTAATAAAGTTGAAAGGTTTTAGACTTTTAGGTTTTGCTACCTAGGGAAAAGGAAAAGAAAGAATATGGTAATGAGAGAGGAAGTGCAGTGGAATGGAAAATGAAAGCTTAATGATAAATTTAATGTAAATTCAATGAATAATAATTTATTAATTTAATTTGAGTCAACTCGATCAACTAAATTAAACTAATTCAATTGAAAATTGGATAGTCTCTTGACTTATTTTATATAATTATTAATAAGATGCAAATGGAGATCTTATCTTGAGTCGACTGGCAAATTGATCAATGATTATTTTGGTCGGTCATGAGTCAGTCTTGAATTTATCACCTCTGTTGATACAATAAATGTTATGTTCATAATTATACTAAACTATTTGTGTCATGCGTTTATTATTCAGAATGGTGTATATGCATGTATACAGAAAATATATACACTGATTTGATTTACATGCAACTCTTCAATTTTATGTTTAATGTATTGCTATCATCCATATACTACACTATTTATACTCGAATTGTAATACCAAATGATGCACACGACCATTTTAATTGTTTTTATATTCTCATTAGCATGTGCTTTGTACGGATTATTAATCTAATTTTATTTTAAACTTCCATACGCAACAAATACTGCTGTTGCAAAAGTTGTAAGCGCTAATAACCGTACAAAACTAGCAAATTGATCGAATTATATATTTTGGTTGGTCACAAGTCAATTCCGAATTTATTATCTCTGTTGATACAATATGTCATGTCATGTTCATAATGATACTAAATTGTTCATATTATGTGTTTAGTTTTCCCAATGGTCTATATGCATGTATATAAAAAATATATATAATAGTTTGATTTAAATGCAACTCTTCAAATTCATGTTGAATATATTGTTATCGTCCATATTACACTATTTATACTCAAATTATAACACCAAATGATGCACATCACAATTTTTAAGTTGCTTTTATGGTCAACTTACACAAGTTATCAATCTAATTTTATTTTAAACCTCTAAATACATTAAATGCTCCTCTTGCAAAAGTTGTAAGAGTATTCACAACCGTTTCCCTTTGTTTAGAAGTAGAACTTTTACTATAAAATCATTAGCAACAAGAATTTTCTTACACTAGTTGTGATATCAATTACATTGTTGATGGCTTTGGCCAACTGACTCGAGCAACTTCTTATAAATATCAATTTAATTGTTAAATAAATGATTTATTCAAGAGTAAGCATTTTCTTTTATTGTTTAGTGCAAAAAAACCACCGTTACAATCACTTCAAAAATAAAAAAGAGTTAAATTATTCTACCATAGATTAAAAGGACAATATATGAGTCCGGGGACTAAAAAAGTTTGACACGAGCTCAAGTTGAATTCGAACTTGAGCATATATACTCTTTTACCGGTTTAGTTAAACAAATTGAGTTCGAACAATATGATATTTGAAAATTTATTTAGGCCCGACTTATTTAACATTTAATTAATTATCTTTTCTTATATTTATAAATATACACTTTAAACCTTGAATATTTTTTACTTTTTATAACTTAAACTCTAATTTTTCAACTTTAAGATATTAAACCTTAATGTCTCTAAATTTCTATACATTAAAGTATTTTTTGGCTATCGGATTAAACATTTCTTATTGGAATAAGTCACGTAACTCAAAATGAAAGGGAAATTAAGTCTTTTAAGGATATATCTGGTTTATATTGGCTCCAATTTTTCCTCCTTTTTCTTTTTTATCACATACTAATCACGTGCCTGCAATTTTATGTGTTTTCAAAGATATTTAAGGTTTTTTTTTATCTATGTGGGCAATTAAGTTTTTTAAGGGTATATATATCGTTTATATTGGCTCCAATTTTTTATTTTTTTTCAATTCATCACACAATAACCACATGTTTACAATTTTCTTTGCTTCCAAAGATATTTAGAGGTAAAATTACCCAAATACTCTCATTCGGATCAATTATTACATGTCGGTGGTCCAAATGTCTAATTTATAAAAATTTAAAGACATTAAGGTCTAATATCTTAAAATTGAAACATTAAGGTTTAAGTTATAAAAAGTAAAAAACTAAAAGGTTTAAAGTGTATTTAAGCTTGTTTATAATTAAAAAAAATGAGTCAGACTTAAACTTAAATAGGCTTGACTCGCTTAAGCACGGCTCGAACATGACTCATTTACTATACAGACCGATTTCATATACTAAATCTCATATTTGATTAAAGCTTAGTAGACTCGTTTGTGTAACTTGTAAATAAATTCATACTAGGCAAGGCGAAACCCGATTGAACTGAGCTCATTTACACCTCTATTTTATCGTCTATTCAAAATAAAATTGAATTAAATTATTCTTCTTTCATTCATAGATTAAAAGGACAAATATAAAATAAATAACAAAAACTATATATAACCAAGTATAGAATACATGTACTAAAATTATGAATATTGCTACAGACATAAATTATTCACAAAAAAATTGTGTACAACCAATATAAAGATAGAGAGAGAAATAGGAAGGGGAAACTATCATTTGCTTAAGGACTTAAAGGCAAGTAGAGGTGAATCTCCATCAAGTCTTTGCTCCACTTCATTTTACAAGGTCCAATTTCTATCTTCTTACTTTAATTTTGAAATGAATTGAACTTGTTGAATGCATGATTATGGTGTAGAGAGGTTGATTTGAGGATTTAAATCCTTGTATGTTTAGCTTAAATTCGAATGACTACTATGTGATTTTCATGTCATGTGAAGCATGTGAACCTATATTTGAATTTTGATGGCCATGTAATGCTAGATTTTCTTGAATATCATTGTTGTGGAATTTTGATAATGTATGATTCGAGTCTAGGTGAATCTAGAGTTTGTTGGTTATTATCCATAAAAATTAAAATTAACCTATGATGAACTTGAGTTCAAAAATTATATAATGATTTGTCGAGTTAAATTTACATGGTTGTGAGTTTAGGAGAATGATTTAAGGCCTTCAAATTCATATTTGACCGACTTTTTACCCCTTAAGGTGGAGTTTAAGGCCCAAATAATAAATTGTTAGTTTATTTTTTGTATTGAGTCTAATGGGATGGCTTTAATGCCCCAAGTTGGACCATAGCCTATTTAATTACTTTGAGTAAATCAAAATAAATTTTTGAAAATTGGAAGACTTTATAAAATTGAGCAAATTCAAATGGTAAAAAATAAATACTTTGAAGAACTTTTAGAAATTCACAAAATACATCTTTTGAATGACTAAATATAAAACTCGATTTTCTTTATAAATATAAAAACTATCATACTTTGAATGACTTTTCAAACCTAAAAGAATTTTAAGAAATCAAACTTGAAATTCTTTTTAAAACTCTCACCAAAACTATCATTATTATCTTTTTTATATATATAATTCTATTTTGGAAAGACCTTAGAATGACTTTATTGATTTTAAAGGCCCATTGAGGACTTCATTTCTTAAATTAAATCTTTTATAAAACTTTTTTCTTAAAATTAAAAGACATATTGGAATGACTCTTTATAAAACCAAAAGGTTCAAAATTAAACCCCGTTAGGATAAAATGAACTCACTCATACTTGTATGACACAAAACATAAATCACAATCAAATCACCTAGGCACGAAACACCTAGAAAACATACAAGGCAACTTTTTCAAACACTTGAGAAAAGATTAGAAAAGTCGTATCGGTTATTTATGGAAATCCGGTGGTGCCTAATACTTTTATCTCTCTTGCAAGTCTCTGAACTCTAAGGCCATGTTTGTTTATTATGATAACTTTTGGGACTGAACTAATAATTCTTAATTTCTTGTTTGTTTTTTAAATTAGACTCCGGACTATTAATCCCCGAATAACAAAATGACTTAGAATGAGAAATTATTTAATATTATGTCTAAGATGGTATTATAATTCCATGAGGAGGGATTAAAAATTTGTGGACAAAATTAACCTTTGTTTTTTCTAATATGACTAACGTATCCTTAAATTAGATTGAACGTCTTAGTTGTAATTGATTATCACCAAAGAAAATTAAAAAAATAATATTTATTAATTATATATACACCTCCACCCTACCCCCACTCCCACCCCCACCCCACGCACCCACCCCACCCGACCCACCCCACCCCCCTACCTCACAAAAATTAAAAAAATAATATTTACTAATTATATATACACCCCATGCTACCCCCCCCCACGCTACCCCCACCCACCCACCCACCCCACCCCCACCCCCACCCCCACCCCACGCCACCTCACCTCACAAAAATTAAAAAAATAATATTTATTGATTATATATACACCCCACCCCACCCCACCCCACACCACAAAAATTAAAAAAAATAATATTTATTGATTATATATACACCCCCACCCTACCCCACGCAACCCACCTCACCCACGCACCCCACCCATCCCACCCACCCCACAAAAATTTAAAAAATAATATTTATTGATTATATATACACCCCACCCTACCCTAAGCTACCCCACCCCACCCACCCACGCACCCACGCACCCCAACCCACCCGACCCCACCCACCCCATAAAAATTAAAAAAAAATATTTATTGATTATATATACACCCCCAACCTACCCCGCACCCCACCCACCCACCCACACCACCCTACCCCACGCTACCCCGCCCCCACTATCCTCTCTCAAAAAAAATAATATTTATTGAATAATATAACTACTTATTTAAAAGTTTTTAATTATTTTTTTATTATTTTTTTATATATAAATAAGTTTAGATTATAATTCAAAATATGTTATTATTGGTAAGGGTATAATAGTCCAAACTATATTTTTTAATTCAATCATTTAATTAATCTTGAAAAAAACAACCATAACATGGAATTATTTTAAGTTATCCCCTGAATAATCGCGTAAAAAACAAATATGTGATTAAGATTATTTAATCATATGATTAATAGTCCTGGATTATAATCTCATGGATTATAATCCCGGAATTATAATCTTTGCAAACAAACATAGCCTAAAGGATTTCAGTGACAGACCAATTTAATGGAACCACATTTTAGATGAGTCTTTCTTATTTAAAACTTAAAACTCCAATGAGTTGATACATCTATTTAAATTTATACCAATTGACGATTCTGTTTAATTGAACCAAACTAAAATCAAACTTTCCATCTAATATTAAAAGTCATTTTTCATAAAAGCTCACTTAAATCACACAAATTTCTTTCAAACACATAAAATTGAGATTTTTCGTGAAAAAATATGCGTCAACATGCAATACATGGATTCTATTCTAGACACATAATTTTTTATGTATAATTTGTGCTCATAATATTATTCTAAATTTATTGTTTAGCCCCAAAAGAAATGGTCAAATTTCAGTTAACCCACTCCCGCCAGCTATAAGTATATAGCAGTCCTTGATTATTGAAAAACTTTCTATATTTGGTGACCCCAAATCCCAATAATTAACTACTCCTCCAACAAAAGGTGTTTCCACCACCTCAATTCATAGATAATTTGGGTCAACAGCCAGCTCTCATTCTCTCTCTAATCTAATCTCTCCCCGTTCAAATTCACCAGTAAATTCCGCCAAAACCCTAAATTTTAGTTGTCTTCACTTTTATGTATATATAATTCGACCCAATTCCTCCGATCGAATATATATTGTGAAAACTAGGGGAATCGATTGATTGATTGGAGGGAGATTGAGAGATGGCGATTCTGTATGTGCTGGTAGCGCGTGGATCGGTGGTTTTGGCGGAATTTACCGGTACATCGACTAATGCCAGCGCGATTTCTCGGCAAATTCTGGAGAAAATTCCAGGCGATAATGATATGAACGTTTCGTATTCTCAAGATCGCTACATTTTCCACGTCAAGAGGACAGATGGTCTCACTGTTCTGTGTATGGCAGATGAAAACGCCGGAAGTAAGTTCCTGTTTTTTTACCCATCTCTGTTTTTATTTTTGTGTTATTATTTTGATTCATTGTTTTAATTAATTTGATGTGGATCTGTAATTTGGAGTCCTTGTATTATGTTCGTATCAATTTTTTTTGTTTTTTAGCTTGATACGGTGATTTTAGTTTTGATTAGTTTTCTAGGATTTGAATAAGGAGCTGGAATTAACCTGTTTGTGAATGATTTATAGGCATGTATTATTTTTGGTTTAAATAAACAACTCTTTATTTCTACTATTTGCTAGAAATATGTTACTTTGTGAGCTACAAATTCCCTCAGATGATAGGCAACAATTTGGTGCAATGAGTATTACTTGGAAGCAAACACAAAACATGAAGGATCTAAAAGGTGTAATCATATGTTGGTGGGCATTCATGCTGTGTTTCAGTGACCAGAAACTACCTCCCTTCCACAAACACAGTCCCGTTTTTACTTTTTAAAGCCAATTTACTGCTAAAATTTATGATTAATGCGACTCATAAATTTTGAAAATAACAAATTTGGAAACTATTAGTACTTTCTAGGAATAGTATTAACAAAAATCAAAAGAAATTATATCAAATTAAAATTTTAGTATATTGTAAATTGACTTTAAAAAGTTAGTTGACTTTTTTTTGGTAAAACTAAGGGAGTTGTATCAATACTCTCCCACCCTCTTGTGACCTGTGTGAGTGCAAGCTTGTGGGGATATTAAATGTTCTTGTGGAAATAGCACTCTTGTGGAAATAGCACTCCCCTAAGGCTCTGTTTGGAACTTAGAAAATGCGGAGGAAAGGAATGGAAAGAAACAAAAATAAATGTAACATTGAAAAAATTCTATCTCAACAAAGATAATTTAACCATCTATACTTCTAAAAAATTTAATATTTGGAAACAATGTTATTTTTGTGTAAAACAAATAAAACAAAATGCTCCAATAAAACTTTAGATGTCATTTCCTTTTCCTTTTCCTTTTCCATCCATCTCAAACGGAGGCTGAAGGAAATTGCAACTGCTGAAATATATTTAGCTGCCCATTTTGTTGCTTAGGACAAAAGATTAACAGAAACTTTAATCTGCAGAGCCGTAAATAAGTGAAGAATTCAAAGATATTCTTTTAACAAAAACGTGTTGCCCATGTGAATTCGTTAGTTTTTCCTTTTTGTGCTTAAAATACCCTTCTCTGGCTCCCTTGCTTGTTTACTTTGCTCTGGGCTGGATTGTTTATGTATGTGTGAGAGAGGCAAGGAAACACATCTATGAATAGAAAGGATGGGGTTTTCTGATCTACCAGTTTTGTTCTGGTATATATGATAGTTCAACATGGACTCGGATGGAGTATCCGGTTGGACACGGTATTTTGAAGAGTCCTACACGGGTACTCTTCAATTTTACCAATTTTTCACACTAAAATGAAGTGTGAGGTGTCGATCATGGGTACTTTAGGGCAAAGTAAAGAGTCCATGTAACATTTATGATAGTATAAATTTTTAAAACTTCTCAAATATCAAAATTTCAAAGGGAATCATACCTAAACAAATACTCGCATTGACAAAAATAAAAAGGAAAAATTGCCTTAGGATTTTTATTTCTGTCTATTTTCATGTTGAACTGTTCTACAAGATTTCAACTCAAATAATTTCTTATCCGTTCATAAATTCTTTCAACTTGTATTTTATTTGTTACTCACCTGACTCTTGCTTCTAAAGATTATTCGCCCTACGGGACATAAATTTGTACTCTATTTTGGATTATTTCTCCAGGGAGAATTCCTTTTGCATTTCTTGAAGACATTCATCAGAGATTTGTGAGGACTTATGGTCGAGCGGTTTTATCAGCCCAGGCTTATGCCATGAATGAAGAATTTTCAAGGGTTCTAAGCCAACAAATGGAATATTACTCGAGTGATCCCAATGCAGATAGGATAAACCGACTAAAAGGGGAAATGAGCCAGGTGAGTTTGTTACGTAATATCATTTAGCTACTTATAACAAGAGTAAATACTTAGAAATAAAATTCATATATTTCATCAGTCTTAAGGTTCTAAGAGCTAATCAAACTCCATCCATCTAAAGTTGCTTCCTGTAAAATTCTGTATGAATTCTGTGGCTTTTAATTTGGGACCATTGGCTCATTAGTTCCAGCTGAAATTACCATTCCTGTGATGGTTGTGCTCAACAATTGTTATTGGTTAATTGCAATGTATGATTCATATTAAGGTGCCATTGTTAGTTGTTTCAATAAACAAAATGATGTGTAATATCCCATGGTATCTATATGCTCAGTCTTGAGGTATTATTAATCACTTCATTTACTTTTTGGCATTTTACATGTCTTAACTTGTTTTGCCTTCAACAGTGTACATCTTCATGATTTTTATAATTATAGAGTTCATGAAACTAACATAGGGTTTAGGAATAATAAAAATGTTGCTAGTTAACATTTCTATGAACAGGTGCGGAATGTCATGATTGAGAATATTGATAAAGTTCTAGAGAGAGGTGACCGCTTGGAGTTGCTGGTTGATAAAACTGCGAATTTACAAGGAAATACTTTTCGTTTCAGAAAGCAAGCTCGCCGATTCAGAAGCACTGTATGGTGGAGAAATGTCAAGCTCACGTATGTTCTCTGGCCTAAACTTCTTCATTTTTTGATTATTTTCATCAAAATAAATAGATGGATTTTGAATACCTTTTACTTTTTTAGGAAGTATTGTTATTTGAAAGCTTTTCATTTGCTTGTTTAGTTGTTTTTCTTTTGAGGGGGAGAAGGGACTTATAGCTGGAGGTGCAAACTCTACGTGAAATTTCTTAGGTTTTTAGTTTCTATCAATTTATTGGGAAAATATTAGTCAGAATTTATTATCTGATTTAAAAATCTAGCGTAATTAGAAATGGGAAAAAGAAAAAAAAAGATTTTCGTCACAGAATATTTTTAACATCAGCGAATAAAAAAGTTTTAAACACCAAAGGCCAGTAGCGTACAGTTCGGAATGAGCTGGTAAATAATGAATTCTTCATGATGCCAACTAAAGCAATCATTGTAAGTTGTAACTATGCTCTGAATTTTTTTAGATAAAAGAAGGTTTTATTGAGAAATGGAGAAGAATAAGACTTAAAAGCAAAGAAAAGTAGTGGAAAAACATCCCGAAGTTGGTCAAGAACCACCCACCATTCCCTGTATAAATGTGTGACAAAGAAACTTCTAGGAAATCTCCCAATTCATATCAATATAACAAAATATCATTTACTATCGATATAGACCATTCAAACTGATCCACAAAAAGAAAGAATCTTTGCATCCGTCTAGGTTGATACTAATACTGATAAACCTGTTTTGACACTCCCATTTTAGTTCTAAAAGATGTGAGCATTCTTAATGTATATTGCACATTCCTATCCTATTAGCCGTCCTAGAATTTCAAAGCTATTCTTTAATATCCTCCTGCAATTTCCTACCTCTTTTGTGAAAACAAGTTTAATCTTTACTTGATCGTCCCTCAGTTCCACAAAGAAAGTCCTATTTGAAAATTTGCAAATATTAAGGGTGCTTTTTGTTCCATGTTTACTCTGAAAAAGAACAAGTTGGTAATTTAGTATTGTTGCGGTGATTATGTAATTATGACGTCAAACTTGAGAACATTGTGTCGATTCGTTATTATTGCCAATAAAAAGAGGATTCATTTTGTGGTTTTTTTTTTTGGAAAATAGGAATCTTTTTTTGGAATAGAGGGAGTATTTTGCGTATCAAAAACATAATTATTTTGTGCTAAAACGCTTCATGTATGGTATGAAATACAGTAAAACCTCTATTTAGTCATAGTGTTGGGACCAAATTAATTTTATTCCTATATGGAGGTTATAACTAAATAGAGGTGTAGTTATAAAAATTATTATTTGACTTAATTTTCTTTAGTGCAAGTGGTATAGAGATAAAGCATGCACTACATTAATAACCAATTAATAGAGTATGTCAAATTGAAGGTATAAACATTGATAAAAGAGATGGACATAATTTCAAAAAACTGTACATATATCTATTATGTAGTGTTAGGAATATGCAAAGTCACCTCAAAAGTTTAAAATCTTGTATCAACTCTAAAAAATAAATCATTGTCTCAAACAACTTTAGATAGATATTTTATTTCATCTTAAACTTTTAATGAAATATAGCATATATTTTTTGCAATATGTAGATAATTATTACTATATGGAGGCAAGTTTCTTAAGAAGGGACCTAAAAAATTTACAACTTATTACAATATGGAGTTTATTCCTATTTATAACTGGCACAAGTTGGGACCAAATTTTTTTATTACTATATGGAGGTTATTCCTATATAGAGTATTACTAGATAGAGGCTTTACTGTATATGGGTTTCGTGTGATTGCATGACTGTAAAAACTGAAAAGACCTAGTGAACGACTCTTTTGCAGGATTGCGCTGATTATCCTTCTCCTAGTGATTGTTTATATAGTAATGGCATTTGTTTGCCGTGGGATTACACTTCCTTCTTGTTTTTAAGCTGCTGCTGCTTCTTTTTCATCGTCTTCTCATCTGTGGAATGTACGAGTGATTCTTTTGGTGCTCTCTTGGAGGTGAATTGGCAAAGCCTCAGTTTTACAAGACTGGAATTTTTCTTTTATCCCAAGTTGAAACTTACTATTGGTGGCTTTGTGTGTTTCTTGAAACCATGGCTCGAGTCCTGAAGGATTAATATCTATAAAGGATTAATTCTTTGGGCAAGACATATCTAAGTTGTGTTTATTTATTTATTTACTTATTTGTTTTTGGTTCTGTAATTAAAATTGTTTTTTTGTGTATTTGTTTACTTCTTCCTCCTTAAGTGAAATCAATTTGGCTGCATAAATCTGTTCTCTGGTAGATTAGATTCATCTACAACTGATGAAGATTTTATATGTTCATCTTCCAATTTGAGTATGAAAGAGTCTCCTTATGTATTGGGGGAGGGATTGCGACATATATCAATAATTTGGGTAATATCATAATGTTGACCAATTATATTTTATTCATCGTTAAAATATGAATAATACTATGATGTGCATAAATTGTGCACATACTTATATATTGTTACCAATGAAAATGTGTAAAACATTTAATTGTATGTCTTATTTTTTATTTTCTTTTATTTTTTATACTGTTGTGCACAATTTTTCTGTATAGTTTGTGTCTTTAGTATTACTTTTAAAATATTATCAATTATAATTATCTTTGTAATTCGTAACAAAAAAGTAAAGGTGTACTCCTTCCGTTTCAAATTATAAAATTAATATTGACTTTTTAAAATTTATTTTCAAACACTTTTAAATTTAAAATTGACATGAATTTATTTAGTTTATATTAATAATATCATTAAATTATTACTTAAAAAGTACTGGTAGTTATAAGATTATTTATTTTTACAATTTAAATAAATTATATCAATTTTAAATTTAAAAATATCTCAAATTAACTCTTAAAATGTCAATATTAATTTTAGTGAATTGATATTTTCACAAGAAAAATGATATTTTCACAAAGCTCCTCTCACATGAATAGTAAACGGGACTCACATTCATATGAGTGAGATATTGTGGAAAGATCAATTTCTCTTGTGAAAATATCAAATGATGGAGTATCATTTTTCAATTTGAAATGTTTGACCTTCCAATGCTTTCAATTTTTAGGGGTTAATTGATGTTTTAATCATTGTATTAGGGATCGATTTTCATTGTGATTACTGAATCTTTTTTTTTTTTTTTGTTACAAACACATTTTCATACTCAAAAAAAGTTACAAAATGGTATTGTTTAACATTCCTTCCAAAAAAAATGAACGGAAGTGATGACTAGACCAACGGTTAACAGGTGTTAATTATGTGACAAATGACATGGATCGGGTTAATTGGTATTTTGGTCATTGTACTAGAGGTCATTTTTCATTTTAGTTACTCAAACTTTTTTTTGTTGTTGTTGCATTCTCGTTATCGAATTACCAAAAATATTACAAATGAGTGATTTTATTAAAAAAAATTACAACAGGTATGAAGAGAAAGTACATCATAGTTAATTTAAATCCATAAATTTTTTAAAATCATATTTAATTTAGAACCTTCTAAACATCAAACCAAACTGCAAAATAAAGGAGAAAATTGGCCAAAAAAACCACTTCAGATCTGCCAACTACTACAAAAATCAATTTAATAGAAATTATTTCACTCTCATTTCGAAGTGAAACAAGTAACATTGGATGCCACTATCGTCAATTTGCCACTCTTCTTTTCTCTGTTTTTTTTTCTTTTCCGTCGAGTATACAGAGATATAAGAGGGACCTATTTTCTAAATTAGATTTTCGACAAGAGGTTGTAATTCCGACTTGGTCCACGGTGAGAGAATGAGTTGACATAAGGTGTAGAACATCATTTTTTATGATAAGTCCGTCGTTCGTGGTTAGAAGAGAAAGATGAACTTTGATTTTTAATTGTTTTTATTTCTTTAAATTATGTTCTTTTTTATTTTAAAACTGTAATTATCTTCTTATAATATTATGGCGTATTAAAATAATTAGTCTGACTTTATCTTTTTTTTCTTTTCTTTTAGGTGAGCATTTTATTTTATTTTTACAAACTGACCCACACATATTACCGCATTAAAATATTTTACATCTATATGTCAAATATTTACCAAGTAAGCTTTTTCGTTAATATTTTAGATGAAAAATTATAAAATCACTAATTTGTAATATTTTTAGTACGTCGATAACGAGAATGTAACAAAAAAAGAAGTTTCGATAACCAAAATAAAAATTGACTTCTAGCACAATGACCAAAATATCAATTAACTCAATTTTTAAATTGAGTTTTCCAAGACGCACTACTTAATTAGCTAATTCTAATGTGTCGGATTTTTAACCAATTGTGTTGCGAAATAATTTATGGAAAATATGGGAGCTGTCGTTTACACTCCTAAATTTACCTCACTTTCATTTTATAAATTCAAACAATTAGTACAATAGTAAGCAATGAACGATCCTACAGAGAGTGATTTGTTTTATATTTATCCTATGATTTCTAATTAAAGCGGATTTTGAATTGATTAACTAAATTAACAAGAATAAACTAATAAGAATTAATAATGAATAAAAAGCTTCACTTCTTCAGTTCAGTATCACCTTTTTACAATTATGGAGTAATCAAGTTTTACAGTATTTACCCTTCAATGAAATTATTAGCCCTAGATAGCAACAAGCTCTGCTACCCGAAATTCTCCTTAGATCGTCACTGTATGAAACAAGCTCTTCACCAGATTCTAACTGTAATACAACCTAGAACAAGCTCTCTAGATTTAATATGACATAAACATTAAGAAATAGAGAATTAGGCTAATCCAAGTAACAAACACATAAGCTCGATTTGTTTAACTTGTTTCCTGATAACCTTAGCAATACACAAAAGCTTGTCCACAATTAGTATCACTAGTTTGCTACTTGTGATGAAGACAGTTATCAATTACACGTAATATCAATCTTAATCTAGCAGATGATATCAATTCACTAATTTAATCATGCAGAAACCAAATTAGTAGATTGAATAACATACAAGAAGTTAAAGTAGATTATCAGAATAAATCTCATGCAAGAAGGAATAAATAAAGTAAACTTGATCAAACCGTTAATTATGAATAAGGTTCAACATCCCTACAGAATTGAATTGAAAGTATTAGCCCATGTCTTCAATGTTGTAGATGATAGAATATAGAATATGATTGATTGAATGAATGAATGAATGAATGATACACTGACTATTACATCTATTTATAGTGCTAGACAAAGTTCTAAATCCTATAAGAACTAGAAATTCAAATCCTAAAAGGAATTACAAATCATAATTAGTTTCCATAAAGAAATAGAATATAATAAGGAAATAAATCTCAGTCCAAAGCAATCATAATTCTAATAGCAATATCAATCCAAATCCATGTAGAAAGATGCCCAAATATGCTTTTAGAAAATTTCAAAAAATCCAAGATTTTTAAATTTTCTTTTTCTCTTCAATTCAGCTCCAAATCAACTTGTTTCCATCCTTTTAGCTTTAATTCACCTGAAAACAATAAACAAGTTATTAAACTCATATACACATGAAATATGCAATAAAACCAAACGTAAAGGAATAAAAAAATCATGAATATTGTGTACTTATCAAATTCTCCCACACTTAGTCCTTTACACGTCCTCGTGCAAACCAAAAATTTGATTTTCAAAAAAACTCTACTCAACCATAATGTCAAAAGATTTCAAGATCAAATCATGATTATCAACACTAAACCCACAAAAATATAATCAATGTTTCATCAATTAAATCAAAACAACAACCATGCCTTTTCACCATTGAATTTCATTAAGTCAAATTGTATCCACATAAGCACTCTTCTATGATCCACACACTTACTCAACTTAGTTACCATGGAGCAAAAATCGTGCACACCACTCAAGACTCAATACATACTTTTCCTGCTTTATTTTTTTTACCAGAACCCTTTCATTTTCCTCTTTGTTACCGGTGAATGCATTTTAAGCTCCGTTTCACCTTCCTCAATCTTTCTTTTGTAAGTGAGTGCATTTTATGCTCCATCTCACTTATTCGCACGTGTTTATGGGAGAGTACGTTTTACACTCCATTTCATCCCACCACATGGTTTCTCTTTTGCTTCTTTTTCTCTTTTTCAACAATTTCTTTGATTTTCAACTTTTCTGATTTTTTTTCCACATGGTCCTGCAAAAAGCATAAGTAGTTCAGTAGTTCTAAAGCATGATATTAGTGCACATAGACAACTCCACAGATAACTAAGCCAAATGAGCATATATCCATGTTCAAGTACTTATGCAACACAAATCCAATTCAAATCAATTACTATGGATCATGGCTTAGTTTTCATTTTTCAGTAACTAGTTATGCATTAATAGATTATGAGATTTAGCATTAATTTTCAATCTTTGACTTTAACCTTTTAAACACTTAGCCAAATAGAATCATGGAACCCAAGAATTTTCAAAAAAAAAAATTCTTCAAAAAACATCATTTTTTAAATTTTCCATCAAAATTAGATCAATATCCCTAAAAAAAATAATTAAAAAAACCTATATCTCCTCCTCCACACTCAAACCTTACATTGTCCCCAATGTAAGAAAATCATGTAAAGAAGAAAATATTACAACTAACAAATTAAAAAGAAGAGGGATAGAAAGATCAAATCTGAATTCTTGGGTTGCCTCCCAAGCAGCTGTCCTTGTTTATTGTCATTGGCTTGACATCTTCCCTCTCATTTTATGTAATTGGACTTGTGAACTTCAAGTGGACTGGTAACGGTTTCAATTCATTAGGGACATCCTTTAGATTCTGATTTTGCTCCATTCCAGCCCTCAAATCCTCCTTGTATAATTGTATTCGATCAAAAGACTTCTGCACTGAATAGTCCACAACATCAGTAGCAAAAATAAAATTAATATTACCAAGATACCTTTTAGCTTCATGAATGCTGAACTGGAAATTTGCTTCATCCAATTCCATGGTGAAGGTCTTATGGTGTTTATCATTTAATGTCTTCGCTGTTTGCATCGATGAAGTTGTACCATCCATATCCTCCTTGTGAAAATCTACATAAATTATCAACTTGTCCTCTTGTTCCTCCTCATCAAACTCCATGTTCACTTTATTGCACACATAGCACTACTGCCCATTTCTGAAGCAAGTATTGTCTCTTCTCGCTCCTCATCTTTACATCCCAGGGTAATTGCACTTACGTTCTCAATAATTTGAGAGGGTGACCTCCCTAAGCTTTGAGATTCCAACCTCCCTACCGTGGCTGCAAGCTTACCCACTTGATTCCTCAATTCTTGAATAGAAGTCCTTGTATCCTGCTGGAACTGCTGTGTCTGACTCATGAATGCTTTGAACATATCCTCAAGAGATGGTGCAGAATTGGTAAGTACTTCTTCGGTATATGTGTGGTACTCAGGTTGAGTCTGCTGAAAATCTTGCTGTATACTTGAAAAGACAAGTTGCATCGGTGGCCTTAGACCTGACAAAAGAGGCCCGGGCCCGCGGGCCGGCCTATGGGCTTCATTAATGCAGCCCACAAAAAGCTGGGCCATTTTGGCCCGACTTGTTTTTGGCCCGGCCCGTGAAGGCCCGACCCGCGGGTGGCCTAGCCCGGCCCGTGACTCGTGACTTATTCTTTTTAAAAACAAAATACTACTACTTGTGGGTTATGAGGCTTGAACACAAGACTTGTAAGTAAATAAATAAGAGTTCAAACCAACTGAGCTACAACAATTATTTGTTTTAAATGCAATCTTCAATATATTGTTTCTTTCCTTTTGTTCAGATATCAGATTTCATCCCCCAGCCCAATACAGATCAGCAATACAACTTGTCAAGCCATCTCTATAATTAATTATTATTTTATGACCCTTTTAGTTCAAATTAAAGATACGTTTTAATTATTTTTTTAAATTAATTGACAGCATTTCAAATTTAATATATATATATATATATATATACAAATTTATTTACTTGTACTACAAACAGTTATTATTATTATTATTATCAACTTTGTTTATTCAAAAGTTAAATATATTCATATTATTTTAATTTTTAATGAGTCAAAATTCATAGGAGCTTGGTGTGGTTCTGTGTTTTTGGTTCAACATGTGGGACAATTAGAAGTTAGAACTACACTTAGATTAGAGCAAAAGAATTTTAGTAATGGCAAGTTTGTAGCTCATGTCAATATATTTAATAGATTAACCCCAAAAAAATGTAAGTAATTAATTAGAAAAGCCAACCCAAAAGGGCAAAAACCCTGCTGCTGCTTTAATGAATCAACAGGGAATGACCCACCCATGACCCACCCACCTATATTGTAAATGTAATAAGAGATCAATTTTAAAAAGAAAGGGGGGGGGGGGGGGAATTGATGTAATTACATTACAGTCTTATTCTATTTCACAGTGGGTCATTTTAAGGCGCCTTGTTGGAGAAGTTAGCAACAAGGGAGAAGATGGCATTGAAGATTGCAATCTTCAATAATTATAGAGATGGCTTAGTTTAAGAGCATATCAGATTAAGTAAAAAAAAATAAAAATAAGGCAAAAGCCTGCGGGCCGACCCGGCCTGGCCCGGGTTGGGCTACGGGCCGCAGTATTTCAGCCTAGAAAAAGCTGGGCTGTTTTGGCCCGGCCCAAAAATGGCCAGGCCACTCTCGGCCCGGCCCGACCGTTTACCAGGTCTAGGTGGCCTAGTACATTCATAGCTCAAGTCGGGATGATCTCTCCATCTGGGATTGTGATTGTCTGCCCAAGGATCATATTGATGTGAATTTTGTTCGGAGAATGTCCCCACCACATTAACTTGACGAACAATTACATCCTCTTGCACTATGGGACAATCATTTGTCGCATGCCCTGATTTTGAGCAAATTACATTTACTTTTGCAACTTGCATATTCCCTGCAGCCATTTGTCGAACCATAGCAGTTAATTCAGAAATCTGTTGCTCAAGATTACAAGTGCTTACCTTTTTTACCCTTTGTGATGCATGAGTCATCCTAGTACCATACTGCTGTGAGTTGGCTGCCATGGTTGCAATTAAGTTCTTTGCAGCATTTGGAGTTTTGTCTACCAGTGCTCCTCCACTTGCTGCATCAATCATGCTTCTATCCATTGGTAGCAACCCCTCATAGAAGTACTGCATCAAGTAATGATCATCAATTCCGTGAGATGGACAACTGGAACACAACTTCTTGAACCTTTCTCAATACTCATACAGATTTTCTCCAATGAACTGCCTGATTCCACATATCTCCTTCCTTATATCGACAACTCTTGATGTAGAAAAATACCTCTCCAAGAATAACCTTTGCATGTCAGTCCAAGATCGTATTGATCATGAAGGCAGATAGTATAACCAGTCTTTAGCCAAATCTGCTAAGGAGAATGGAAAAAGTCTAAGCTTGATATGCTCCTCTGTCACTTCTTGTGATTTCATAGTGGAACACACCACATGGAACTCCTTCAGATGCTTATATGGATTTTCACCTGTAAGACCACGAAAAGTAGGCAAAAGATGAATTAGTCCAGAGTTAAGTTCAAAAGCAACGTCTAAAGTAGGATATTCAGTACACAAAGATGGTTGATCAAGATCAAGAATAGCCAGTTCTTTCAAAGTCTTGTTAGTGTATGGCGGTGCCATCTTTCCCTCTTGAAGTGATGGAACAAGAGCTTCTACTGTATTTGCAGTTTTCTCTATCTCTTGATCAAAATTTAGGTCAATAGAGTGAAAGGATTGAGTCATAAAACAAAAAGAGAAAAAAAAAGACAATAATAAAAATAAACGAAAACAAAGAATAAAAAAAACAAATAAAACTCCCTGGCAACGGCGCCAAAATTTGGGAGCTGTCGTTTACACTCCTAAATTTACCTCACTTTCACTTTATAAATTCAAACAATTAGTACAATAGTAAGCAAGGATCGATCCCACAGAGAGTGATTTTTTTTATATTTATCCTATGATTTCTAATTAAAGCGGATTTTGAATTGATTAACTAAATTAACAAGAATAAACTAATAAGAATTAACAATGAATAAAAAGCTTCAGTTCAGTATCACATTTTCATAATTATGGATTAATCAAGTTTTACAGTATTTATTCTTCAATGAAACTATTAGCCCTATATAGCAACAAGCTCTGCTACCCGAAATTCTCCTTAGATCGTCACTGTATAAAACAAGCTCTTCACCAGATTCTAACTGTAATACAACCTAGAACAAGCTCTCTAGATTTAATATGACAGAAGCATTAAAAAATAGAGAATTAAGCTAATCCAAGCAACAAACACATAAGCTCGATTTGTTTAACTTGTTTCCTGATAACTTTAGCAATACACAAAAGCTTGTCCACAATTAGTATCACTAATTTGCTACTTGTGATGAAGGCAAATATCAATTACACGTAATATCAATCTTAATCTAGCAGATGATATCAATTCACTAATTTAATCCTGCAGAAACTAAATTAGTAGATTGAATAACATACAAGAAGTTAAAGTAGATTATTAGAATAAATCTCATGCAAGAAGGAATAAATAAAGTAAACTTGATCAAACCGTTAATTATGAATAAGGTTCAACATCCCTTCAGAACTGAATTGAAAGTATTAGCCCATGTCTTCAATGTTGTAGATGATAGAATATAAAATATGATTGAATGAATGAATGAATGAATAATACACTGACTATTACATCTATTTATAGTGCTAGACAAAGTCCTAAATCCTATAAGAACTAGAAATTCAAATCCTAAAAGGAATTATAAATCATAATTAGTTTCCATAAAAAATAGAATATAATAAGAAAATAAAATTTCAGTCCAAAGCAATCCTAATTCTAATAGCAATATTAATCCAAATCCATGTAGAAAAATGCCAAAATTTGCTTTTAGAAACTTTCCAAAAATCCAAGATTTCCAAATTTTCTTTTTCTCTTCAATTCAGCTCCAAATCAACTTGTTTCCATCCTTTTAGCTTTAATTCACCTGAAAACAATAAACAAGTTATTAAGCTCATATACACATGAAACATGCAATAAAACCAAATGTAAAGGAATAAAAAATCATGAATATTGTGTACTTATCAATACACACACACACACACACACACACACACACACACACACACACAGAGATAGAAGTGTGCATGTTAAATCAAAAAATTTAAAGTCATGTTATGTATTGCAATCAATTTAAATCGAATTACAATTGTGAATCTTATCAGTACATGTAAATGAAAATTTCACTTATTACACATTTCAAAAAAAAGTTACCACTAAATTCTGTTATACTTATTCATGTAATTGGTAATTAAAAAATCGACGTAAAAATTTGCAATCTATCTCATTTAAATTCTTTTTATTTTCAATGCTTTATTTTGTTGGCAAAATAAAAAAACATGATATAGTTTAAGGGAACAGCTATTTAGGCATAAAAAATAATATTTTCATATGATCCCTTTCACATGAATAATGAGTAGGTCCCATATCCATGTGAAAGAGATTCATGTTGATATATCATTTTATGACATGTGGAAATATTAATTTCTTATTTTGAACCACATTTCAAAACTCATCCACTCTCTCTTTCTTGTACGGTTAGGGTTTGATACTGGATATAGTCTTCTCTGCCTTGCCCTAAGTGATTATTTATATATATATATATATATATATATATATATATATATTAATTTAGTATGTTTATGATAGTGTAAATATATGTAGTGTATATCAATGTTATTTTTATGTTTTGTTATATATACTACGTAAACAATTTTAAGACTTGCAGAGCTTTAGTTTTTTATATATATGTGTGATTGTTGACGCATAATGGAATATTCACATATGGTAGATCTAGATATCGTATTAAATAGACAAAGTGAAAAACTTCAAATTCATGAGGATATCTTGAATCCATAAAGATTTTTGAATTTATAAGAAAATTAAAAACTTTTTCAATAAGTTTCAATAATTAAAGTATTTTAAAAAAAATTAATTACAATTATTTATGCTACACAAACCCTATTCAAAAGAGAATAAGCCCAAAATATACATAAGCCCAAAATTATTAATTTTTTAAACCCCTTAAGTAAATAAATCTACTAATCACTCTAAATAATAATTTTAAAAAATGGATAAAATATATTGAGTTTCCATAAACTTGATAACACAATAAGTAACAAATCTTCATTGATATTTTTGTGTCTCAACATTCTTCCATTCTTAGAAACATTCATCCACTAATTTTGAAGTAATGAAGTATCAAGAAATTGTTAGAATTTGAGCCTAATTTGAAGTTACTTTCACTAATAATTTGAAATGAATTCACATATAAATGTGTTATACATTATGAGTAGATTTAAATTAAATATTTGAAAGCTCAAATTCATTGGATAATGAATGAGAAATTAACTCTCAAAAATCACATTTGAAAATGATAATAAATATTTGTAGGAAGCTAAGGAGCTGTTTGATAAAAACTGAATGAATCTGAATCTGAATCTGAATGAAAAAAGTTATTTGATAATTGATACGTCTGAAATATCTGAATAACAGTCTTTTACTATTTTATCCCTCTAAACTATGCTGAACAAGTATATAATTTTGTCTGGACGTATTTAAAAAAATTAAATACAATATTCATTGTACAACAAATAAAAATAAATAATTCAAACAAATTATCAAACAAAGTATTGAATAATTCAAACAATTTAAACCCACGTTTCATAGAAAATAAGAAATGTAACGAGTTAAACAAACATGTCAACATAATAATAAAATTACATTAATTTCAATGAGTCACTTTATAGTTCACGAGCAATTTGGTCACGTAGATTGTTTATATATTGTATGCCTTGAAGGCCCCATTGCACTGTATCTTGCTCTCCTTCGTGATTTTCTTCATATTGTTCATCATCTCCATCAATTGTGGTAGCTTGATCATACTGAGCAAATAACTCATCATCAATATTCTATTTTCTTATAAAATTGTGAACAACAAAGCAAGCAATAACTACATCTCTTTGCACTGAAAAAGGATAAGGAGCCATCTGCTTCAATATCGAGAATCTTGCTTTTAATACACCATAGGCACGCTCAATAATATTTTTGAGTTGGGCATGAGCATGGTTAAACTTTTCTTTTCTGTTTAAGGCATGTCGACGTCGAAAATCTGCTAGCCAGTACCTTGTGTTGCGATATGGAGATAAAAAGCCTCGAGTGTTTGTATATGCAGCATCACAAAGATAATATTTATCTACAATTATAAAAACAAAATTTAACCCATGTTATTAAAATAAATAAGAAAATATGATAATCAAATAAAAAATTATAATACATACTTTGACGGGGAAATGGAAAGCCGGAACTAAGATCGAAGACAACTTCTGTTATTACTCTTGAATCATGTACTATTCCTTCCCATTGAACCCAGACAAATGTGAATATCATATTGAAGTCACAAATTCCTAATACATTTTGATAGCAATCACCCTTTCCTCGTCCTCTATAGCGAGCTTGTTGATTGACAGGAATAACTGCATAAACAAGTGTGCCATCTAGTGCACCAACCGCTCCCTACATTGAACGATTATATTTATGTTATCCACATATTCGCAAATATATATTTGTGCCAATTATATTTATCAAATTTAAAATTACATACCGATTTTTTTTCCCATAAGTCTTTATGGTTCCCCGGAACATTTGGATTTGGATCAAAAGATGTGGGCACTATGATTTCCTTTGCAAATTCTATCATTCCATTCAGCACCTCGTGAAATTTTTTATGAATTGTTTGTGTAAAGTGTTGAAATCTTCGTTTTACTACTCTAAATCGTTCGTTATGACCTATTATAGTCAAGAACATAGCAATCTTTTACTCAATAGTTACGTACTTACTATCTTGTACCCATTGTTTTTGCTAAAATGATTGCATAAATGCACATATGCAACACGTGAAAGTCGCATCAATTCTTGACATTGCGTACTTGATCCATGTAATAACTCCAATGTATAAGCATATCCACTCAAGATTGAAGTGTTATCTCTAATTCTTGGTATGTTTGTTGAATGAATTCGTTTCAAGTAACAACACATAATGATTAAGCATAAAAGTTGATCTTCAATAGTCATGCTTGACCTATTTTTGAAAAATAGTGATAGCAAAAATATTAAGAAAAATATGTTTGTGATATAATAAACTCATATAATGACCATATGTCAAGTTTAAAAAATCATAATCCATCAAAACAATAAGCACAGATAATAAGTTCCTAAATAAATATATACCAAAAGTAACAAGTTCATATAAAAGTTATGGCCAAAAATCAAAAAATTAATCATTTACACCCAAAATAATAAGTTTTTGCCATCAATCCATACAAAATATTAAAGTTTTAACTAAAATCATCCAATAGTAAATATTTAACTAGACTAGAAATCCTAACTTGCGTGAAACCATTTCAACCCAAGCTTCATTCTCATCGTCTTCTAGGAGCATCCATTGTTCCCTATAACTTGCACTCTCACAAAATATCCCAAGTGCCATTTTGTGCAATGGATTTTGTGGTCCCCACCCAAGACGATTTAATTTATCTTTGCACTCCTTCAAGAAAGGTCCACTATTGTTATTCACAATGAGCTTTAAGGCTTTGCACATCTCTTCCTCTATTTCGGAGTTATTAGATTTTTTTTGTTGAATTCTTCACTTTTTTTGTTGGCCTTTGTTCTTCAAAGTTGGGAGTGGAAGCATGTGATAAGGTACCCGGAGTTGATGAATTTGGATGTGGGTTTGAGGACTCTTGAGCTTGAATACTAAAAGGGATATCCTCGATACTAGGAATTTCCAAATCTTTATTTGGTTCAACGGTCCTATCCCTTTTAGAGCTAGGTCCCCAGCTATCAATTCCTGTAGCAGCAACTCCATCATAGAGTTGAGTGCAAATGTGACGCCCCCAGAATAGGTCCAGTCAACCCAACCCATTCTGAGTCGCTAAATACATGGTACAGAATTCAAATACAAACTTTTACATCACACGGTCGTGCAAAATACGACCACACAACTGTGAGTGCCAATACAAATATGTAGAAAATATTAATATTTAAACTAAGTCCTCATTACAATTATTATCACACTATTTATTAAAAATAGTGAGGACTACTACTGCTCTAACTCGGACCATCACTCTGTCCCCCGACTAGTTCCCGCAACATTCTCATTTCCTGAAGAGGACAACATATGAAAAGGGTGAGCTCAACTAGCCCAGTAAAGAATATTATGACTAAGATAATGAAAAATAAATTATCGTTAGTCTTCAACAATTCAGATAAAATATTATTGACAACAAGTTTTAGATCAATATTCGCAGCGGAAATAACCGTTCATCATCAATATTTTATCCCTGTAACATCAATCAATATACATCTCAAATCAAATATTCATCTTTGCACTACAGGCCAAAGATATTCATTTGTATCATCAGTGGTCATGTTCATTTCAACACCTGTTATCTTTGCACTACGGCCAAAGATATTCATCAGGTAATCATTCATCTTTGCTCTACAGGCCAAAGATATTCAATTATAACACCACTTAGGACTGAGGATGATGAAAATAATATAAATAACGAATCCAGTGAAATAAAGGATAAGATTAAGGATTCGTATTTTAGTTTATTCAAGTTCAAGAATATTCCATAATAATACTTTGTGGAGCAAAATTCAAAAATGAAGCTCAAAACTTAGATCCAATCAAAGATAATAACCATAACAGACAATTTGGACAAATAGAAGAAAATTTAATTTTTTTCGTGAATAGTATCGTATACGTGAATAGTGCCGTATACGTGAATAGTAATCCCGACGAAAAAAGTAAGAATTTCATAATAAAATCCATGACAATATTTTGGTATAATGATATTGAAAAGAATAACATCATATACGAAAGAAAATAACATCCCTTACATCAAAAGAATAGTACCTCTAGCTAGAATATCGGATATAATATCGAAAGAAACTTGCACTGAATACTAACACTCAAAGTATCAAAATACTCACAAAAATACGCTCGATATTATAGAGAGAGAGAAAACTTCTAATTCTGGTGTGATTTTCAATTCTAACCTAAGCACCTTATTTATAGGAAAAGCTTAGGATGCCAAAGTAGACTTTTTGAATAAAATAATATTATTTTTTTAAAATTTTTCGCCGCCTGGCGGCTATCAAAACATCAGAATTTTTCAACAAAAGTGGGGCCCACCCATTAAAAAAATATTTATTTTCCGAAACTTCAATAATTCATAATAAATAGCCCTTTTATAGAAAAAATACAAATTCTATGTCCTTCTATAGAAAATTTAATTCTCTACAACTTTGTAGAAGGAAGTTTTTTCAAATTCCAAACATAAATTATTCGAAATTCATAAACGGATGATTTTCCTCATCAAAATACTGATAAAAAACACATCAGCACTAATTCCTTCTTTTATATCCACAAAATAAATATTTCCTTATCATATAAATTAATAATTAATTATTCACAAATAATATTACAGAACTACAATATTGACAACCAGGTCATTCCCAGGAAAGAGGGGGCCTTCCGATAAGGACTTCTCCTTACTGGCGCGCAATTAAATAACCCCTCCTAGACAGAACTTCCTTAGACATTGTCAATAATGCTATCTAATAATATTATTCAAATAATATGAATTATTGAGTTGATAATGTGAAATACTGTGCAGTGACAATTATTGAATCAATAATACAAAATATCAACTGTAGCCATTATTGAATCAATCATATAAAATAGCAACGTAGCAATTATTGAGTCAATAAAATATCAATGTAACAATTATTGAGTCAATAAAATATTATGCTATTATTGAATCAATAATATAAAATATTGAACAGTAGTTACTATAATAATAATTGAGTAAGTGCCTTCTCCCGTAAGACTCAATAATTTGAAATACTGTGCAATACCGTGTGCTACTGTGTAACACCGCGTATTACTGTATTTTAACTACCAGGTATTTCAACAGTACTAAAGGTAACAACTATGCCGTTATTTTATAAAAAAGTTATTTCTGTCGCTTTCTATATCCGACAGTTATTCCGTTGTGGGGCCCACAAATAGCTGCGCCGTCGTACGAATATTCCCCGACAACAAGAATATTCCACGACCAAACGAATATTCCCCGACAACAAGAATATTTTATAACCACTTGCTCATTTTAAAATATTTGCACATTTCACCCATAACTTTTCACATTTATCAAAACAACACCTTACTATTTCGAAATAATATAAAAAAAATTAAATCTTTATTCATAAAAGTTGGGGTCTTACAGCAAAGCTTCAAGAAAACTCAAAGGTGAAGACCTCAAGGACTCAACATGCTTATTTACCTGTATCTAAAAATCATACCTAACATGTTATTCACATGTTTAATAATTTAACAAGCTTTTGTGGTTAACTTAAAAAAGTAGTTACTAACCTTTGACTCTAGCTCCCATTCCTCATCCGTGAAGTTGAACGTGTTAGTTGTGGGATCATAATGATTTTTGGTCTTTCTTTTTAGTTGACACCATGCAGTATATTTTTCCTTTATATAATTATAACGATTTTTTATTTGCTTATGATCTACAATAAAATTGTGGGTGCTCTTCAGTATTTCTCCCACTTTTGACCATGAATATGGCTTAAAACTACCGCCTAGCCTACCATTTTCCATAACCTCGCCAATACATGCTTCAAGAAAAGTTTTCATTACATTTTTATTTCTCCAACTCACTCTTGATTTCCTTTGATTTTGAGTTTCACCCGATTGTTCCATGCCTAACACAAATAAAAGGATGAATTTAGAGATTCTAATCCTAACAATAAACAAATCTACTATAAACAAATATACTTTTTGGGTCAACTGTCTCAATTCTATGATCAATAAAATAATTCAAATAGTATCTGTTAGTTCCCAGAGGCACAATAGTTATCCAGAAGGGGGAGGGGTTGAATAGATATTAAAAACTTTTTGCTTTTCAAAATACTTATCAGATTTGTTAATTAAATAAATTAATTAACCACAGCGGAATATATGATTTGTTTGTTCCCCTTAAGATAAGCAAGTTTATAGTTTGATAAGCAGTTATAGCAGTTATGGCAGATATAGTAGTTATAGAAGACACAGTGATTTTAAGTGGTTCAGAGCACTCAAGACTCCTAATCCACTCTTCTACTTCACGAGTAGGAAATCCACTAAGGATATCTTTACAACTTTGAATCACTGAGATTCCTTTAAGACCAGCAGTCTTGGAACTTCTAGTTCACTGAGAACTCTTCAAGTCCAGCATACTTGGCACTTCTAGTTCACTGAGAACTCTTCAAGTCCAACAGACTTGGAATGCACTGTAATGAGAGTTAAGTTCTTTGGTGTGCTACTCAGTTGACGTTAAGCATAAGTTCGAAAAAACTGAGTAGCGAAGCAAGCTTTCTTTCAGGATCGTAGTGTTTGGCTTTTAGTGTTCTTGAGCTTTGTTTGTTTTTGATTTCATTTAATCTTCAATCTGATTTCCTTATGAAGGAGCCTTTGAAAACTTCTCGTTGAAAGGCTTCCGTTGGAGCATTTAATGTTTCAGACATTTCTGAACACTGATGTTGACTTCCTGGGAATGTGGTGTTCTGCTGTCTGACTCGCCTGACACAGCAGATTACTTTTTTACCTAACACCTGAAAAGGTGCTTTCAGCAGACAGAAAGCAGTCCCTTTATCTTTTTCCATACATTTCTTTGATTCAAACTAAGGATAAGTGCTGGAGCATTGGGATTCCTGAAATGTCAACTTTCACAAGCCATTCTTCATTTGTTAGACATCCTCCTTCATCATATAGGCGAATCTTGATACACTAATGCTAACTGAAGAAGCACCACGATTGTTGTCTTTATACCATGATCGTTGTGTGTTGGTGTGCTCGTAATAGATTCAATCTTGATCGTAGAGAACACTACGATTCTACTTAAGCTTTGATTGACTACTATCTCTACTTGCTCATGTTGCAGACTCCACATTTTCGAGAGCTGACTGCGATTTTTGACTTAGCTCGGTAGACACTCAGACTGTCTTCACGATTCTGAATGTGGCTTCCTTGACAGACTACGCTTCTGGAGTGACTTCCTCGACATTCCACGATTCTGCCTTGGCTTCTGCAAACTCTTGGCTGGCTCGACAGACTACGAATCTGTTAAGGCCTATCTATTACATTTCAAGAGATCAACCTAACAAGCTTGATCTTTCTTTTATACATTCAATTACAGAATGATAAACGTTTTAGCTCAGATCAAACTAACAATTTTGATATACCATCTAAGTCCTTGTACATAAGTTCTATTAAGGACTTTACATATAAGCAAATTTATTTACTTTCAACATCAAATTTGAATTATGCAATTCCCAACAATCTCCCTATTTGATGTTGACATAATCAAGGAGATTTGCATCATTTCATCAAATTCTAATGCATGATGCTAGAAAGTAAATATGACTTAGTGTTTCAGTGAGCAACTGAAGTTCTAGAGAATAAGCATGAATTTATTGATGTTGTGAAATAAATATTATAATTCAGCACAGTTACATCAATAAGAAACAAATTTAAAACTTATCTCTATCTTCTTTTCCTCTTGCTCCTCGGAGGATTAGCATACTCTTCAGCTCTCCTTCTTCTGCTAGCTTCATCTCGCCTTTCAATCTCTTCTAGCTCACTTGGACTGAGAATTTCATTCTGATCATGTATGTTCATAAAGGCAGGATCTCCAATGGGCATGCTCAAGCCAGTATGAGATACTCCTTATTAGCTAAAGGATGGGCCTTGGCTCCTCAGAGGGGTTGCTATGATAATTGGTTGGCGCTGCTGTTCTAATCGTTGAGGCTGATAGCGAGGCTATCTTGCAGGAGGCTGATTTCTAGGATTGCTCCTTGAAGATTGTACAATTTGTTTCCCTTTGCCTTTGCCTTTCTCCCCTTCCTCTTTATTCTCCCCCTTTATATCAGTATCCAGGATTCAAAAGTCTTCGGACAGACGATTTACTACTTGCACCAGCTCGTGCATTTGAGAGCGCGTTTGGGTAATGTTGTCTGTCTTACTTGAGTTAAGGAATACTCTTGGAACTCTCTCAAGTCGGTACTCGGTTTGTGTATCTGATCAACAAGAGCATTATTATGAGATTCCTGAGTTTTCTGGAGGAGGAGAACTGCTTCCTTGTACTTGTTGGAAGCCTAAAAGTGGATTTCATCCCTTTTGTTTAGACTGTCGATCATCTCCCTTATGATCTCCTTCAGTCTTTTTGAGAACTCAGTCCCCAGGTTGCCAGGCAAAGAGTTGGCAGACTCGATTATGTGGATGAAGTGTTGATGAATCACCAGGGAGTGAAGCTTCAATGTTCTCTTCTGTCTCTTGGACCACCCTCTTTTTGACTTCAGACAACTCCTCTTTAGTGGGGAGGACAGAAAGATGGTCGATGATTTTTTGAAAGTCAGGAAGGGAGGTCGTAGTGTGCACCCTTGGCATGTTTGTGAGAGAAAGTGCCATATCAAAATATTCATTGTGTGAGGATGAGGGGATATCGGATTGAGTGAGTGGTGCTTGGGTTTGGTGTATAGGTGAGGAGGCTGGTTCAGTGCTTGGGATATTTGGCACAACGATTTGGTTTGGTGGCTCGATGGTCGTGGTGTCGTGTTGTTGTTCGACGATCGTGAATCGTTGCTCGACGACGATGGAGTCACTGACAGAAGATGGAACTATGATAGGAAGTTGGTCATTTGGTTCATCAGTTACAGAGTTTTGGGACTCTGTAACTAGAAACTGGTTCAGTGGGTTAAGAACCACTTCCATCCACCATGGCAGTTCATTAAACTGATAGAAGTTTGGTAGAGGACAGTGATTAACCTTAAAAGAGATAGGAATAAAGTGTACCTCATGCTCAGTCTTTGAAGACGAATGATTTGTGATCAGCTTTAGAGCAAAGTTGAGGTTGCTTGGGAATCCCTGGGCTACCATAGAAATTGCTGGATAAGCTTTGTATGCCCAGAACATGTGATCCCAAGAGTTGAGTATCAGAGCTCTATGAAAGGACATCATGGGCAAGTAAGAGAACAATTGATTGTAGTTGGCCCTCCTTTCTTCATTCCTGTACTCTGCTATAATCTCAATTTCTTCCTCTTCTCTTTCTTCATCACATTCTTCATCACCTTCATCAAGGATCTCCACCATATCAACCATACCAGCATCTTCCCTTTGTTCTTCAGCACTCTCCATCTTTACAGCTTCAAAACCTTCCATTTCTACAGCTCCAGAGTCTATGATTTCTTGAGGGCAGAGGGGGCTTCATGAGCAGCTTCTGATTGCTACCCCTCAGTCGGAGCACTCTCTGGCTCAAGAACTTTGAGAAACTCCCCCTCAACTTGTGCTGTACTCTCCTCAATAGCTTCTGGCAGCTCCTCCTCAACATGAACAATAGCTTGATCAGATACAGTAGGGGTTACTGCATTGTTGATGTTAGCTATCACTTCAGCAATGATCCTGGTCTGATCCAAGGACTCATTGTGAGAGCAGGAGGTGTAATACCCGAGAATTTCTGAATATTATTAAATAAATATATTAATAGAAATGAATATTTATTTGAATATAAATATGTAAGTGTTATGAGATGAGTTAACTCAATTATATTAAATTGAATAATTATAATAATTGAGAAAATATGGAGTTTGCGATAAGCTCGTTGAGTGCCTTGTGTGGCACAGTGATGAGAAATATTAATGATTATATTAATTAATGAAGGAATTACTATGTGAATAATTAATCAAATATTAATTGTTATTTAATTGTAATGGAATATTAATGGTGATTGATAATATGTTGATTATTATTATTGTAAGTAATAGAATAATAATAAGTAACTTGTTTATAAATATAATAAGATTTATATTTATTTAATGTGATAATTAATCATATAAATGTTAATTAATTGTTATGGAGATTAATAACTACATTGATTGATGAGGGATGGATTAATTAATATTATTATTATTAATTAATTGATAAGATAAGTAATTAATTAATTGCCATTGAGAATAATAATATATAAACGAGTAGATTATATTTGCTCAACTAGTTGATATGTGCAAAGGATGTGATAATTAAAAGTATAACATTTAGTAATGACACATGTGTTATATAGTGTAGTGTAACGTTAAATGTGACTATACTACATATATAAACCATGTGTTAAGATTGATTAAACTATATAAGCTACATGATTTATGCTTATGTGACAATTGTGTGTGAGTATACATTAAAATAATACATCATGAATATACTGTAAACAATTGTGGATTAATAGAATCTAATAATAAAGAAAATAATGTAATGTGGTAATACCCGAATAAATTATACCGATATGATAAAATGTACATGAATTATATATGTACAAATTATATTTACTACATTGAAGTATTATTATGTGAATTACATTGTGACATTAAATTACAACCTAAGTGTAGATATTATGTATAAGTATATAACATAAGTGTTGTGTATATTAATGTTGCTAGAATGCTGAGATACATTGCTTGTCCCATATTAATAGTCACTATCTCTCCCTCACACGTGAACACTCCAAGCTATCCTATTCCCCTATAACCTTAAAACTTAGCAAACTTCCATAGCTGCTAGCAAATGATGAACAAGGGAGTGGGATTCATGATGGAATCCAACCACTAAATCACCAACTTCTTCTTGCCCATTGAATTATTCTATTTCTCATTGATTCAAACCATGGAGCAAAGCTACGAACTGGGCAATAAATTCTCTATAAATGGAAGCTCTCCCTCTCATTTCTCAGTTGCTAGAAAAATATTTTGTCTGATAAATTTAAGTAGAGAGTGAGTACTTATATACATATCAGTAGAGGAAGTGTGAATTAGCTTTTGCATAACAGAGGTATAATATACCTTCCATGTTCTTCGTTCTTGTTCTTCATTTTGTTTTCTATCAAAAATTTTAATTCTTGATCATAGTTGCCATTCATGCTAAATTTGATTAGAACATGTTTCTTAGTTGCTATACAAACTTATAAGCATGTTTAAACTGGAATGTGGCTGATTAGAATCAAATTCGTGAAGTAATTTTTGTGTTTGGGCTGGAAACTGCCAAAGTAGGCTGCTGTCTGGTGCCAACCAGACATGGCGCAGCTGTGCCGATTTAGTACTGAGGCGCAGCTGCGGTGCGCCGGTCCCCTGCACCAGTTGCTAACTTCTGTTAATGCTGATCAGTGTTAGTTAATTAGTTTACTACTTAAACCAGGTTGCTAGCATGAGTAACATATGTATGAGTATACCTAGACCTAAAAAGAGAACATGTTTTACTATATTAGTATACATGATTAACGAAAGCATATAGTTTGAAATAAACATAGAATTTATAAACAGACTTTGATATATGCATATGCCATGTTAATATGCTGACCTTGCGAGCATATTAGTATGGTTTAAGAATGCATGAAAAGCATGTTAACTTACGTATATATGTTTCACAGTGTAACATGAGCATGTTGAACCTCGCTAGTGAACATTTCTAACAAAAATATAAGTTTCAAAGGTGAACCTTGGCATGTAAGTATCATATATGCATTCTGATTTTGCGAGCATGTTACTATAACTTTGAAATGCATGTCGGACATGTTAGCATATGTATATATATAGCATGGACATGTTAGGCCTTATTAGTGAGCTTTACTAATGGAAGTATAAGTTTTGAACATGCACCTTGACATGTTACATTGAGATTTGGATTCTGATAATTATGGACATGTTTGATAGTACTCTTAGACTCGCTAATGTATCATACATGTATGCCTACCATGTTAGATGTCGTGAAATCAAGTTAAGCGTAAATGAAGCATGTTTTCAAAATAATAACGATGCTAGTTACATGTATGCGATGGGAATACTCATGAGCATGCCTAACACGAGTTATATGAATACCTTATGTGTTTAAAAGGTGAGCATGTTAGACTTTGTGAGTTCGTGTCCTTGAATGGCCTTAGGTTATTAAAAGTATTAACTTAGAACCTATATCATGTATGATTGAACTTGGAAAAGTTATACAAACATGAAAGGACCATTTAACATGTATGTGTTATGTGATATCATGTGTTGATACTTAAATCCGATTTTGACGGTTAACTCATAAGCAATGCTATAACTTACTAAATAAAATATGCTTGGTATTGATTATGGTCGTATGTGATAATAATGATATGAGAATATGTTTAACTCAAAAGGAGGAACGTTAAGGATAAAAGGCAATCAAAGTTATATTAGTCGAGACTTGTGAATTAATATGATACTATATATGGTATAACTGTGTAGCTAGGTTAAAACTTATCTTATGTGTTGATCGTATATCTAAGATAAGATATGATGTTAAACTATATGACTAATGGATATCATATATATATATATATATATATATATATACGTAACTATATTACGATAGGAATTTGAGAGTGTTGATTTACTTAACGTGGATAAACTACGCATAAGGCAAGTTCCCTAACTTAAACTATTTCATGGTGCAAGTATCCTAAACCCTTGCATTACTAACGGATATTGTAAGCAAGTACTTGAACTCTATTCTTATTGAATTCGTATTAAGTTTATTATTGTGCAAGTGAGTTATTCAAATTATAACTTATTGCGTCATAGTTATGATAAAGTAGATTATATTCTTCGAACTTTAATGTCAAGTATTTAACTTATAAAGAGTGGTCTATGCCATTTGATTCGGCTAGACTTATATCATGATTAGAAAGCTATCCAAACCAATTGATTGGTACGGAGTCTTATATTGACTAAGATGAACAACCTTCTTTGAAGGGAAAATATATTTGTCAGGAGACCGACATGCGCACTTGAGTATGATTAAATGTTATGCATAATATAGGGTACTTTAGGCTGATCACCTGTTGTACTTGTTTTGTTAGATTATCAGTATATTACTGTTAATTCTAGTAAGAGTTCATAGTCCTTAGTGACTGCTCAGTAATCAATTATCTTGAAATCTTGAATTGATTTAGCATTGAAACTTATTGATATTCTGCTGTCCTTAGCGACTGTTATTGAAAACTGTTGATATTTCTTGCTATCCTTGAACTATCATATCCTGTTATACCCTTTTGGCATACGAGAACTATAATTACTCAACCTTATTGTCATATTACTTGCTGAGCAAACTTGTTGCTCATTCTTGCTTTCCCTAAAACATTTCAGTTAAGGCAGAGCAGGGTGGACCGTCGGGCGCCGACAAGGGCAAGGGCAAGGCTATCGACTAGCTTGTCCCTTTTATGTTTTAAAATCTATAATGTTATATTAAGAGTATTGCAAAACTATGTTTAAGCTTAAGTAGGGTTATGTAATAAATCTGCATTTGATATTATTATGTAATCTATTAAGTACTATAGGTTGCGAGACTTGGGAGAATAATTATAATAAATTATTGTATATTATTCTAGATTAGATCTTCCGCTGTGAATGTATGTTTTAGATATTATTATTATATTATTGTGAGAACGTGATGGATCGAAATCGAGAGACCAGTGGCGGTCCGAATTTGGGGGCGTCACAGGAGGTGGTTGACTTGGCTATCTACTCAGCCTGCTCAGCTGCAATTCTTCTTTCTTCTTCCTTTATCTTCATCATTGCTTCCTCATTGACAAGGACAAACTTCTTGACTAACTTTCTCTTTGTTCTTATGGACTCAGCCACAACCTCAACAGTTTCTTCAGCTTCAGCCATGACAGTCTGTTCAGGCTGAGAAACTATTGCAGCTTCTTCCTCTGGAATGATGGTAAGTCTGGACTCCACGATCGGTGAGGACTCCACGATCGCAGTGAGTGTAAACTTCTTTACTCGATGACTGCGCTTCTTTTTATGAGGCTTAGAACTTCCTTCAACCTTTTCTTCACTATGCTTCTTCTTCTCCTTCAGGACTTCTTCTGGAGATACGATCACTTTTAGGGCGAGTTCCCTTTGTGAGAAGTGACCTAGATCTTCAATGCCAGATCCTTGGGGCACATATGTCCTTGAGCCTTGAGGTTCTTCTTTAATCTGAATAATCTCCTTTAATTTCCTCTTCCCTTTACTCTTTCTGACCAGAGCAGAGGGTTCTTCTTGATTTACTTCTTCTTCCTCAGCTTCCTGTATCATAAACATATTTCCCTACAGACCAGATTTCTTCACTTCTCTAGTCCTTCCACTGGACTCAGACATCATCATCTTCACGTTCTTTGCAGGATTCCTCTTCCAGTTCTCAAAGAGTTGCTGGGTCATCCTTTTGTTGGCGTTGATGACTACACCTTCTCTATCTCCAATTTTGTCTCCCAGAGCAGATTGGAGAATAATGCTGATGAATCTCCCATAGAGCATCTTTCTTGTGCTCTTTGCCTTCTTTAAGCTGAGAATCCACTTCCCAATCCATCCTATGAGTAAATCCCCATAGTTGAGTTGGGCTTTGAAGCAAATTGCTATCATGAGCTTCAGTTGGTTCTCATTCACAGAGTCGTGGCCAGAGCTCTTGTAGCAGATGCACTTCCCAACAATGTTAGCCAGAAACTCGTACTTCAGGGGAAATTCTTTCTTATTGTAGCCTTTGATGTCTTGATTCTTCTTGTGGTGCATCTTCTTCATTCCTTCATGGAAGTCGATGAATCCCAGAGATGCAAGACCCTTTGATTTAAACCCTAAGGCCAGGTTTATATCTTCAGCTTCGATCCAAATCTGCATACCCTTGACCTTCGTTGTAATAACGTCATTCTTAAAGGCTCTATTGCAGTAGAACTCTTTCACCAGCTTTGGGTAGATCTTTGTGCTGGTGCTCAGAGTTTCTTCAAAACATGCTCTCTTCAACATAGACAATATTTTGTGAAACTGTGGGTTGGCGGTCTTGAACTCGTCGAAGCACGGTTGATAGCCGGATACAACATTCGAAGAAGCCATTGATTTCTTTGATTTTCCTAAAACGAGTAAGATTACTGAGCGTACTTGAATTCTCAGACTAGGGTTTCTTAGAGAGAGAGAGAGATAAACTTTTGAAGTTCAAATGTGAGCTGACAAAAGGACATTTCAAAAGTATTTGTAACTTCCCTCTTCACATTCTACAGAGTGGGGCACGTGTCGTGTTCTGAAGGGCTCCACGATTTTAAATAGTATAAAAAAGACTAAGTTGCCCTTAGCTCCCCCTGAGCTAGTGTATCTTTCTGGGGGACTACGATCGACGGGACTACTCCACGATCGTTGATTCCATTGTTAAAATTGCTCCACGATCGTTGTCTCTACCCAAGCTTCTGCACTGGTCCTTGTGATGCATTTTAAATCAACACTTCTTCTAGGTTAAGGTTGCTCAGAAAGGGCCGACCTCTTAGTCTAAAACTAAGGGCAAGGTTTGTCTCTGAGATGCTTATCAGAAGAACTACTTAGGCTTGGTAGTAATGTTGTCATCACAGTGGACTTTTGTGACGCCCCCAAATTCCAGGACCGTCACGGGGTCTCTCGAATTCGGTTCGTCACGTGCTCATGGTAATACATCACAATAATAATACGACTAAATGCCACATCACACAGCGAAATAACACACAACTAATACCGAATAAATTATATTTAAATAATATAATTATTCACGTCCCAAGGTCTCATAACTTAAACAGTGATTACATAGCTTAGACATATCTTAAGCATAAATAACCTTAACTAGTACATAATACCATAAGTTCTACATAATATTAAGCTACTCCGTAGCCTTTCCCTTGCCCTTGTCGGTCCTCGAGGGTCCGCACTGCTCGACCTTAACTGAAATGTTTTTAGGGAAAGCAAGAATGAGCACAAATTGCCCAGCAAGTAATATACAATAAGGGTTTGTAATATAATTCTCAATTCTCGAAAAGATATAACAAGGTTTGATAGTTCAAGGATAACAAGAATATCATCAGTTTTCAAATACAGTAGCTAAGGACAGAATAATATCAATGTGATTCAATAATAAATCAATTCAAGATTTCAAGATGACTGAATACTGAGCAGTCACTAAGGACTATGAACTTCCACAAGAATTGACAGTAATAAATTGAAAATCCAACAAAACAAGTACAACAGGTGATCAGCCTAAAGTACCCTATGTTATGCATAACACACAATCATACTAATATGCGCGCGTCGGTTCTCCGACAGTTATAGTTTGTTCTTCTCAGTCAAATATATGATCCCGCACCAATCAATTGGTTTGGGTCGCTTTTCAATAATATCAGTCTAGCCGAATCAAATGACATCGACACTTTCACAATATTCAAGAACAATACCAAGTTCAACATGGATAATAGCTTTAATGAAATAAGAGTTCAAGTATGTTAATTCAATTCAAACGATTAAGTACAGAAACTAGTTCGCAATATACAAGGATAGAATACTTGCACAGTAAAAGAGTGTAAGTTAGGAAACTTGCCTTAAGCGTAGTTTATCCCTATAATTTAATCAACACTTTTCGAATCCTATCGTAATATAGTTATGTATATATATGATATTCATTAGTCATATAATTTAACTTCACATTATATCTTCGAATATACGATCAACATACAAGCTAAGTTTTAACCTAGATACACAATTATTTAGTATCTAATTTCTATTCTTAACTTCCTCTTTTCTCAAGTTGATCATATTCATACATTGTTACTATCATGTGACTACTACAATTAGCAAATATCATATAAGACCACAATCAATACTAAATATATTTTATTTTAGCAAGTTATGGCATTCCCATAAGTCAACCGTCAAAATCAGGTTCAAGTAACATCATATAATATCACGTAGCATGTATTCATATTAATGGGTACTTTCATGCTAGTTCAACCTTTTCACGTTCAATTTACATGATATAGGGTCTAAGGTAATACTCTTAATAACTTAAGTCCATTCGAGGTTATAAAGTCACAAGGTCTATTATGCTCACCTTTTAAACACATAAGATAATCATATTAAGCATACTTATGAGTATGCGCATTCCATACATGTGACTATCATAGTTATTAGTTGAAAACATGTTTCGTTTACGCTAAACTTGGTTTCACGACATGTAACATAGTAGGCAAACATGAATGATACTTTAACAAGTCTAAAAGTATTATCAAGTATGATCATAACTTTCAGAATACGAATCTTGTAATAACATGTTAAGGTTCACAATCAAAGCTCATATTTTCATTAGTAAATCTCACTAATAGGGCCTATTATGTTCATGCTATTTTGATTCGTATATTAACATGTCTGACACACATTTCAAGGTTATATTACATGCTCGAAAAATTAGAACCTAGAGTCTCAGTATAACATGTTAGAGTCCATGTTCAAAGCTTGTGTTTTTATTAGAAAGGTTTATTATTGAGGTTCACTTGTTCAAGTCACATTATGAAGTTTAGATATGCATGTTAACATTCAAATCAGGTGTCTCTTATATCATACTAACATGCCTCGAAAATCAGAATACTAACATACTTCATTTACGCTAACGTTCGTCTTATGAAACTTTAAGTTCATTTCAACGTTATACGTCATTCCATTAATTTTGCATGAAATTATAGCAACACACATATATGTCAAGTTAATATACTCATATATAAGTAGTACTCATGCTAGCATGTTTATCTAGGTCATGCAAATAAACTTTCATGTAGCAGAATCAAGCAGGAAGCAAAAACTGCACACAGTGCCCTGCGCAGCTGCGCTGCGCCGCAGTGTAATGCCGGCGCAGCTGCGTCGCGTCATGTTCAGTTCAAGAACAGCCTGCATCGGCAGACTTCCAGGCCAAATGCCAAATTACTTCACGAAATCTCAAAGACTTAAAATGAAGAACATAACTGTTATAAGAATTTAATTACTAGCAAGCCATATCGTATATTTATATGATTGTAAGTCTACATAACAACCATATAAGGGTTCTATAACCCAAACACAACTCAATTTGGCAAAACCAAGAAATGAGATATTTTCAAAAACTTCAGAAACAGAAAACGAAAATGAAGAACATGAAGCAATCTTATACCTTTGCTATATGAAATGAACTTGTTGAAGTTGAAATTTATCCCTCTGTGATTATCTTGTTAACAACTCACAACACTCTCAATACAACATTTAGCAAAATTCTCAGCAAATCAAATTGAAGGAGATGGGTTGTATTTATAGAGAAAATGATATCCAGACAATGCTATAATCTTCCAATCTAAACTAACGGATTGAAGATATATTTGAGGGCTAATGAAGAGTGGTTGAATGGTGGTTGAATCTCATCATGGTTCCCACTCCCCCTTCGATCATTACTACAAGGCTATCCTAGTTTGCTGAAATTGAGAAGTGTAGGCTTTAGCCTTTCACGTGTAAGAGAGAATGAGGGACTCTCATTGTGGGACAATATATATCAGCATTTGCAACACTGATATATATATACAATACTTATTTTACTATGCACATTTCATATATATATATATATATATGTATATGGACATATATATATATATCCAAGTTGTATTTGTATAACACATTCTTAGGTTGTAATTAAAATGTCACAATGTAATTCACATACTAATACTTCAATGTAGTAAATGTAATTTGTACATATATAATTCATGTACATTTTTATCATACTGGTATAATTTAATCGGATGTTATCACATTACATTATCTCATGTATTATTAAATTGTTCACCATATATTCATGATGTCTCACTTTATTAAAACTAATAGTTTACAATATGTTCATGATATATTATACAATGTATACCCACAAATTTATTGTCACACAAGCATAAACATGCAGCTTATATATTCCAATCAATCTTAATACATGGTCTCTATGTGTAATATATTCACATTATACTATATAACATAGTTATATTCCATATACTTTATATATTCAAGTATTGCACATTTGCACATATCAATTAATATAATCTTATTATATTAATAACTTACTTATTTTTCAAATAAATAAATTATTTATCTCATTGATTAATTAACGATAATATTAATTAATCCATTCCTCATTGATTATTAATTTCCATAATAATCGATTAACACTTATATGATTAAATATCACATTAAATGAATATAAATCTTATTATCTTATAGACACGTTGCTCATTATTATTATTATATTTTGTGCAATAATAATAATCACATATTATTAATTAATCACCATTAATATTCCATAACCATTAATTAATATTCTAAAATAGCAATTAACAATTAATATAGATTAATTATTTACTTAATAATTCCTTCGTTAATTAATATATCATTAATAATCCTCATCACTGTGCCACACAAGGCTATCAACGAGTTTATCGCAAACTTCATAAATTTCTCAATTATTATAATTATTCAATTTTATATAATTGAATTAATTCATCTCATAACACAAAATTATTTATATTCAAATAAACTCTCATTTCCATTAGTATATTTATTTAATAATATATGAAAATTCTCAGGTATTACAACTTCTTTGTCATGCTGAGACTCCTCCACGATCGTAGTTTCACTCTGTCATCTTTACGATTTTGACATAGCCTTTTTATCTGCATGGTTAGCACCAACTAAAGCATAGAATTTATGGTTGTAAATTTAACATTCCTAAATCACTTATTAGTTTATTAAATCTGGATTCATCTAATGGTTTTGTAAAGACATCAACAAGTTAATTTTCAGTAAGGATATACTGTAAAGATATAGTTCCATTTTGAACATGATCCCTAATAAAATGATATCTTATTTCTATATTCTTTGTCCTAGAATGCATGACAGGATTATGTGTTATTGTTATGGCACTTATGTTATCACAGTGGGCAGATATAGATTTGATATCAAACCCATAATCTGCTAGTTGGTTCTTCATCCATAGGATTTGAGCACAACAGCTGCCTGCAACAATATATTCAGCTTTTGCTATTGAAGTTGATATTGAGTTTTGCTTCTTGCTAAACCAGGACACAAGTCTGTTTCCTAGCAGTTGACAAGTGCCACTGGTACTCTTTCTATCAATTTTGCAGCCTGCAAAATCAGCATCTGAATATCCTATCAGTTCAAAGGAGGACTCCTTGGGATACCAAAGTCCCAAGTGAGGTGTGCATTTGGAGATACCTGAAAATTCTTTTGACAGCCATTAAGTGTGATTCCTTTGGGTTATCTTGAAATCTAGTACATATACATGTAGAAAGTATAATATCTGGACTACTGGCAGTTAAGTACAGAAGAGAGCTTATCATACCTCTGTATTGAGTAATGTCAATACATTTACCTTTCTCATCTTTGTCAAGCTTAGTTGCTGGAGCAATTGGTATTTTCATGGGAGAAACTGATTCCATTCCATACTTCTTAAGTAAGGCTTTGATGTACTTGGTTTGGTTAATGAAGATACCTTCATTAGTCTGCTTCACTTGAAGTCCAAGGAAGAAATTCAGCTCACCCATCATGCTCATTTCAAACTTGCTCTACATAAGCTTGGCAAATCTCTTGCACGTATTTTCATCAGTAGAGCCAAAGATAATATTATCTACATATATTTGTACCAGTAAAACTTTTTCTTTATGCTTCCTAAGGAATAATGTGGTGCCTACTCTATCTCTAGTGAATCCTTGTTCAATAAGAAAGTTTGTTAGTGTTTCATACCATGCTCTAGGTTCTTGTTTAAGTCCATATAAAGCTTTGTCTAATCTATAGACATAATTAAAGAGAGTTGGATTGATGAAACCTGGAGGTTGCTCCACATATACTTCTTCTTGAAGTTCTCCATTCAGAAATGCACTCTTGACATCCATCTGGAAGACTTTGAACTTCATATGCAGCAAAGGCAAAGAATATTCTGATTGCTTATAATCTGGCTACTGGTGCAAAGGTCTCGTCGTAGTCTATGCCTTCTTCTTGAAAATAACCTTTGGCCACCAGTCTTGCTTTGTTCCTTGTGATCACTCCATCTTCATCCATCTTGTTTCTAAAAACCCAGTTGGTGCTGATGACCGGGTGATTTCTTGGTCTAGGAACTAATCTCCAGACTTTGCTCCTTTCAAACTAATTCAACTCCTCTTTCTATCAAAATCGAATCTTCCATGGCATCTTCTATCTTCTTGGGTTCCATTTGGGAAATAAAGCTCAGATAGAAACACTGGTTTTGAGTAGCAGGTCTTGTCTTGATTCTTGCATTTAGATCTCCAATAATCAAGTCTTGAGGAACTAGCCATAGTGACGCGTGTTTGTGATTTCTACTGTTAGTTGGGATTCATAATTCATGTATAGGATAGAGATATCTATGCATCATGCGTAATCTGAAGAGAACTTGATCTTAAACCTTTTTCAATTATAATTTACATAGAGATATAGTGAGTTAGTTAATTAAGGTATCTTGCTTAATTCTATCAATTGTGGATTTGAGTGAGTATGAGTGTAATGCATTGAGAGATGGTTATATCTACTTTCGTGTTCTTGGTTAATAATCTGGAGTAATTAATATAAACTGAAGGAAAGTATATTTTTCGAAGTGAACTAATAAGTGAAGTTGTATGCTTAATTCTCCGAAAACTTGTTAAATCCCTGGATTAGTGTTAATTATATTCTGAGTAATAGTTTCTTATAAAACTCATCATTTAATCATTAGTTTAATAAAGCTGACATAATACAAAATTGGTACTTGTTTGGATAAATTGTAATTATTGTCTCTGTGGGTACGATACTTGATCTTATCATTATATTACTTGTTGACCATGTACATTTGCGTATAGCACGTATAGATTTTAGCCAACACTTGTTGCAGAGATTCGTCATCTGGTGTAGCTCTCTCCACGATCTCTTCTTCTGGCTCAACGATTCCATCTTCTGGGACTGCGATCATGGTGTTGGGATCGACCACCTCAATCGTAGTGTCTGGATCAACGATCGTAGTGTTAAGTGGTACAGACTTGTCTAAGTCTGCTTCATCAAAGATGATGTGAATCGAGACTTCAACACTTAGCTTCTTCTTGTTGAACGCTTTGTAGGCTTTGCTATCTGTGGCATATCCAAGAAACATTCCTTCATCTGACTTCGGTTGGAACTTAGTCAGATATTGTTTTCCATTATTGAGAATGTAGCATGCACATCCAAACACATGGAAATAGCTGGCGTTGGGCTTTCTTCCTTTCCACAGCTCGTAGGGAGTCTTCTTCAGTGTAGAGTGAACAAGAGACCTGTTCTGAGTATAGCAAACAGTGTTGATGACTTCTGCCCAAAAGTATTTAGGCAGATGAGCTGCAGCTAGTAGAGTCCTTCCTGCTTCATCAGGGTTCTGTTCTTCCTTTCAGCTACTCCGTTTTGCTGTGGAGTTCGTGGAGCTGAGAAGTTGTGACTAATGTCGTCGTCTGCACAGAACTGATCCATCTCAGAGAAGTCGAACTCTCTTCTATGATCACTTCTGATGGCCTTGATCTTCTCTCCTTTCTCATTCATCACCAGCTTGAACATCTTGATAAGTTGGGAGCTCGTTTCATCCTTAGAATTTAGAAAAAATACCCATGTGAATCTGGTGTAGTTATCCACTATGACCAGTGAGTATCTCTTCCCTCCAAAGCTTACAGTTGGAATTGGCCCGAAAAGATCCATGTGAAGTAATTGTAGGGGCTTATCAATTGAGTTGACTGCTTTGCCTTTGAATGAGCTCCTTGTTTGTTTTACAAGCTAACATGTGTTGCATGGCCTTTCTTTGACGAAGCTGAGTTTGGGTAAGCTTGCTACTAGATCTTTAGAGGCCAGTTTTGACATGCTCTTGAAGTTGAGATGAGATAATCTTCTAAGCCACAGCCAGCTCATTTCTTCTAAAGCTTTAGCAAGAAAACATATTGTCTCATCAGAACTCAGTTGAGCAAGATTGACAGTGTACACGTTCCCTTCTTTGGTTCCAGTCCGCTTTAGAGAAGAGGTCTTTAGATCTCTGACTTGGCATTAATTGTTGAGGAAAGTGACTTGATGACCCTTGTCGCATAGTTGGCCGATGCTCAGGAGATTGTGCTTCAGTCCTTCCACATAGGCCACTTTGCTGAAGGATACTGCACCATTTCCAGCTGAGCCATATCCTCTTATCTTACCAAACCCGTTGTCTCAAAAGATGACTGTTGGACCCTCCTTCTCTGTGAAGTTAGACATGAGGGATTTATTTCCAGTCATGTGCCGTGAGCATCCACTATCCAGATACTAGGTTGCGACCGTGGAGCTCTGTTCCTGCAGTAAGATTAAGCTTTCATTTTGGTACCCAGACTTGTATGGGTCCTACTTTGTTAGTTCCCTTGGGGACCCAAATCTGTTTGACTTTGGGTTTATTATGCAGAGGGTTATAATAGCATGTTGCAGCTTTATGACCATATCTATCACATACAAAGCATCTAGCATGATGCATGCTTGTATGTGTGTGTGGATTCTTTATCCGTTTGGACGTCTGTGGGTACTTGGTAGCCTTTCCCTTATACTGATTCTTATTTTTCCATGCAGCTTTGTGATTCAGGGTTTGTGTAAAGTGTACCTCAACTCTACGATTCCTTCCTGGTTGGTTCGTGGAGCCTGTTTTTCTTGACTCCACGATCCTTCGAGGTTGGATAGTAGTGTCCAAGTTACTCTTCACTTTTCTAAATCCCAGGCCAGCATGGGATCCGTTATGTCTCGGGACATGACTTGAATCGGAAGAGTAAGGATGCATTGGCTCTTCACTTTGTGTTGATTTCACAAATGTGATACTTCTATTGAAATTTGAAGCCACTACAAGAAAACTGGCGAATTTCGACGGAACTAGCCTCGACGGAATGTAATCCCTCTACAATAAGGTTAATTACGATGGAATAATCCGTCGAAATTATATCCCTCGAAAATAGGGTAATTACAACGGAATTCCGTCGGCAATAGAAGACCCTCCCTGGCGCCAAGTTTCCCGCCAGCTTGAAAGCTAACTTCGACGAACTTATATTATATTCGAGGGAATTTTCGTCGAGAATAGGTTAATTTCGAGGGACTTAAGACCGACAGACATTCCGTCAAAATTAACTTATAAAACCTAAAATTAGAACAGATTAGTACCAGTCGGCCATTTTCATTTCTCTTCTCCAGCTGTCTCATTTCCAGCTTTCTCCATATCTCATCTCTGCCGACCGAAGGCTCCTCTCGTTCGGCCGAAGCTCTCCCATTTTTTCGGCCGAAGCTAGCTTCCGTTTTTTCGGCTCCTTCTCTCTTCGTCCTCGATTTTTCGGCGAAGCTCGTGGCGGAGCTGTGGTGGTTCGTGGCGGCCGAAGCTCCTCATTTCCTCCTCCTCCTCTTATACCATTATCAGCTAGCTTAAGGCTTTAAGGTTCTGCCCTAATTCTTCCCCTATTTAGCAGTCTACAATTTATTGTATTGTTTGATTTGTTCAATTTGGGTTTGATTTGTTCTATTTGGATATATGAAACTGATATTGAGCTTGTTCAATTTGGGTTTGATTTATTCAATTTGGGTATATGAAATAGCTTGTTCAATTTGGATATGTATATATATGAAACTGATATTGAGATATATATGAAACTGATATTGAGACATTGTTCAATTTGGGCATATGAAACTGTTATTGAGCTTATTCAATTTGGGTATATGAAACTGATATTGAGGAATTAATTGTTGAATTTGGGTTTGATATTGAGTATATACACATGTAGGTATATTTGCTATTTCTGACGGAATTCTCGAAAGAATTTCTGTCAGAATTAATCAATTCCAAAATTTGTGGGCCCTTCATGTTTAATATATTTCTTATGTTTCCAATTCTTAAAAGAAACTAAGTACCATTTACTTAGTTTCTTAATTAGTACTAAAATAAATTAATTGATATTTAATAATTTAATTAAAAGAAATTAATTTAATGAAAATAAATTATATATTATAATGTAATACTAAATAAGATAAAATAAATAATTTAATTTTAATTTATTATATTATATTATATCTAATAAATAAATAAAATAAAACTAATAATAAACTAAAATAAATTAAATAATTTAATTTTAATTTAATAAAATAAAACTTTATAATTTAATTTAATTTAATATAATATAACTAAATGTGACCTAATTAAAACTAATTAAATTAAATGTGGTAATATAATATAATATATTATAATATAAAATAAAAATAAAATAAAATTTAATTTAAATAAATTAAATTAAATATAAAAACAATATAATTCAAAATAAATTGTAATTAAATAAATCAAAATAAATAAATAAATAAATAAAATTTAATATAACTTAATTTACTTTAATTAAATTAAATTAAAGTGACAAACTAATATAATATAATATAATACAAAATAAATTAAAATAAATAAATTAATTAAATTAAATTAAATCACTAAGTAGTACTTGTTTAGTATTCTACAACTAAAGTAAATTAATTAAAAATTAAATGAAATTAAAAATAAAAAAATAAAATAAAATACTAAGTAGTACTTGCTTAGTCTTCTACAACTAAAGTAAATTAAATAAAATAAGTATAAAATCAAATAAAATACTAAGTAGTACTTGCTTAGTATTATACAACTAAAGTAAATTAATTGAAAATTAAATAAAATTAAAATAAAATAAATAAAATAAAATACTAAGTAGTACTTGCTTAGTCTTCATAACTAAAGAAAATTTAATGAAAATAAAATAAATTTAATAAAAAAAATACTAAGTAGTACTTACTTAGTCTTCTATAAAATTAATAAAATAATAAAAAAATACTTAGTTTTGTATGTCTTCATCCATTTCCCTTTACGTAGGCTATCAATGAATTTTACAGGAAAATCATACTTCTTTGCTTGTAAAATTCATTGATAACTTACATATCTGTAACTTGATGAAGACATGCTTTGGAGGTGTCAACTTAGAAACCCGTTTGACATTCACTCAGTAGGAGTGAATGTCGAACAGTCCCCAGTTTGGGACTGTTACTGGATGTTATGTCTTTCACTTAGGCCGGTGCCAATGCGAAACAGTACGTTTTTGGTGTTTTGAGGATTTTTTGGCTGTTATTTCTACATGTTGTTCGAGTGCATACTTAGATTAAGTTATCTTAATCTATTTCGTGTACTTGGAGACCATGGGGAGGTGCTGTCAAAATTTTCTTAAAACAGTAGAAATGTGCTTAACGTGTTGGCACTAGTGAAGAGACGCATCCAGGAACGGGATAGAAGCTAGAATTACCCCTGTCTTATAGAGGAGATGCTACCGAAAAATATAATTCAGGTATGGACCACAGTTACAGAAAGCAAATAAACTGTACTAAATGCGTCTTATGTGCAATATCAATATGTCAGCCGACCGGAGTTGGATGTACCGTAGGATACCCATTGATGGGAGGGGATTAGTGTCAGCTTATCGTGATGGGGTGTCTAACTTTTTGAACAAAGCAATAGAACATGCTGATGATCCGAATGAAAAAATGCAATGTCCGTGTGTCAAATGTAAAAATCTTATCTGGAAGAAAGCCGACGAGATTAGATTTAACTTATTTTCCCGTGGATTTGTGGATGGGTACACCCTATGGATTCATCACGGGGAATCAGCTGAGTTGAGGGAACTTTCAAAAAGTGTAGACCAACCAGCTGAGTTGAGGGATTCAATTGTGGATAACTATGATGCCTGGAGATGTTGGTCGATGCGTATGGGCCTAACACTATAAACTGGGCCGATAACGAGCATGTGTCAGGCAATGCTCAGTAAGAACCAAATGATTCAGCTGCTTCCTTTACAAGATGTTACATGAATCGGGGGTCCCATTGTATCCTGGAAATGACAAGCACACCAGGCTATCTGCAGTGACTAAGATCTTACACTTTAAGAATGATGAAAACTGCAGTGAGAGAGGTTTCAACAATTTGTTTGCTCTTATCTACGATTTTTTACCCACGGATAATACCTTGCCTATAAATTATTACAAAGTGAAGAAGATGGTCAAGGGTTTGAATATGGGGTATCAGAAGATCGATGCTTGTGAGCAGGATTGCATGTTATACTATGGGGAGGACAGAGATAAGGAACATTGTGATATATGCAGCTTGCCTCGCTTCAAGGTGACAAAACGTGGAGGGAAGGAGAAACATGTTCCCAGGAAGATCTTACGGTACTTTCCTCTTGCGTCGAGGCTTCAACGACTATTCATGTCGTCCCATACAGCTCAATATATGAGTTGGCATAGAACAAGGGATGTCGTGCCGGTCAGCTGACTCACCCTGCAGATGGAGATGAGTGGAAGAAGTTTGATGCAAATTTTCCAGAATTTGCAGAGGATGATAGGAATGTCAAGTTTGGCATGGCTACAGATGGGTTTTGTCCATTTAATAATTTTAGCCAGCCCTACTCTGTTTGGCCAGTAATAATGGTAGCGTACAATCTTCCACCGTCAATGTGCATGAAGGATCCGTATATGTTCTTGACTTTACTGATACAGGGGATAAAAGTCCTACAAAAGACATAAACGATTACCTTAGGCCGTTGGTCAATGAACTTAAGATGTTGTGGGAGACGGGTGTTCAGACCTATGATAAATCGAAGATGCAAAATTTTGTGATGAAGGCAGCTTTGTTGTGGACTATCACCGACTTTTCGGCACTTGGGATGATCAGTGGTTGGTCAACTCATGGGAAATTGTCATGCCTAGTCTGTATGGGGGATGTGCAAGGCATACAACTACGTCATGGGCGTAAAACTAGTTGGTTTGGAACTGCTCGTAGATTCTTGCCTACTGACCATAGTTACAGAAAGTTATCTGCACAGTTTAACAAAAAGACAGAGATAAAGGGGTTTGTTGGATGTTTGTCTGGCAACGAGATATCGGGCTGGCCTAACGATCTATCTTTTCCACCGCTAGGTAAGGAGCATGGTAAGTTGAGAGCAGTTGGTTACGGAATAACTCATAACTGGACACAATTAGGCTTGGGAGGCTATGTGTCGGCACTGGGAGGATGAGGTGTTCAAGAAGAAGTCGGAGCAAGTGAAGATAAATTGAAGCCAGCTCCGAGTTGTACACACGACTGGCTCACAATCCTTTGAGGAGGTGAAGTCAGTAAGTATTGCGTATTTTGTTATTTAGTTAGTCAATTATTAGTAACATACTTAATACAATTTTAATTATCTTAATTATTAGGCCATGAGCTCGAGCTTGGGCCGACCTTCTACGATGACTGAGTTCTGGGATAGGGCCCACACCCCTAAGGAGTCTCGCATATGTCTTATGCAGCCTTAGCTATACGGGTAAGACATAGTCTAAATTTGAAGTTATTATTAATATTAGAATGTTAATCAAATAATATAATTAACTCGCATATACAAATAACATTTCTGGATCAATTTCAGTTGCTTCGGGACGCCCGTCTAGCTGAGTTGCGGGCTGCTAGGGGGGATCCTGAGCCTTTAGATTCCACCACTCCTCTGCCTGAGATTGAGTTATCTCGGGACGAGGAGCTGAGACTATGGGTTGCTTCTCAGGATCCCCCTACTTCGAGTACCGGCAGGTATCGCGTGTTGGGCCTGCCGAGGATACTCGTGTATACCCTACCTGGAGGTAATATATAATATATCTTAAGTTTTAAAATAAAATTAAATTTTTATATACTACGTAATAAATTGGTTTATTATCGCAGGCTCTAGCCAGCGCCATCACCCGAGAGCACACGTTGGATCATCTGATACGGGCGTTGGCTTAGATGATGCGCTCTTCCAGTGGGTGATAGCGGCGGTATCAGAGAGGTTTCAGACAGATTTGGCTTTCCGACGTCAGCATTTACCTACCCATACACGCCTTCACCAGCTGGCTCAGGATATTGCAGCAGTGGCCACTGTAGAGAGTACTGGATTACCGCCCGAGTAGTTCACCGCGTTAAGCGGTGAGGGGCTCCGGATGGTGGTTACTCTACTAGAGGAGGCTTTTGGTGAGCATTTCGAGAGTCATTAGGTATTTGCATGTTATTTTATTTTCATTTAGCAGTCTTTTAATTCTCACATATTATATAGACTAATGACTTATATTTTTAATCCTATCTACAGGGTAGAGATGGCGATGGGAGGGTTGTTGTCATTGATTCTCATCTATCAGAGCAGCCCGAGAGTCAGGTATTCTGCATGTTATTTTATTTTCTTTTAGCAGTCTTTTAATTCTCACATATTATATAGACTAATGATTTATATTTAATCTTATCTGCAGGGTGGCGATGGGGATGAGCATCAGTGTCGCCCAGCATCGTCTGATGATCCTCCTCCTACTAGCTAGCTAGTTTTACGTTTACTTTGTAGTTGTACATTTAGCTGTTTTCATTATCTTGTAGAACATTTGTACATGTTGTTACAAATTATGTTTACTTTGTACGAGTTTTGTAAATCAAACAAGTTTGTGATCAGTTTGTCGTTAGCGTATTATTTGTTATAATTCTTTACAGGATACTTGTTATCTTAGTTAATATTAGCGTATATTTGTAATATTTATGGGACTGAATGTTATAGCGTGTATTTGTAATCGTTATGGAACGTTATAGCGTAATTGTTGGTATTAGCGTATGTGATTGAATATAACAGGTATTAGCGTGTATACGTTGTTGGTATTAGCGTTGTATACGTTGTTGGTATTAGCGTACGTTGTTGGTATTAATTAGCATATGTGATTTGGAATTGGGAATATATTATTGTATGTATGCTTGAGCTGGAACAGGCTACAGGTACACACTATTGGGGTTTAAAACCCTGGATAAGAAAATTTCAAAAAGTAGGTATAATTTTTTTTTCCTTATTATCGACAGAATAGTCTAATTCCAAGGGAAATTCCGTCAGCAATATCAAGCTGCATTTATTTTTTTTTCATAATTTTTTATTCTCGAGAAACTATTCCGTCAATTATAGGCCAATTCCGTCGAGATTCGTTATCTGAATTAATTTTTTAAATAAATATTTTTGACGTACTTTTCCGTCGGCAATAGCATTAGTTCGTCGATCTTACCTTAATGTCGATGAATAATTCTGTTAGGGTTAGTTCGTCGAGGATATATATTTTCGACTGAAGTCTCGACGGAGTTAATGTCGAGGAGCTTAATAACAAAGGACTTGCCGACGGAAATTTCCATCGAAAATAAGGCTAAGTTCGACGAAAAGTGCTTAAAGTTGACGAATAATTCTGTCAGAATTAGTCGATTTTCATGTAGTGAGCACTACTAATGTTAGTTTCCTTGGGCTTTTCCACACATGGTTCTGAGGTAGATTCCCAAAAGTTAGACCTGTTTTGTCAGATGCAATTCTCTGACTGGAGATTATGGTGTCCATGGATGAAGAAGACCTGTTTCATATTAGAATAGTCTTTTCTAGCTCCTCAATCTTAGAGGTTAGATTTAACTCTCTTTGTGTACTGAGTTCATTGGTCTGTTTTAAGATTTTATTCTCAACTTCAAAATTAGAGAGGGAGGAAGTGCTGAGTAGAGCTGTCTCCAGTTCTACTTGAACTTTTTCTTTCTCTTTTTGAAGAAGAGAATAATCTTTAGACAGAACTCTGAACCACTACATGTATTGATGCAGATCAGATGTTATGTCATGTAGTGCAGTTCTTAGATCATCAATGTTTACATCAGGAGAGTTAAAGTCAAATACATCATCGATACTTACTTCGTGATGGTCAGTGCTCTTCTTGTCTTTTTCATCTTTGGACATTAGACATAGATTGGCCACTTGAGGTTCTTCATCATCTCCTGACTCAGAGTTTGTGTCGTTGTCTGAGTCACTCCACGATCCTACAGCTACAAGACCTTTGTCTTTCTTTTGAAGCTTTTTGTAGCCTCTGAAATCCTTCTTTGGATTTGTTTTCCTCTTCAGCTCTTCTCTAAGAGGTTTGTTGTAATTTTCAATGAAGTGGCCAGGCTTCTTGCAGTTGTAGCATAGGTCGTTGATCTACTCCTGACTGTTGTTGTTGTTGAACCTTTTAGGTCTGTTGCTTCTTCCTTTGCCTTTGCGCATGAACCTCTTGAGTCTTTTGACCAGCATTGCAATATCTTCATCATTATCTTCCTCATAGTCAGATTCATCACGAGCTTTGGAAGTGGCTTCTGTTGCCTTGAGAGAAACTCCTTTGTCCTTCCTTCTTCCTTCCGATAAATTTTCTGCTCGTTGATTCAGCTCCAGCTCGTAGGTAAGAAGGTTGCTGTAAAGCTGTTGTACTGTCATATCATGGATGTTCTTTGATTCTCTGATGGCAGTGGTTTTTGTATCCCACTTGCTTGGCAAGGACCTCGTGAATTTGATGATAAGATTTTTGTTTGGATAGATTTTTCCAAAGGCTCGAAGTGAGTTGAGCAGTATATTGAATCTTTCATAAGTGGAAGTGATGTTCTCTCCTGGTACATGGGCGAACATCTCATACTGTTGAGCATAAGAGATTGCTTGTTTTCTCTAACTTCTTATGTTCCTTCGTGCATAATAATCAATGCTTCCCAGACTTCCTTGGAGGTTTTGCTATTGACCACATTCTCGAACAGATCATCCTCTAAGGACTGGAACAGAATATTCTTGGCCTTCTTGTCCAGATGGACAACTTTCTTCTCGTTGTCAGCCCATTCTGATTTGATCTTGATCTGTACTCTATTTGGATCTTCTGGAGTTGGTGAAAGCTTTGTTGGAATGTAGGGCCCAATCATAACGGTTTCAAATAGATCGTCATCTATTGAATCCATGTAAGCTTGCATACGAACTTTCTAGTTGGAAAATTTGTCTTTGTTGCATATAGGTGGCTTGCTGCCTCCGCCGATCTTGGACTCGCTTATCATGTGTGTCATCAGATCTACTCATGCTTTGTAGGCTAGTTGAGACAACCTGCTCTGATACCAATTGTTAGTTCCCAGAGGCACAATAGTTATCTAGAAGAGGGGGGTTGAATAGATAGTAAAAACTTTTTGTTTTTCAAAATACTTATCAGATTTGTTAATTAAATAAATTAATTAACCACAGCGGAATATATGATTTGTTTGTTCCCCTTAAGATAAAGCAAGTTTATAGTTTGATAAGCAGTTATGGCAGATAGAGCAGTTATAGAAGACACAGTGATTTTAAGTGGTTCAGAGCACTCAAGACTCCTAATCCACTATTCTACTCCACGAGTAGGAAATCCACTAAGGATATCTTTACAACTTTGAATCACTGAGATTCCTTCAAGACCAGCAGTTTTGGAACTTCTAGTTCACTGAGAACTCTTCAAGTCTAGCAGACTTGGCACTTCTAGTTCATTGAGAACTCTTCAAGTCCAGCAGACTTCGAATGCACTGTAATAAGAGTTGAGTTCTTTGGTGTGCTACTCAGTTACCGTTAAGCATAAGTTCAAAAGAACTGAGTAGCAAAGCAAGCTTTCTTTCAGGATCGTAGTGTTTGGCTTTTAGTGTTCTTGAGCTTTGTTCGTTCTTGCTTTCGTTTAATCTTTAATCCGATTTCCTTATGAAGGAGCCTTTGAAAACTTTTCGTTGAAAGGCTTCTGTTGGAGCATTTAATGTTTCAGACATTTCGGAGCACTGATGTTGACTTCTTGGGAATGTGGTATTCTGATGTCTGACTCTCCTGACATAGCAGACTGCTTTCTCACCTAACACCTGAAAAGGTACTTTTAGCAGACGGAATGTAGTCCCCTTATCTTTCTCCATACGTTTATTCAATTCAAACTAAGGATAAGTGCTGGAGCATTGGGATTCCTGAAATGTCAACGTTCATAAGCCATTCTTCATTTGTTAGACATCCTCATTCATCAGATAGGCGAATCTTGATACACTGATGCTAACTGAAGAAGCACCATGATCGTTGTCTTCATACCACGATCGTTGTGTGCTGGTGTGCTCGTAATAGATTCAGTCTTGATCGTAGAGAACACTAAGATTCTGCTTAAGCTTTGATTGACTACGATCTCTACTTGCTCATTTTGCAGACTCCATGTTTCCGAAAGCTGACTGCGATTCTTGACTTGGCTCAGCAAACTCTCAGACTGTCTTCACGATTCTGAATGTGGCTTCCTTGACAGACTACAATTCTGGAGTGACTTCCTCGACACTCCACGATTCTGCCTTGGCTTCTGCAAACTCTTGGCTGGCTCGACAGACTACGAATCTGTTAAGGCCTATCTATTACATTTCAAGAGATCAACCTAACAAGCTTGGTCTTTCTTCTATACATTCAATTACAGAATGATAAACATTTTAGCTCAGATTAACCTAACAATTTTGATCTACCATCTAAGTCCTTGTACATGTGTTCTATTAAGGACTTTACATATAAGCACATTTATTTACTTTCAACATCAAATTTGAATTATGTAATTCCCAACAGTATCAACATTGGACAGATGATCTCAACCGTGGCTAATATTACAAATTCTTAACACTGCTTTAAATAGCTTCTACATTATCTCAAAGCCTAAAGGAAAGCAGATGTAATATGACTACCATATTTTGGTATTGTGATTAGAAACTACTAATAATGTAGCAAGAACTAAAAAGGAGCTTCTTAAGAAGTAATTCATTACTTGTGACTTTGTGAATTACATAATGCTCAGTAACTTTGCCCAACTCAGGAAACACACTTAAGCTTAAGGAAAGGAAATGATAGCCTTATTTCAAGCTTCATTTGTTTTAACAGACAATGATTTCATTTAGTGCACCTAATCCTAATGCTTGTATTGTTGTATGATCAAAATAGAAGTTCATTTAGAAAGGAACAAATAATAGGTAACTGAAAAATGTAGAGTTTCTTTTTAAGGTACAACTTTCTTATCATATCAAAAAATCCAATTTACTACATTGGCCAAATTAGTGGCCTAAATAGATTTTAAAACAAGTTCATAGATTTCAAAGTTTGTAGCCATTACAGCCTCACCCAAAAAGAAACAACAAGTAATTAGCAAGAAAAGAAGAAGAAGAAACAACAAACACCCTCGAGTGCAGAACAAGTTCATAGATTTCAAAGTTTGTAACCATTATATACAACCAACAAAAACAACCAAAATGAGCAAATTAGCCACTCAATTTGAAGTACACATAAAATCCCAAACTACAATTACAAATCTGCACTGGATACATGAATGCAAGAAAAATCAGAGAAATGCCAAGACTAAAAAATTATCTGCCAAGTCAATCATCAGTAATGTAGTGCAATAATGATGCATTATGGATCCAAATTTGGAAGAAAATATAAGACCAATAGTTATTCAAAGAACAACTTCCCTAAGAAATATCTAATAGAAATGGTTTTATATAACAGGAGCACTAAATACAAATTATCACAAGAATAATGTACAATTCACTTCAGTTAAATTCACGAGTCAATTGTCCTAATTAAACAAGAAACCTGAGATAAGGTCGTACAAATATCTACCTTCAGATCGAAACTTTCAAAATTTGGTAAAGAAACAAATCACATACCCTATAAGCTCAATAAAAGAAATTAATGAAGCACAAATCCCTGAATTGAAACTTCTTGAGTAAACATATCAACTTTTTCCAATATCTAATCAAAATGTTTATATATAACATGAACACTAGATAGAAATTATCATAGGAATAATGTACGATTCTACTTCAGTTAAATTCACAACTCAATTGCCCTAATTAAACATATTAAAAATTGAATAAACCTAACATAAGATTATACAAATATATACCTTCAGATCGAAACATTCAAAATTTGGTGAAGAAACAAAATTTAGAAAGGCAAAAGAACAAAAATATACCTTCAGGTAAATAGCAGAGAAGAGATGGAGATGGAGATGCGGATGGAGACACTGACGGAGATGCGGACGAGAGCGGCGCTAGGGATGGAAACAAGAGCAATGAGGCTATTTGGGTAAAACACGATTATTCAGCGCATTCAAACGAATTTTTTTAAAAGAATCGCTCAGATGTATTCAGCCCAATTCAGATTTCAAAACTTGTAAACAAACAGTCTGAATGGCTGAATCGTTCAGATTCAGAGCCATTCAGCCTTATTCAGATCGTATCAAACAGGCCCTAAGTCTCACATCAGTTAAGAACTAAAGTTTAAATGTATTTATATAAAATAAAGTTGCTCTTGAGTTTGGACCCCAAGGAGCACCCCACGTTTGTGGAGGGGAGAGTACATAGCTAAAGTTTGGTTTGAATCCACACACGCACCGTCGGCAGGTCGGGTTGGGCTCGGGCTTGCAGGTCTGGGTCATTGTATATATTTTTGGGCAAAATTTATTTAAATGTTTGTGGTCATTTGCCCAAAGCGCCTGCCCGAATGAAAATGCTCTTTCTGACAAGCTTAAACTACGTCGTTTTTTGGCCCGAATGAACGCGCCCTTTCTTCCAAGCCCAAAAACTACATCGTTTTTAGCTAAAGGTATTTTTTTTAAGGGGTTGTGTCCCATTTGATGGGTCACTAAACCCTCCTATAAATAACTTAGGGGGCAGCCTTTTGATTCATTCAATTCACAAGCATTCAAGTATTCTCAGTCATTCAAGTCTTTTTTTCATAAGTAATTCATTGTCATTTTTGAGAGATTTGAAAGCATTTTATTTGGTTCGTTGTGTATGTTATTTGTAGTGCTTTTATAACATACGTAGTCATTTTATCATGGCAGACAAGTGTTATTAACTCTAAGCACTGTAAGGAGTGCATAATTGTATTAAGGGCATAGTACCAAGTACTAGCCTTGACATATTCTGCATATCAACTTTGGTGTACAACAAATAATTTATATATATATATATATATATATATATATATTTGCAATAAATATGGCTACCAATTCTTTAACTATAGTCGGTTCTTCTTTTACACCGATGATACCTAAGGTTCCTGTGAACCATGGTGAAGAACTAGAAAAGTTAAATGGAATAGAGTTTAAAAGATGATAACAAAAGATGTTGTTTTATCTCACTACGCTTAACTTGGCAAGGTTTCTTCATGAAGACCCCCTGTGCTTAATGAGAATGAAACAGATAGGCAAGTTTTTTCCACAATTGATGCATGAAATACATGCTGATTTTTTGTGCTGAAACTACATCCTCAATGGATTGGACAACAAATTATATAATATGTATAGTTCTCTCAAGATAAAGAGAGAATTATGGGATTCCTTGGATAAAAAGTATAAAACAGAAGATGTTGGCATGAATAAGTTCGTAGTTGGCAGATTTTTGGACTATAAGATGGTGGATTCCAAGGATGTCATCAACCAAGTCCAAGAACTAAAAGTAATCCTGCATGAAATACATACAGAAGGTATGTCCTTGAGTGAATATTTTCAAGTTACTGCTATAATTGAAAAACTACCACCAATGTGGAAAGATTTCAAGAATTATCTCAAGCATAAACGCAAAGAGATGAAAATTAAAGACTTAATCGTGAGATTAAGGATAGAAGAGGACAACCGTGCTTCTGAGAGGAAAACAGGAAAGACCTTTGTGGAGTATAAAGCCAACATGGTGGAACAAGGTCAATGAATAAAAAATTCTAAGACAAGTGTTACATTCCCGAACATAGGGCAAATGATTGTCGTAAACGCAAAGTCCAGAACAAGAAATCTGCACAAGCTAATGTAACAGAAGTAGATGGTCTTCTTAAAGACGTTTTTGAAATGAACTTATCAGCGATTGTTTCTGAAGTAAACATGATTGAAATCCAAGGGAATGGTGGGTAGATACTCGAGTAACCAGCCATGTGTGTTCTGATAAGAAGATGTTCTCCACATATCAAGAAATTGAGAATGGTGAACAATTGTACATGGAGAATTCTTCCACATCCAAGATTGCTGGAAAAAGAAAGGTGGTTCTGAAGATGACATTTGGTAAGGAACTCACCCTCAATAACGTGCTCCATATGCCTGATATTAGGAAGAATTTAGTGTCAGAATCTCTTTTTAGTCAAAAGGGATTTAAATTGGTTTTTGTATCGGACAAGTTTGTCCTAACTAAAAATGGGATGTATGTGGGGAAGGGATATATGAGCAATGAGCTCTTTAAAATGAATGCAATGACAATTGTACCTTCCAATATTAATAAAAACATATTTTGCTTATATGATTGAGTCGTCTAATTTATGGATAGTAGATTAGAACATGTTAATTATAATACTATGCGTAGATTAATTAATATGGAATGTTTGCCAAAACGTTAGATTAACTCTAATCATAAATGTGAAGTTTGAGTTGAGGTAAAATTTCAAAAATCTTCTTTTAAATCAATTGAAAGAAGTACGGAACCTCTTGAATTGGTACATACTGATATTTGTAATTTAAAGTATATACAAATAAGAGGGGATCAAAAATATTTTCTTACTTTTATAGATGATTGTATAAGATATTGTTATGTTTACTTATTGAGAAGTAAAGACGAGGCTTTGAAAATGTTTATACATTATAAAAATGAGGTTGAAAATCAACTTGATAAAAAGATTAAGATAATTAGAAGTGATAGAGGTGAGGAATATGAATTTCCTTTAACTGAAATTTGTTCACAACATGATATAATACACCAAACAATTGCACCTTATTCACCACAGCAAAATGGTGTTACTAAAAGAAAGAATAGAACTTTGAAAGAAATGATGAATGCATTGTTATTAAGTTCTAGGCTACCTAAGAATTTATGAGGGGGGAAAAATTCTTTCAGCAAACTATATTCTTGATCGAATACCTCAAAAGAAGTCTAATGCATAACGCTATGAATTATTGAAAGAACGTAAGCCGTCTTATAAACACTTAAAAGTGTGGGGGTGTTTAGCAAAAGTAATTGTTCCTCCACCCAAATAGGTGAAAATAGGACCAAAAATAATATATTGTATATTCATTGGTTATGTTAGTAATAGCATTGCATATAGATTTTTGTTTAATAAATCAAAAATAGAGAAAATACATGAAAATATTATTATTAAGTCAAAATATGATGAATTCTTTGAACCAATATTTTCTAATAAAAAGAAACAAGAGACAAGTTTTAATGAATAGGAAACAAGTTCAAACAAAAGAACCTATGACACTATTAATTAGTGACAGTGATCATAGATTAGAAGATATTGATGAACCTAGACGTAGTAAACGTGCTAGAATATCAAAATCTTATTGTTTGAATTTTCTAACTTATTTGTTATAAAATGAGCCTCAAACTTGTAAAGAAGCGGAAATTAGTAGATCTCCCACTTGACTCTAAACCTCTCGAATACAAGTGGATATTCAAAAAGAAAATGAAAGCAGATGGATCTATAGATAAATATAAAGCGTACTTGTAATCAAAGGATACAAGCAAAATGAGGGTTTGAATTATTTTGATACTTATTCTCTTGTAACAAGAATATCCTAAATTAGGGTGTTAATAACCATTGTAGCTATATATAATTTTGAGATACATCAAATGAATGTGAAAACAACTTTCTTGAATGGTGATTTAGAAGAAGAAATATATATAGAAAAACTAGAAGGATTTATTGTTCCAGGACAAGAAAAGAAAGTATGTCGGCTTGTGAAGTCCCTTTATGGATTAAAATAAGCACCTAAACAATTACATGAAAAATTTGGCAATACAATAGTGTCAAATGTTTTCAAGATAAATGAATGTGACAAATGTGTATATGTCAAAGACACTGAGAAAAGTCATTATTTGTCTTTATGTAGATGATATGCTCATTATAGGTAGTAATAATGAAATCATTAAAACTACCAAGAAAATGTTAAATAATGTGTTTAACATGAAAAACATGGGTGTTGCCGATGTAATATTAGGAATTAAGATTTTTAAAACATCGGATGTGTTTGTGTTATCACAATCACACTATATTGAGAAAATACTAGGGAAATTCAATCAATACGATTGCAATTCTGTGGGAACACCGGTAGATATAAATCTACACTTGTCTAAAAATATAGGAGAGAACATATAACAACTTGAGTATGCACAAATAATTGGAAGCCTTATGTACGTAATGAATTATACAAGTCCTGACATAGAATATGATGTTAATAAATTGAGTAGATTTACAAGTAATCCTGGATGAGATCACTGGAAAGAAATTATAAGAGTTTTAAGGTATTTAAAATACACTCAAAACTTTGGATTGCACTACTCAAGATATCCAAAAGTACTTGAAGAATATTATGATGCGAACTGGATATCAAATACAAAAGACTCGAATTCCACAAGTGACTTTGTGTTTACACTAGGTGGAGGAGAAGTATCATAAAATCTTCTAAACAAACATGCATTGCTCGATCAACAATGAAATTTGAGTTTATTGCATTGGATAAGGCTGAAGAAGAAGTTGAGTGGTTTCATCACTTTTTAGAAGATATTCCTATGTTGCCTAAACTTGTGCCGACTGTTTGTATCCATTGTAATAGTCAATCAGCAATTGAAAGGGCACAAAGTCACATGTATAATAGTAAGTCTAGAGATATTCGTCATAGACACATTACCATAAAATAATTGCTCTCTAATTACATTATGTCTATTGAGTACATACAGTCGAAAGAGAATATAGTAGATCCGTTGACTAAAGGTTTGACTAGAGAGCAAGTAAAAATAATATCGACGGGAATGAGTTTAAAGCCTATAAATAAGGATCGTCATGATGGAAACCCAACTTAGTTAACTGGAGATCCCAAGATCTAGGTTCAAAGGAATAACTAAATTATGAACGATTCAACCAAATCACTATGAAGAAATTAATTTCTTTTGCTCATTCCTATAATACGAGATAGTGATGTCTGCAACAATTTTTAGGATAAACTACGTTTTTAATGATTCTTAAATCTTAATAAATAAGTGGAGTATGACATGATACTCTTATTAAAAATCACCTATATGAGTGTGAATTAAGCCAATTATATGAGAATGATAAAACTATACTTCTCTAAAGCACTCATAAATCCGGGATTGTTTGGAGCCGAAATGAACAAATCATGAGAACCAAACAATGTCTGGAAAGATTCTATGTGAATTTCTATTGTCTCGATTTACACAAACGGTTGGACAGTTCAAGACATCATGTTCACTGGACAACCAGTAAACCCGATAATATTTCACAAGGGAATGTTCAAAGCCAAAAGTCACCTCTATATACAAATGATTTCCAATTTTGTCTTTCTCTCAGAGTCTGCATAACATTTGCATACGGCTGACAATCAAATTCATGTGGGGGATTGTTAGAATTTGAGCATAATTTGAAGTGAGTTTCATTTATAATTTGAGATGAATCCACATATTAATGTGTTATACTCCATGAGTAGATTATTTGGAAGTTCAAATCCATGGGATAATGAATGAGAAATTAATTCCCAAAGATCACCCTTGGAAATGATAATAAATATTTGTGAGAAGTTAAGTCCCACATCGGTTAAGAACTAAAGTTTGAATGGGTTTATATACAATAAAGTTTCTCTTGGGTTTGGGCCCCAAGGGACACACTACTTTTGTGGAGGAGAGAGGACCTAGCCAAGGCTTGGTTTGAACTAACACGCGCCGCGCCGCGCCGCGCCGCAGCCGCCCGGCCTGGTCAGGCTCAGGCTCGAGGCTCGTGGGTCTGGGTCATTGTATATAGTTTTTGGGAAAAATTTATTAAAATTTTTGTTTTATTTAGTTCTATTGTACTATATCGTTTTGATAAATGTTATTTATTGTCATACTACGTCATTTTGGGAAGCGTCATTTGCCCGAACGGAAGCGCTAATACTGCATCATTTTGGGAAGCGTCTGCCCAAATGGAAGCACTCTTTTTGACAAGCCTAAAACTACGTCGATTTTTGGTCCGAACAGATGCGCCCTTTCTGTCAAGCCTAAAACTACGTCGTTTTCGGCCCGAACGGACGCGCCCTTTCTTCCAAGTCCAAAAACTACGTCGTTTTTTGCTAAAGGTGTTTTTTCAAGGGGTTGTGTCTTGTCTGATGGGTCACTAAACCCTCCTATAAATAGCCTAGGGGGAAACCTTTTGATTCATTCAATTCACAAGCATTCAAGCATTCTCAGTCATTCAAGTCTTCTTTTCATAAGTAATTCATAGTCATTTGTGATAGAGAGTCCAGAGCATTTTATTTGGTTCATTGTGTATGTTATTTGTAGTGTGTCTATAACATACATTGTCATTGTATCCTAGGAGACAAGTGCTATTAATTTTGAGCACCGTAAAGAGAGCATAATTGTCTTAAGAACATAATACCAATTAAGTACTAGCCTTGACATATTTTGCATATCAACTTTGGTGTACAACAAATAACTTTTATATATACACATATATATATACATACATATATATATATATAAATCCCTTATCCATTCATTTTTCCTAACAGAAATTGCTAAGAATTTTTTTTGTAAATAGTTAAGAAAAGACCAACAACTTCACATGAATATGCAGTTCAAGGGGAGTGGTTAGTATGAAGTTAATTTTGGTCAATTGACCAATACAGTATCGACACGCAGTCCGAAAGGTGATTTCTCTCTCTACGTGTCAACACTGTATTGGTTAATTGACCAACTTACCATGAAGTTAAATTTATGGTAACCGGATCCCAGTTCAAGCATATTATCAATGAATGAAGAATTTACACTTTTATTGTCTTTGAGCAATTGAATGGGAGCGATCTTACAAATAATTTTTGACAGTTGTAATACCTATAATTGTCCAGTAATTATAACATTGTATTTCATTTGTTCACAACCTTCAATCATAGTTGTGAAGTTACATATTAATGAAGTTGAAAGTTGTTAAAATCAATTTTGGGTTTTGCTACCTAATAAGAATGGGAGAATGAAGAGAAATAATTAATATGATAGTGAAAAAAATGAATGTAATAAAAAATAAATGTTCAATGAACAATTCATTAATAATGCAAGTTCAATTTATTAACTTAGTTTGAGCTAACTCATTCGAGTTAACTAACCAAATTAATCTAAGTGGATAGTTTCTTGGCTTATTATATACTAATATCGATTGTATTTGTATGGATGCCATTACTATGACATTTAATTGTGAACAAATTACTTAAAGAGTGTATTTTTGTGATAACTTATAAATAATCAAATCTGGTTATAATCAATTTTTTTTTAAAAAGGTATAAAGTGTTTGGTAACCAATTTGAAGCTTTTAATTATTTGACAAATCTAATAATCAAATTTAAGTAAGTATATTAGTACTATCTCTATTTATTTTAGTAATTCATCTATTACCTATTTTTAATTTTCATAACATTTCTTTGTAGTAATTTACACTTAAAATAAGTGATTAACAATTTTTTTACACCAAACATTTCACTTTTTACCACTTTAAGTATTTTTTATTTATCAAACACAAATTATTTTGTTTTTTTATAAAACTAATTATAAGTAAAAGTAATAATTAAAAGTAATAAGTAAAAGTCTTACGTTATAACGCAAAGTTATGTACAATTTATACATGTTTAGTTACACATTGTTTAGAAGTTCAAAAATATTTGAAAATTTTATTCATCTTTAGCTCAAACGCAATTTTTGGAATTCAAACGTAATAAATAAAAAATAATAGTGTGTTTGAAAGTTCAAACACTAAAATTTGCTATAGCAAATATTAGAACATTCACAAATGTTTTCTTATCTTTATCCATACTCTGCAGTACTATTGGGTCATTCTGTAAAATAGGGATTAAATTTTTTCACTATGTACCCAACAGGTTTCTTATATTAATTCCTTAAACAATAAAATTTAAAATTTAAAAGTTCTAACAGTCAAAACATCAAATTAATAATAATCTTATAATTTATAAAAGAGATTAGAATTTATCAATTATATTCCACTGTAAAATAATTTTTATTTTATTTTAAATTTTAAGTAATTTATGGCGTAAGTACTATTGAATGAATTGTAGTTGCAAATGTACATAAAATCAATATTAATTTTCAAAAAGTTAATTTATGACATTTTTAAATTTAAATTTAATATGATTCATTTAAATTTTGAAAATAATAAATTTTAAAATTAATTATACTTTTATAATATTTATAATTATATCGACATAAATTAAATAAATTTATATCAATTTTAAATTTAAATACGTTTGAAATTAATTTTAAAAAAATAAGTCAATATTAAGTTTATAATTTGAGAATGAAGTAGTAAAAAAATGTTAAGATGTGTACGATTGATGAGTTGTCTACTTAAATGAAAGCGTGAAATGTCATTTTGTATATATAGAGAAATGTCTTTTGACTCTCTCATACTGGAGAGTAAAATCTTATATAGGGTTTAAAATAGAGAGTCAAATAATGATAAGTAAACTGTTGAATAATGCTTTGTTGATGTATTTTTCAAAATTAGAGATAGAAAGTTGATTAGGAAAATTGTTGTTAATGCTCTTAATACCCGAACAAACATGATTTTTTATGTGTTTAAACAATGTATTTGTGGCATTTTGATTATTTTAAAATTTTCCAAAATTCATCTTTTAAGAAAAAGGAAAATAAGTTAATGGAGATGTGCGCCTTAAATAGCATGCACCCCATATTCTGTCCAAATCCCTCTCACCCCATAATCTAGCCCCCCGCTCCTCTCTTTCGTCTTTCCCTATTGATCAATACAACCTTGGCAAGAGAACATATATACATATATTGATTTATAAACAACAGAAAATTGACATATATAGATATAGGGAGAGAAAATCGATACCCAGGAGTACAAACACAATGAAGCAGCATCAGCATCACTCCGAAGCAGTTTCATCATCCTCGTCCCCATCATCAGCAGTTTCCGACCAGTCACAGCCGTCCGTTAAAGTGATAAGAGCCTCCACTACGGCGTCGGAGAAGCCATCTCCGGCGGCGGAGGATCCCACGTCGGCGGCGTCCCGTGACGTCTTTGCCGCCGCCTGCCAGGACTCTGTCACTATCGAGCGCCGCGGCGGCGGGGATTACGCCGCCGTCTGCAAATGGAGCATCGCTAACTTCGCTAGGGTGAAAGCTAGGGCGTTGTGGAGCAAGTACTTTGAAGTGGGCGGGTATGATTGCCGCCTGTTGGTGTACCCTAAGGGGGATTCTCAGGCTTTGCCAGGCTACATCAGCATATATCTCCATATCATGGACCCTCGGGGCATTTCATCTTCAAAATGGGACTGTTTTGCGAGCTATAGGCTTGCTATTGTTAATACTAATGATGAATTGAAGTCAATTCATCGCGATTCTTGGCATAGGTTCTCTAGCAAGAAGAAATCCCATGGCTGGTGTGATTTTACTCCCTCCGGTTCTATTCTTGACCCGAAATCGGGTTTTATATGTAGTAATGATTCTATTCTTATTACTGCTGAGATACTTGTTTTAAATGAATCAGTTAATTTTACACGAGATAACATTGAAATGCAATCTAATTCGATGGTGTCTTCTGTTGTGAGTGGCCCTGTTGGTGATTATTTGTCTATGTGTTTGGAGAGTAAAGATACGGAGAAGACGATGGTTGCTGATCGTAGTTGTTGGTGTTTGTTTCGAATGTCGGTGTTGAATCAAAAGCCAGGGTTGAATCATATGCATAGGGACTCTTATGGTAGGTTTGCTGGAGATAATAAGAGCGGGGATAATACTAGTTTAGGCTGGAATGATTATATGAAGATGTTGGACTTTGTTGGGAATGAGTCTGGGTTTCTGGTGGATGATACGGCTGTTTTTAGTACGTCGTTTCATGTGATTAAGGAGTTTAGTAGCTTTTCGAAGAGTGGGGGATTAAGTGGGGTGAGGATTGTAGGTGGGGCAAGGAAGTCCGATGGCCATTTGGGAAAGTTCACTTGGAGAATTGAGAATTTCACGAGGTTGAAGGATCTTCTCAAGAAGAGGAAGCTTACAGGACTTTGCATCAAGAGCAGGAGGTTTCAAATTGGGAACCGAGATTGCCGCCTTATTGTTATCCCCGAGGTATGCAAGATTATCGGCTATTATTGAAATCTCTGCTGTCTGAACTTTTTGTAGTTTGTATTTACAAATTTTTGATGATTCTTGTAAGAATTTGGTGCCATGCATTCACGGATTAATGAAAACCTATTAGTTTCTATGACTTCATCTTTGAGCATGGAAGTGGTTCATAATCCTTTTGTAGTCTCTACCTTGAAATGGTGTGAGCTATGTTAGCGTATATATATCTTGTTCCACGTTGAATACCTCAACAAAATTTGTTTGGTATATAATGAGTTGAGCCAACTCTTTTCATTGTCAATTAATTTTGAATTAGAGATTTTGATATCTTTATATGTTAGACTTGGGCCCATTTTATAAATCAAACATGTTATCAGAGCAGGCTATCCTTGAGCCTAATTAAACACTCTTCTTAGCTTACATTCTTACCCCCTTGCAATTTATTCTTAAAAAGGGTCAAAATTACCCATTTCTTAACTAGTAGCCACTTATCAATTGAGCGAATTGTTGCCCATGGTTTACTAGGTTTCTTCTGGGCTTGTCTTCTGATTAGCTTCTTTCGGGCTTGCTTATCTTCTGTGGGTCTCATATTCATCAGGTCCATACCCTCGATGCACCAAGTTGAGGGGGAGTGTGAAAGTATATATATCTTGTTCCACATTGAATACCTTAACAAAGTATTTCTAATATATAATGAGTTGGGTGAACTATTCTCATTGCCAATCGGTTTTGAGTTAGAGAGCTTGATATCTTTATATGCTAGAGTTGGCCTATTTTATAAATCTAACAAGCTGACTTTTAAATTACTTAAGTTTTGCTTAGGAAGTGAATGAATTCATTGAATGATAATGAGATATTATTTCGTACTTTTGAGAAACTAATGGGGTTTACTTCTTGCTTTTACACCAGCTTTCGAACTTGAAACTTCCAGGAAATGAGCTCACATATAAGTTGGTTACTGAGGGCTATTAGTTCATACTTTCTAAAACCGGGAAGATATATAGCTTAGACAATATAATCATTATTCTGAACACCTTTTTGTTTGATATTTGTGAAATAGGTTGAGAGTTGCTTAGGTCTTGCTTAGGGATATGAACTGATGAATATCACATTTCTGCTTCATGGTATCAGGGCAGTCTCAGCCACCATGCCACCTTTCTGTGTTTCTTGAAGTTACAGATTCACGAAATACTCTCAGTGATTGGAGTTGTTTTGTGAGCCATCGGTTGTCAGTTGTGAACCAGAAGATGGAGAACAATCTATTACGAAGGAATCTCAAAACCGCTACTCCAAAGCTGCAAAGGATTGGGTTGGCGTGAATTTGTGACCCTCACCAGTCTCTTTGATCAAGATTCTGGGTTTCTGGTTTACGATACTGTTGTATTCTCTGCTGAAGTTCTAATACTGAAAGAGACATCCATTATTCAGGATCTTACTGATTAAGATGAGTCGGGCAGTGTTTCCCAAATATATAAAGTAGAAAAAAGGAGTTCATTTACATGGAAGGTGGAGAATTTCTTGTCCTTCAAACCCAGAAATTTTTTAGCAAATACTTTCAAGCTGGTGGATGTGAGCTTCGAATCGATGGGTTTTTCTTTTTCTATTTACCCCCTGATGATGAACTTTATACACTGAAATTGTAGTTTCATTCAATAGGCTTTCTTTAAGTGGTTTACTTTTTGTTTCCCCTTTTTCGATTATGCAGGTGTGTACGAGTCCTTTGACACCATATGTATATATTTAGAGAGCGATCAATCTGTTGCCAATGATCCTGATAAGAACTTTTGGGTCAGATACCAGATGGCTGTATTGAATCAAAAAAATCCTGCTAAGACTATGTGGAAGGAGTCGTCTTTTTGTACAAAGACTTGGAATAATTCGGTTCTTCAATTTATGAAAGTGTTAGATATATTGGAAGCAGATGCAGGATTTCTTGTACGTGACATAGTTGTCTTTGTTTGTGAAATCTTGGATTGCTGTCCTTGGTTTGAGTTTTCAGACTTAGAGGTTAGTAAATGTAGCTATCCAACTTTATAAATGTCACCGTTTATGTTGATCCAGAACTTAATTGTTGTGAAAATATTTGAGTCTTTACTATCATGAAGTTAGCTGACTATTATGGCTGATTCCCTCTCCACTCTTGAAAGAGGAACCATAGTTAAGGCAACGCCTAGGCGTCAAGGTGATGGAAAACTGATACGGCCATGGGCGCCTTGAGGTGGAGTTGCTAATGCGTGCGCCTTGAGACGCCTTGGGACACCTTGGACGCTTTAGCAGCTCTGGCCCAACCAAAGTATTTTACAGTTCTGATCCATTAACCATGACCCATCGATTGAAAATCCATCACCCATCGATTAAAAACCAGGGAGAAAGAAAATAAAACTCTAAAAAATTTATCAGTAATCGAATTTGACACATCTTTATCAGACTACATATTTGTGATGGTTGGTTGCAACTTTATTTTCTATGTGGTGTTTGTTGAATTCTTCATTTTTTTTACTAATTTTTAATATCAAGTGTTTTTTTTGGATTGTTATTGATAAGTATTTACATAATTTTGCCTTTAATGTTATTCTATAGTATTATATTTTGAGTTTAATGTATATAAAATTTTATTGTCAATATATTTGTTAAGTAAAATAAATAATATATAAATTGTACATTATAAACGATTTGTTGCCATACGGACGCCATGGCGGACCCCTTATCGCTTAGGCGTCCAGGCAGTCGGCTACCGCCATGACTCGCCATGGCGCCGTGACAACTATGTAGTTAACATCATAGTTGTTAAGTCGTCCAGTCGGTCAAAGATGCGTAAGGCGAGTGCGCGACTTGGCTTTTGGCCGGAAAGCGAGCTACTAGAAAGCAAAGACGTCGCCTTGGACAAACAGGCGACGACTTGGACGACTACCCAGATGGTCGAGCGACTTGCTCTCATGGGTCGACCCAAATCTGAACTGGGTTTTAAAAAAAACGACGTCGCATAGGAAAGCCAAACTAGTGAAAGACTGAAAGCCAAACGTAGCTCGCTCGACAGTCGATCATCCAACTTCGAAGTCAGTCGCAACCGAGAGAGAGAGAGAGAGAGAAGCGAAGTCGACTGAGGTTGGGCCAACGATCGGCGACTCCAAACGGCGAGACGGCTCAGATCGGCGACAGCGAGGCTGCAACTATGAACGACGACTACAGAGTACATGTATGTCTTCGTTTTTTTCTTCCCTTTTTCTTCTTACTGCTCAACTTGGATGTTACGTATAGAATGGTTTTTTCTTGTTGTTTATACCGACTATGGTTTCTCTTATGTGGACAAGACTGATGGCACTCTGATAATATAGTAACAGGTCGGTGTTGGTTTTTTTTTTTCATTAGCTTCTTTCTTTTGCTGGGTCTTTATATATATGTATATGTACTAAATTACTAATACACCATTTAATCATGCTTATATATATATAATACTAAATCGAGCTCAGGGCAGAGACTTCATGGAGTGCTTGAATACCATAATAGTAGTTACCTTTATTATGTTGCAGGGTAGTTTTATGATTTTTAAGAGTTGATGGCATATTGGTATCTTTCAAGGTAGGCTTATCTTGGTAAATATGTTTTTATGGTAAATATGTTTTTATTTGAAATCTAGATTATTAGTTGTTTGGTAAATTTATATATATATATATATATATATATATATGTATAAATCTTTATTTTCTATGTGGTGTTTGTTGAATTCTTCATTTCTTTTACTAATTTTTAATATCAAGTGTTTTTTTTAGATTGTTATTGCTAATTATGTACATAATTATGCATTTAATGTTATTTCATAGTATTATGTTTTGAGTTTTAATGTATATGAAATTTTATTGCCAATATACTTGTTAAGTAAATAAATAATATATAAATTGCACATTGTAAACGACTTGTCGCCTTACGGACGCCATGGCGGTCGCCTTGTCGCCTAGGCGTCCAGGCAGTTGGCTACCGCCATGACTCGCCGTGGCACCGTAACAACTATGGTTAACATTTCTATGAACAGGTGCGGAATGTCATGATTGAGAATATTGATAAAGTTCTAGAGAGAGGTGACAGCTTGGAGTTGCTGGTTGATAAAACTGCGAATTTACAAGGAAATACTTTTCGTTTCAGAAAGCAAGCTGGCCGATTCAGAAGCATTGTATGGTAGAGAAATGTCAAGCTCAAGTATGTTCTCTGGCCTAAACTTCTTCAATTTTTTAATTATTTTCATCAAAATAAATAGATGGATTTTGAATACCTTGTACTTTTTTAGGAAGTATTGTTATTTGAAAGCTTTTCATTTGCTTGTTTAGTTGTTTTTCTTTTGAGGGGGAGAAGGGACTTGTAGCTGGAGGTGCAAACTCTACGTGAAATTTCTTAGGTTTTTAGTTTCTATCAATTTATTGGGAAAATATTAGGCAGAATTTATTATCTGACTTAAAATTCTAGCGTAATTAGAAATGGGAACAAGAAAAAAAAAATTATGTGTCACGGACAATTTTAACATCAGCGAATAAAAAAGTTTTAAACACCAAAGGCCAGTAGCGTACAGTTCGGAATGAGCTTCGGAATGAGCTGGGAAATAATGAATTCTTCATGATGCCAACTGAAGCAATCATTGTAAGTTGTAACTATGCTCTGAATTTTTTTAGATAAAAGAAGGTTTTATTGAGAAATAGAGAAGAACTAAGACTTAAAAGCAAAGAAAAGTAGTGGAAAAACATCCCCAAGTTGGTCAAGAACCACCCACCATTCCCTGTATAAATGTGTGACGAAGAAACTTCTCGGAAATCTCCCAATTCGTATCAATATAACAAAATATCATTTACTATCGATATAGACCATTCAAACTGATCCACAAAAAGAAAAAGAAAAAAGAAAGTAAAAAGAAAGAAAGAAAGAAAATAAATCTTTGTAGACCATGGAGTTTGTAAAGAGTAACATGTTTCTCAGATTAACATAATCTTTGCATCCATCTAGGTTGATACTAATACTGATAAACCTGTTTTGACAATCCCATTTTAGTTCTAAAAGATGTGAGCATTCTTAATGTATATTGCACATTCCTATATCCTATTAGCCGTCCTAGAATTTCAAAGCTATTCTTTAATATCCTTCTGCAACTTCCTACCTCTTTTGTGAAGACAAGTTTAATCTTTACTTGATCAGTTGATCGTCCCTCAGTTCCACAAAGAAAGTCCTATTTGAAAATTTGCAAATATTAAGGATGCTTTTTGTTCCATGTTTACTCTGAAAAATAACAAGTTGGTAATTTAGTAGTGTTGCGGTGATTATGTAATTATGACGTCAAACTTCTCTCACATGAATGGTAAACGGGGCCTACATTCATATGAGTGAGGTCTTGTGGAAATATCAATTTCTCTTGTAGAAATATCAATTTCCTAATTTTATAATCGAATAGGATGGAGTATCATTTTTCAATTTGAAATGTTTGACCTTCCAATGCTTTCAGTTTTTAAGGGTTAATTGATGTTCTAATCATTGTATTAGGGGTCGATTTTCATTATGGTTACTGATTCTTTTTTTTTTGTTGTTGTTACAAACACATTTCCATACTCAAAAAAGGTTACAAAATAGTCATTGTTTAACATTCCTTTCAAAAAATGAACGGAAGTCATGACTAAACCAACGGTTAACAGGTGTTAATTATGGTGGCAGATGACATGAATCGGGTTAATCGATGTTTTGGTCATTGTACTAGGGGTTGATTTTCATTTTAGTTACTCAAACTTTTTTTTTTTTGTTACATTCTCGTTATCGAATTACCAAAAATATTACAAATTAGTGATTTTATTATAAAATATTACAACATGTATGAAGAGAAAGTACATCATAGTTAATTTAAATCCATAAATTTTTTAAAATCATATTTAATTTAGAACCTTCTAAACATCAAACCAAACTGCAAAATAAAGGAGAAAACTGGCCTTAAAACCCCCCTCAGATCTACCGACTACTACAAAAATCAATTTAATAAAAACTATTTCACTCTCATTTCGAAGTGAAACAAGTAACATTGGACACCACTATCGTCAATTTGCCGCTCTTCTTTCTCCGTTTTTTTTCTTTTTCGTCGAGTATACAGAGCTATAAGAGGGACCTATTTTTTAAATTAGATTTTCGATGAGAGGTTGTAAGATTTGGTCTACGGTGAGAGAATGAGTTGATTTACATAAGGTGTAGAACATCATTTTTTACGATAAGTCCGTCGTTCGTGGTTAGAAGAGAAAGATGAATTTTGATTTTTAATTGTTTTTCTTTCTTTAAATTATGTTCCTTTTTTTTAAAAACTGTAATTATCTTCTTATAATAGTATGGCGTATTAAAATAATTAGTTTGACTTTATCTTTTTTCTCTTTTATTCTAGGTGAGCATTTTATTTCTACAAACTGACCCACACATGCTGCCGCATTAAAATATTTTACATATATATGTCAAATATTTACCAAGTAAGCTTTTTCGTTAATATTTTGAATAAAAAATTATAAAATCACTAATTTATAATATTTTTAGTACGTCGATAACGAGAATGTAACAAAAAAAAGTTTCAGTAACCAAAATGAAAATTGACTCCTAGCACAATGATCAAAACATCAATTAACTCAGTTTTTAAATTGAGTTTTCCAAGACGCACTACTTAATTAGCTGATTCTGATGTGTCGGATTTTTAACCAATTGTGTTGCAAAATAATTTATATATATATACACACAGAGAGAGAGAGAGAAGTGTGCATGTTAAGTCAAAAAATTTAAAGTCATGTTATATATTGCGATATATTTAAACTGAATTACAATTGTGAATCTTATCAGTACATGTATATGAAAATTTCACTTATTACACATCTCTAAAAAAAGTTACCACTAAATTCTCTTATACTTATTCACATAACTGGTATTTAAAAAATCGAAGTAAACATTTGCAATATATCTCATTTTTAAAAAATTTATTTTCAATGCTTAATTTTTTTGGCAACATAAAAAACATGATATAGTTTAAGGGAACTGATATTTAGGCATAAAAAATTGATATTTCCATATGATCTTTTTCACATGAATAATGAGTAGATCCCACCTTCATATGAAAGAAATTCATGCTGATATATCATTTTATGATTTTAACATGTAGAAATATTAATTTTTTATTTTAAAGGTGGTGTGAATAGTTAAGAGTGAGGGTGCTACCTGTGGTTCAAAACTCATCCACTCTCTCTTTCTTGTACAGTTAGGGTTGGATACTGGATATAGTCTCCTCTGCTTTGCCCTAAGTGATTATATATATATATATATATATATATATATATATATATATATATATATATATATATATATATATGGTCCGTTTTTCCAGCGAACCATAAGGAACGAACTAAAAACGAACCGACTATAGTGACGGTTTTTTCCGTCGCTATAGCATAAAAGTCGATTTTTTATGCTATAGCGATTGAAAAAACCGTCCCTATAGTCTGTTCGTTTTTAGTTTGCTCCCTATAGTTCGCTGGAGAGCCTTACCGTGTGTGTATATATATATATATATATATATTAATCTAGTATGTTTATGATAGTGTTAATATATGTAGTGTATATCAATGTTATTTTTCTGTTTTGTTATATATATTACGTAAACAATTTCAAGACTTGCAAGAGCTTTAGTTTTTTTTATATATATGTGTGATTGTTGACGCATGATGGAACATTCACATATGGTAGATCTAGATATCGTATTAAATATACAAAGTGAAAAACTTCAAATTCATGAGGATATCTTGAATCCATAAAGATTTTTGAATTTATAAGAAAATTAAATTTTTTTCACTAAGTTTCAATAATTAAAGTATTTTAAAAAAAAATTAATTACAATTATTTAAGCTACATAAACCCTATTCAAAAGAGAATAAGCCCAAAATATACATAAGCCCAAAATTATTAATTTTTTAAAGCCCTTAAGTAAATAAATCTACTAATCACTCTAAATAATAATAAAAAAATGGAAAAAATATCTTGAGTTCCATAAACTCGATAACACAATAAGTAACAAATCTTCATTGATATTTTTGTGTAGCATCATCCTTCCATTCTTAGAAACATTCATCCACTAATTTTGAAGTAATGAAGTATCAAGAAATTGTTAGAATTTGAGCCTAATTTGAAGTTACTTTCACTAATAATTTGAAATGAATTCACATATAAATGTGTTATACATTATGAGTAGATTAAAATTAAATATTTGAAAGCTCAAATTCATTGGATAATGAATAAGAAATTAACTCTCAAAAATCACCCTTGAAAATGATAATAAATATTTGTAGGAAGCTAAGTCTCACATCAGTTAAGAACTAAAGTTTAAATGTATTTATATAATATGAAGTTTCTCTTGAGTTTGGGCCCCAAAGAGCACCCCACTTTTGTGAAGGGGAGAATACCTAGCCAAAGCTTGGTTTGAACCCACACACGGGTCGTCGGCCGGTCGGGTCGGGCTCGCAGGTTTGGGTTATTGTATATATTTTTAGGCAAAATTTATTTAAATGTTTGTGGTCATTTGCCCAAAGCGCCTGCCCGAATGAAAGCGCTCTTTTTGACAAGCCTAAAACTACGTCGTTTTTTGGCCCGAATAGACGCGCCCTTTCTGCCAAGCCCAAAAACTACGTCGTTTCTGGCTAAAGGTATTTTTTCAAGGGGTTGTGTCCCATCTGATGGGCCACTAAACCCTCCTATAAATAGCTTAGGGGGAAACCTTTTGATTCATTCAATTCACTAGCATTCAAGTATTCTCAGTCATTCAAGTCTTCTTTTCATAAGTAATTCATTGTCATTTTTGGGAGAGTTCAAAGCATTTTATTTGGTTCGTTATGTATGTTATTTATAGTGCTTTTATAACATGCTTAGTCATTTTATAATAGGAGACAAATGTTATTAACTCTGAGCACCGTAAGGAGGACATAATTGTATTAAGGGCATAGTACCAAGTACTAGCATTGCCATATTCTGCATATGAACTTTGGTGTACAACAGATAACTTATATATATATATATATATATATATATATATATATATATGCAATAAATATGGCTACCTATTCTTTAACTATAGTCGGTTCTTCTTCTACACCAATGATACCTAAGGTTCTTGTGTTAGGAATATGCATGAGAATGTTATTCCTATTAATATAAGATTTAATTATGATCTTAATGAATGAATATGCAAATATGTCTACATTGATGAAAGCTGTAAAGTCCTTAATAGATGATAGACATATGTACAAGGACTTAGAATGTAAAGATCAAATGTGTTAGGTTGATCCTACATAAATGAACAGCTTTGTAAAGTCCTTCAAAAGATTACAATGTAGAAGGACTATAAATAGAAAGATCAAGCTTGTTAGGTTGATCTTATAAAATGTAATAGATAGGCCAGTCTAATCGTCGAGCACTGCACCAGCCTTCGTAGTCTGCCAAGAAAGACATGACAGAATCGTGGTGTGTCGAGGAAGGCTTTCTCAAAGCCGTAGTCTGTCGAGGAAGCCAAGTTCAGAATCGTGGAGACAGCCTGTCGTAGCGCCTGCCGAGCCAAGTCAAGAATCGTAGGCCTCACTCGAAGTCGTGGAGCCTACAGATCATATCAGAGGCAGAAATCATAGTAGGGCAGATCAGTCAAGAGACTGCAGTTGTTGAAGAAAACGTAGTCTATCATATGATCTGCTCTCAGAGTCGCAGACTACACTTGGAGTCGTAGTGTCTGCAGAAGACCAAAGCAAGATCGTAGTCTGCAGAACCAAAGCCAAATCGCAGTCTGCAAAACAAATCTTAAATGTAGTCAATTAAATACTCACAATGCTAAGGAAGAATCGTAGAGACTACACGATTCTCAATAGTTGAGCATTCTTGAAATATACACTAAGATCTCACTCTGGTAAAGAGCAGTCAAGGTTCAGACAGCAGTCTCCCTAAAGAAGATCAAAGAGCAACTTCTGAATGACCTGCAAGCAAACAGAAGATCAAAGCACCAACTCTATCAGCAAGACTGATTGAGAAGTGAAGCCATTCAGAAGAAGTCTTCTACAAGCGATCTTTTAGAAGACAATGAATGAAGTGATTATCAAAAGGAAGACAACGATTGCAGTGTCTGTCAAACCAACAGAAGACAACGATCGTAGTGGTGACTACGATCGTGGTGTTTGCCAAACGAGCAGCAGAAACTGTTGTAGCACATATAGAGATATTGGCTAACCTATAGAGAACAGACTAAAAGGATTGTCTATGCTCAGCCTCACCATGAAGTGTGAACGGGAGATCACAGGGAAGAATGTTGAGAGAGCTGAGCACTACTAATCAAAAGAGTCTTGCAAACCAGAAGGGCCAAAGCAGTCAGCCAAGTTATTTGTTCCTGATCCGAGTCATGGCAAGCAGAATCGTTGCAGCACTGCAAGAGTGAAGAGCGAGAGGTTCTACATTATCAATCCAAAGAACATTCTCAGAATCGTAGTGTTGTCAAAACCAGTCAACGATCAACATGCAAACTACGATCAAGCACATAGATGTCTGCATTAGAATCATGGAGTTCGGTCATTTGAATATTGAGTCTCAGCAATGTCTCAATATGAAGACTGACAATCGAACGTTGCTGATTGAGAGCATCGATGCAGTTAGTCAACTCCTTTGGTTCGGATTAAGGTAACAAAAAGGAGCAACAAAGGTGACTACCAGCCTGACTTGTGAAATTAACATCTCAGAGGTGGTAAGTGAAGTAGCAGACTTCGGTGTCAGGAAAGTCAAAAAGGTGCTGTCACGTCATGTCAAGCAGTCTGCACCAAATAACTCAGGATCCTTGAAGCAATTCAAAAAGCTTCCAACGGCTATATTCCAACGGGAAGCTGATGGAGGAGTATATAACAGCTGAAGCTTCAAAGGTGAAGAGTTATTGACTCTATGAGAGTTCTACAAAGCTTAACAGAAAATATCTCAGTGGCAGTGAGACTACTACAGTAGAAGTGAAGTAGACATGATGAAGAGCTTTAACTGCTAAAGGCTTCACTCAAAAAGAAGAAGAATGCCAATCACAATGGCATCTGAGCTGAGAGCTGAGAAGGCCAAGAAGACAAGTAAAAGAGTGGCAGATCAGAAAGCAGATTTCCAGGGCCACTCAACAATTCACCATGAACAACCAGAGCTGAAGAGAAGTAGATGCAGAATCGAATTTGCACACAAGATAATTAGTGTTTAAAGGATGCTAAGTACCAGATGGAGTCTACCTGAAGTACAAAGACTTAGCCAATCCCCAATGGTGATAGTGTGTAAAGCTGAAAGCAGATGAAGTTAAGCATCAACAACAAAGATCAACTGCACCAAGGAATATGTGATAGACTACTAAGTACTCAAGGGTGTCGATCTTCATGTACATCTTAGCATTCCATCAATAGTGATCCAGTCTCGATGCAGAATGCCAGAAGATCACACCAAGATGCTATGTACCAGAGAATGAACAAGCTTCAAGTCATCTTAGCAGCTCAGCACCAACAACAACAAATCAACAAGCAACCAGGGCTTGAAGGGTCCTTGTCTTCGTGAATAAAACAAAGTCAAGTCTGCTAGGCTTGCTTAGTACCAAAGGGTACAAGAGATTCTAAGTCTGATGTGCTTAGTCTACAGTTCCAAGTCTGCAGGGCTTGAAGAGTTCTTAGTGAACTGGAGTTCTAAGGCTGCTGGCCTTGAAGGAATCTTAGTGATTCAAGATTTACCCCTTTCCTTAGTGGAATCCCTGCTTGTTGAAGCAGAAGAGTGGATTAGGAGCTTTAGTCTCTGAACCACTTAAAATACCTTGTGTCATTTACTTTATGTCATTTACACTATGCACTATAATTGCTATAACTGCTATAACCTCTTACACCTAAACTAGCATTAGAACTGAGTTTTACAAGATATCTTTGAAGGGGATCTTTAACTTATTCTGCTGTGCATGAACTGATTCTTATGTTTGTCATATGCTAATTACTTAGAAATACAAAAGAAATGGAAATAACTTTTAAAATTAAAAAGGATCTATTCAATCCCCCCTTCTAGATCTATTGTGTGCCCTCTGGGAACTAACAATTGGTATCAGAGCAGGTTCTCATGCTATATCCTAAAGCTAACGCTTTAAGTTTGGTCCTAGGCACAAACAAAGTTCTAAACTTAGTTTTAGTAGTAAGTCACTTGTGCATGTAGATAAGCTCACATGTTAAAAATCATGCGTACAGGGTAAATGTGCATATATACCTGAAGCTGCCCAGATTGGTCCCTGTCCTAATATGCTATTGCAATCAGACCAATTGCTGCCCATAGCCAATCAGCAGTATACAGTCTACTGATGGGAAGTTAAGAAGCATCAAGAGTTAAAAGCCTGACGACCCTGTCCTGAAAGATGAAATTCCTATACATGCAATGAGATGCTTATCTAGAGGAGAAAGGAGAAAGGAGAATTCTTCAACTATGTATTTGGCTAATTCCATGGATTTAAACCTTGAGGTTCGAGGGCGTCAAAGAATTCAAGCTGCCAAGACTTTCCTCTAATTATAACTCCAAGACTGTGCTTGATTGATCTAAGGGCACATGGAGCAACAAGCTGTAAGCACTAAATGCAAAGATATGCACATCAATGCTTAATATCATTGTGCATATAAGCAGGACAAATAACTGTCAAGAAACTGATAGTGTCAAGGTATGTTTCCTCATTAATATATACATGCATCATATTGCATCACCTTATGTGCTATAATAGTATTCTATCAAGAGATCATGTTCTTCCTAAAAAGGGAAAGAGAGAAAGTACACTTGTAGTTGGAAACTAATTGATAACAAACTTTCTCTTCACCCATGTTTTAGGTTGAAAATAAATTTTTGAAAGAAGACTGAAATATGCCATAATCAAATTATAATCTAAGAAGTATAAGTTGCTCTACATTTGCTGATGGGTTGGTATGTATATAAATTCATACAAGAAAATGTTTTGTGTTTTTGATGAAACATAGAGTATGATCAACACTACAGGTGTATCTTGAAGGTTTTTAGAAATTGATCAACTCCACGAACCAACCAGATGAAAATAAGTAATAGAGCTGATCCTTACTCTGTGAACTTTTAAAATCTGTGAATATGGCAAAGCAAAGGGTGTAACAACCAAAGAAGAAGATTATCATATCAAAATGCTTAATCAACACACACTCACAATCATGTATTATAACTATCATATCTAAATTTGATATATGTATAAATATGATTGTTGATGCTTATTTGATGTAAATCCAAGAATATGAGGAATAGGGATTTTAAGAAAACTAACCTAGCAGAACCCAAGTAACCATGGGTACCAAGACAGAAATTTGTTTTACCTGCAGGTACGTGGTCTATCTGACCTCACTAAGGAAAACTGAAACAGATGACTTCAGTTACAAAGACTCAACAAGCTGCAAGTTTAAAGATATCTCAGCAATGTTCTAATTCAAGGTCATCCAATGCCAAAGCTTGCTTCTGAAGATTTGCTGAGTCCCTCATGAATGAAGATCACATGAACTTGAATGGATTCCAAAATCCTTTGTTGATCATCATAAGGAAGCTGGCTATTCATGTAAGACCCCGAATTTTATGAAATGAAAGTATTAAATTTTTCTTAGAATTATTATTCTATTTAGTTAATGGTAAAATTGAAAAAAGGTTAAAGTTAAGGGTGATATGTGAAAATTTTACAAAATAAGCAAGTTGTCATAAAATATTCGTTGTGTCGGAGAATATTCTTTTGTCGGAGAATATTCGTACGACGGCGCAGTCTTTGGTGGACCCCACAACGGAATAATTGTCGGATATAGAAAGCGACAGAAATAATATTTTCACGGCAAAACTTTTACCATTAAACTGTTAAAATACCAGGTGATAAAAATACAGTAATACACGTTGTTGCAAAGTAGCACACGGTATTGCACAATATCTTTGATTATTGATGCTTACGTAAGAAGTCACTCAGTATTCAATAATTGCTACAGTAGTTGTTGCACAGTATCTCATATTATTGATTCAATTATTGTCTCAGTATCATCTGCACAATATTTTATATTATTAAATCAATAATTGTTATTTATATTATTTAAATGATATTATTAGATAGCATTATTAACAATATCTAGAAAGTTCTATCTAGGAAAGGGGTTAGTTAATTGCGCGCCAGTAAGGATAAATCCTTATCGGAAGGCCCCCGCTTTCCTGGGAACGACCTGGTTGTCATTATTGTGATTCTGTAATATTAATCTAAATAATAAATTGATGAATGGTTGATAAAAATATTTTCATTGTATTGGGAATATTAATGTTAGTGGAAATCGACATTTATTTCGATAATAGTTGATTTTCGGATGTTAAAATTGACCAAACAAAGAATTAATCGGATAAACGAGCAATTAATGGGTGGTTAACATGTGGGACCCACTTATTGGTGGATAATAAATAGTTGGTGGGTGGTTGCAGGGGTGGAGGTGCAAGATTTATAAACTTGAAGGACTAAATTAAAAATTGTGGCAAAGATGGAGGTACTAAAGTGTAATTAACCAATATTTTTTCTAGCCTATCAATACTCCTCCATCCATTCATATTTTTCATACCATTTTGAAGAGCAAAGTTATAATCAAGCTATAGAGAGAGAATAAGAGAGAAAGAAGAAGAGTATTATGTTACTATTTCAGTATTTAATCTTCTACTTAGGTAAGGGATATGATTTTTCTCGTAAGGGGTATTATTTATTTTGTATTGATAAAGGATGTTATTTTCTTTCAATACTCGTAAGAGTTGTTACTTTATTCTTTATTGATCTGTGGGAGTAACCTGTCTACGCGGACTACCGCATGCATGGTGAATAACCCTTCGTATTCATTTTTTATTGATCTGTGGGAGTAACCTGTCTACGCGGATTATCGTATACCTGGTGAAAATCTTTTGTATTCATTCAATTCCTTAATAATCTTTGGGAATAACCTGTCTACGCGGATTACCGCATGCGTGGTGAATTACCCTTCGTATTCATTTCTATTAAATTATGGAAATGATCAGCCTACGCAAATTACCGCATGACGGGTGAAAAGCCATTTTACAGTTTCGTATATTCTTTCATACTCGTATGAAATATTATTTCACTAGAATATTGGCCTGAACTTTTTATGAAAATTTTAATCTTTTCATAATGGGGTACTATTCACAAGTTACTATTCACGGGTTACTATTCACGAGTTACTATTCACAGAGTGTTATTCACGAGTTACTATTTGTGGATTACTATTCACGGGATACTATTCATGGGATACTATTTACGGTAAAAAAAATATTTTTTTTTATCTTTGATTGGATCCATGTTTTTATCTTCATGTCGATAATTTGGATATTTTTGAATTCTGGATAAATAGAATTATAATTCTCTAATATTTGTCCTTGATTATATTTTATAATTATGGTGATGGAAGTTCTCTTTGACTTGAGTGTAAAGATGGGTAGATTATTGGTATAACCATGACTATGGGTTCTCTTTGGCTAGTAGTGCAAAGATGAATTTTTGACTGGTATGATCATGACCATTGATCTTACAATTGAATATCTTTAGCTTGAGTGCAAAGGTGAATTGATCAACATGGTTATAAATATTGCATCTACAAATTCTGAAATGATTAGATATTTATTTGAGATTTGTGTTTCATCTAATATTATTTCACTTGAATTTGTATTTACCTAAATCTTCTTATTAAATTTTAATCGTTATCTTTGAAATATGAAACTTGAATATCTTTGGCCCGTAGTGCAAAGATGAACTGTTGATTAATGAATATCTTTGGTTGTGTGCATCCATTTGCTGATTATATCTATGAGCACTACCTATATAATCTTGGAGTATGGTTGGAATATAATCCTCAGTTTGAAAAAATTGAGATAATTATATGGCAAGAGAATACCTACCAATGGAATGAGTAGGATAATAATCTTCTTGTTCTTCTTTGGGGTCTATTAAGTCAACCAAGGTTAATTCTCAAGTCCTACGATATCTAGTACAATTTAGAGGCATGGCCTGCTATGTACGAAGGTTTCCTTGAGCATTTTCCAAATATTTTAATTCCTAAAACAGTTATTGACTGTACCTTTATGTAACGTATCATTGATAAGGAGTGTGGGTACTGTATTCGTATTAAAACTCACACTTTATGTGTGGTCGTATTGTGTACGACAATTGAATATAAAAGATTTGTATTTGAATTCTGTACCATGTATTTCTTGGCGACTCAGAATAGGTTGGGTGGATTGGACCTATTTTGGGGGCGTCACAAATGGTATCAAAGCTTAGGGATATGGTCGCTGGCGGAGATCTGAGTCTAGAACTTGGAGGGGAGAGACGAGTAATATACTTCGCTAGTGTGTGACTTACCTAAGCTGAATTTTCTTACTTAATAAATTGACAAATTATGATATGTCAATTAATCTTTGTTTTGAAGCTGTATTCTAGAATGAGCAATGAAGAAATCATGATACAGAAGAAATGACTGGGAAGATAGAATCTAGAATGAAAGCAAGGTATACTCACCTATTCGAATTATCAGGTATGTAAATTTTGAGGACGAAATTTCATAAGGAGGGGAGATTGTAAGACCCCGAATTTTATGAAATGAAAGTATTAAATTTTTCTTAGAATTATTATTCTATTTAGTTAATGGTTAAATTGAAAAAAGATTAAAGTTAAGGGTGATATGTGAAAATTTTATAAAATAAGCAAGTTGTCATAAAATATTCGTTGTGTCGGAGAATATTCTTTTGTCGGAGAATATTTGTACGACGGCGCAGTCTTTGGTGGACCCCACAACGGAATAATTATCAGATATAGAAAGCGACAAAAATAACATTTTCACGGCAAAACTTTTAACATTAAACTGTTAAAATACTCGGTGATAAAAATACAATAATACACGTTGTTGTAAAGTAGCACACGGTATTGCACAATGTGACGAACGAGAATTTTTGTAAAGTTATTTGAATATTTATGGAGATAAATAAATATTTTTAATGATTTAATTATTGATTTAAATAATTAATTCGTGAATTTGTGGTAGATTAATTTAATTATATGTGTGACATTAATTAAATTATTTATTTAATTAATTGAATTAATTAAATAAGCATATATTACTTTAGTTAATTTAATAATTAATTAATGAATTAATAAATTGACATAATTAATAAATAAAAATATTAATTATGTGACAATGTGATTTATTATGAATTATCTTATTTTATTTAATTAATTTAAATAAAATTAATTAATCAATAAGTAAGGTGACAATTAACTATATAGTAAATTAGTTTATTAAAATAAATGGGGAAAGAAAAGAAGAGGAAGGCAAACAAGACCTTAAGAGAGGTTAATCCGTTTATTATACAACGGTAACATTTATATAATACGTATACTTATTATTTCTAAGTTATTATCAGAAGAAACTTAGAAGTTTTTCAGAGAAAAGACAGAGAGAAAAAAGAAGAAGAAGAAGAAGAGATTGAGAGAGATTGAGAAAGGAAGAATTGAGAAATCAATTGTGTTTCTTTGATTTATCTTCACTACTAAGGGTAATCCCTTCTTTTCAAGTTTCCAAAATTGATATTTCTTCATTACGTGTTTTAAAGTTTTCTATGAAAATTGGGTTTCCCAATTGGGTTACGATATGGCTTTATCTATATGGATATGGAATCATAACGTGTTATTCTAACATATAATCATGTTTTAAAGGATTAATTTTATTTAATTTGGCCTTAATTGGGTTTTGAAGAAAATTACAGAGTTTTTATACGTCTTTGTAAAAACTCTCTGTTAAGAATCATTTTGGAAAATTAAAGTATGAGGTTATCATATATGTGACCGTAGATGTTAGTATTATGTGTTAGATCATGTATCCATGATTTACACTGATCACACCAAGTAATTTTGTTAATAAATGGGTTTTATGAAATTACAGAGTATTGAATATGGGTAAATAACCCATATGGGGTTAAATTAATGATTGATTCATATAATTGTATTAAAATTGACGTATGAATATGATTGTATATGTTTAAACAAAGAGAATGGAATTAAAATGAACGGATTCGGTGTAGTAACGAATCCGTAATGATAGATTATATATTTTTCATAAAAAACTTTACAAGTTATGAAGAACAGTGAATTTGATTATTTTAATTCGTATAATTTTATGTGTTAAAATGTTAAGAATGTGTTAGAAGTGTTATATAATGTTCCTATGAAGTTTATACTTCATGGGTAACACTACAAATCATTATATTGGTGTAAAATTGGAGAAAATGGCCAAATTCTGTGTTCGTTCGCGAACTTCAGATTCTGAGATTCCGCAGCCGAGCGGCCGCGCTGGGTGCAAGGCTAAACGGAGCGCGGTCGAGCCCGTCTGAAATTTTGAAAAAAAATAAAATAAAATTGCTAAGTGTTGAAAATTTGTGAAATGTGTTTTGAGTCTAATGAACATGAACACATGTTGTATAAATATGATAAAATATTGATATGAGTTTAATAACTTATGTTATGTAATTAATTAATAAATTAATTACGTGACTTAAACTATTATTTGTAAAGGTTAAATAATGTGTTATAAATATTAAGACATTATTTTAAATCTAATTAACATGAAGACATGTTATGTATGTAATGAGTTATTAATACAAGTTAATAACTTAAGTTACGTGATTAATTAACAAGTTAATTAATTAACGTAAACCATTATTTGAAAACTTAATAATGAGTTTGAAGAATACTATTGCAAATCAATAATTATATCGAACTTGTGATTAATTTATATTGTAAATGTGTGATAGGTAAGAGTAATTAAAGAAGTGAGAAATAATTGTAGCTTGTGCACGAGACAAGTTTTCTATCCCTAACTTACTATTATTGTTGGGCAAGTTTCCTAAACTAAACTCTTTAAATTGAGCAATTGCTATGCTTAATTACTATTGTTGAGTAAATTCTTATTCTTGAATATCCAAGTTTAGAATTTTACATGAGATGCCATGATTCTTTTAAAAGTATCATTTAAGTGTACAATACTTATTCGATTGTATACCTTAAGAAGTTAATATTCAATTTGAATATCATTTATTGACTTATCCAAACCAACTTTATTTGGTGCGGATTCTGATGTCAAACTGAGATGAACAACCCTAATATAGGGGATTAATGAAGATGCTTTAAGCGTTAAGATAGTGTGCACAGTATCAGTACGAAGGGCTGATCTCCCTAAATACGAGAAGTAAAGTCTATAGTCTTATGACTGTTAAAGGTTGGAAAGGTTAATATACTTGACAACCTAAGACTCGGTTCAAGATCTTAATGACCCTCAGAAGTAATTTGACTCTTGATTAATATTCTTGATTCAAAAGTTGAGAAGTAATTTGACTCTTGATTAATATTCTTGATTCAAATGTTGAGCTTTCTGTTATTCAGAATTCTTTTATTCGCCTATTATTATTCTGTCATGTTTTTATACTTGCGGGCATTCGTGCTCACTCTTGCATAATAACATCGCAGATAAGAATGAACAGTCTGGTGAGCCTTCTAGTAGCAAGGGAAAAGGAAAATCTAATAAGTGATGAAGACTTGTGTTGTCATGAATAATGTTAAAGTTCAAGACTTATGTGTGATGATTTAAGACTTATTTATTTACGTTTCCGTAACAGAGATTTAAGGTTAAGTATAACCTGGGATTTATGATGTATTATTATTTCAGATGATGTAAGATGATGATTTATTTATCTAATAAATGAATTTCATTATTTATGGGTAGATAGTTGTATGATATTGGAACAGTGAACAACAAATCCTGTGGAAATTAAGATACCAGATTTGGGGGTGTCACACACAATATCTTTGATTATTGATACTTACGTAAGAAGTCACTCAGTATTCAATAATTGCTACAGTAGTTGTTGCACAGTATCTCATATTATTGATTCAATTATTGTCACAGTATCGTCTGAACAATATTTTACATTATTAAATCAATAATTGTCATTTATATTATTTAAATGATATTATTAGATAGCATTATTGACAATGTCTAGAAAGTTCTGTCTAGGAAAGGGGTTAGTTAATTGTGCGCCAGTAAGGATAAATCCTTATCGGAAGGCTCCCGCTTTCCTGGGAACGACCTGGTTGTCATTATTGTGATTCTGTAATATTAATCTAAATAATAAATTGATGAATGGTTGATAAAAATATTTTCATTGTATTGGGAATATTAATGTTAGTGGAAATCGACATTTATTTAGATAATAGTTGATTTTCGGATGTTAAAATTGACCAAACAAAGAATTAATCAGATAAACGAGCAATTAATGGATGGTTAACTATGTGGGACCCACTTATTGGTGGATAATAAATAGTTGGTGGGTGGTTGCAGGGGTGGAGGTGCAAGATTTATAAACTTGAAGGACTAAATTAAAAATTATGGCAAAGATGGAGGTACTAAAGTGTAATTAACCAATATTTTTTCTAGCCTATAAATACTCCTCCATCCATTCATATTTTTCATACCATTTTGAAGAGCAAAGTTATAATCAAGCTATAGAGAGAGAATAAGAGATAAAGAAGAAGAGTATTATGTTACTATTTCAGTATTTAATCTTCTACTGAGGTAAAGGATATGATTTTTCTCGTAAGGGATATGATTTTTCTCGTAAGGGATATAATTTTTCTCGTAAGGGGTATTATTTATTTCGTATTGATAAAGGATGTTATTTTTTTTCAATACTCGTAAGGGTTGTTACTTTATTCTTTATTCATCTGTGGGAGTAACCTGTCTACGCGGACTACCGCATGCATGATGAATAACCCTTCGTATTCATTTTTTATTGATCTGTGGGAGTAACCTGTCTACGCGGATTACAGCATGCCTGGTGAAAACCTTTTGTATTCATTCAATTCCTTAATAATCTGTGGGAATAACCTGTCTACGCGGATTACCGCATGCGTGGTGAATCACCCTTCGTATTCATTTCTATTAAATTGTGAAAATGATCAGTCTACGCGGATTACCGCATGACGGGTGAAAATCCATTTTACAGTTTCGTATATTCTTTCATACTCGTATGAAATATTATTTCATTGGAATATTGGCTTGAACTTTTTATGGAAATTTTAATCTTTTCATAATGGGGTACTATTCATGAGATACTATTCATGGATTACTATTCATGAGTTACTATTCACAGAGTGTTATTCGCGAGTTACTATTCGCGGATTACTATTCACTGGTTACTATTCATGAGATACTATTCACGGTAAAAAAAATTATTTTTTTTAATCTTTGATTGGATCCATGTTTTTTTCTTCATGTCGATAATTTGGATATTTTTGAATTCTGGATAAATAGAATTATAATTCTCTAATATTTGTCCTTGATTATATTTTATAATTATGGTGATGGAAGTTCTCTTTGACTTGAGTGTAAAGATGGGTAGATTATTGGTATGACCATGACTATGGGTTCTCTTTGGCCAGTAGTGCAAAGATGAATTTTTGACTGGTATGATCATGACCATTGATCTTATAATTGAATATCTTTAGCTTGAGTGCAAAGGTGAATTGATCAACATGGTTATAAATATTGCATCTACAAATTCTGAAATGATTAGATATTTATTTGAGATTTGTGTTTCATCTAATATCATTTCACTTGAATTTGTATTTACCTAAATCTTCTTATTAAATTTTAATCGTTATCTTTGAAATATGAAACTTGAATATCTTTGGCCCGTAGTGCAAAGATAAACTGTTGATTGATGAATATCTTTGGCCCGTAGTATAAAGATGAACTGTTGATTGATGAATATCTTTGGCCTGTAGTGCAAAGATGAACTGTTGATTGATGAATATCTTTGGCCCGTAATGCAAAGATGAACTGTTGATTGATGAATATCTTGGCCCGTAGTGCAAAGATGGACAGGTGTTTGGCATGATTATGACCTTTGATGTTACTGTTAAATATCTTTGGTCAGTAGTACAAAGATGAATTGACTAATATGATTATGACTAAAGGCTGTAAACTAGTATAATCATAACCATTGATGTTACAAATGAGTATCTTTGGCTTGAGTGCAAAGATGAATTTATTAGCATGATTATGAAAAGGAACTGTGATTTTGTATAACCATAATCTTTGGTGTTTCAAGTAAAGACAGGTGATGAAAATTATTTTCGTCTTTGGTGCGAAGAGGAATTTATCAACATAATTATGATCATGAACTATTTACATGATTGTGGAGAAGAACTGTTGATTTATATTACAGGGATGAAATATTGTTGGTGGACTTTTAACATGGAGAAGATAGAGACATTATGTTCTACTTGACTCTTCTAATGGATTGCCTGTTCCGCTGCAGTTGTTGATCTAAAACTTGTTGTCTATTGTATTCTATCAGATTTTTCACTGTTGAGGACTAATGTTCTAAAGATCTGATTCATTACTGATGAAGACTATTGATAATTTAGTTATCTTTAGTCATAATATTCTTTACTGGGCTATTTGTGCTCACCCTTTTGTTTCACAATTCCTTTCAGGTAATAAGAGTGTAGCTGGGTCGAGTGGGGATAACAAGGGAATAGAACGATGGTCTATAACTGTTAAATTTTCCCATAAAATAGTATGAGAATAATTGTATTGAGGATTTAAAATGTGTGTGTCGTATTTTATACGTCATTTAACATTTAATTTTGGTGAACAACTATAGGTGAGGTGAACCCGACTTTGGAAGGGTGTGTTGCCACTATCATACAAGATGTCTAACCACATACAACTTCATGTTATTATAAGACATGGTTGTGTGCATCCACTTGCTGATTATATCTATGAGCACTACCTATATAATCTTGGAGTATGGTTGGAATATAATCCTCAGTTTGAGAAAATTGAGATAATTATATGGCAAGAGAATACCTACCATTGGAATGAGCAGGATAATAATCTTCTCGTTCTTCTTTGGGGTCTATTAGGTCAACCAAGGTTAATTCTCAAGTCCTACGATATCTATTATAATTTAGAGGCATGGCCTCCTATGTACGAAGGTTTCCTTGAGCATTTTCCAAATATTTTAATTCCTAAAACAGTTATTGATTGTACCTTTATGTAACGTATCATTGATAAGGAGTGTGAGTACTGTATTCGTATTGAAACTCATACTTTATGTGTGGTCGTATTGTGTACGACAATTGAATATAAAAGATTTATATTTGAATTCTGTACCATGTATTTCTTGGCGACTCAGAATAGGTTGGGTGGATTGGACCTATTTTGGGGGCGTCACAATTCATGTCAAGATGTAAGAGACCTTCCATGCTTAATCCATGCAAAGCATATCATCTCAAAAGGAACTTCAAGAAAGCTCATATCAAAGAATCATCAACCAATGGTTATGAAGTATGCATCATAGAAGCAAAGCTCCACGAGTCCAAAAGATGCTTATAGACACTCGAAATTTTGCTTTCTTTGTACTAACCTTGCAGAAGGGCAAAAGCATAATTTTACTTTGGAGACAACCCCGAGGTAGGGCAAAAGAATCTTGTCATCCCGGAGACAACCTCGTGAATGATTCAAAGGACCAATGACGTCCAAACTTGTCGCGAACCGAACGAGGATCGCCAAGTTAAGACAGTGTCCGCCGGAAACCAACTCAGCAAACCTCAAAATGCGTGCCATCAAAGATTAACCAGCCAACTGCCATCTGGAATCAGAATATATATCTCAGCTACCCGCGTTATCTTCCCGGACCCCGACTCAGTCAGACTCAATTCTATTCCGTCGCATTCCGCACAGACTTTCTGAAAATTTGGTATGCGCAAGTCTACTTCCTTCGAACCGGGACCAAAGGAACGCACTTTCAGATGGTAGGCCCTACCTGGCCCAGCCGCATCTATACATGCGGCTAGTAGCATGCATGTATGCGACTGGCTCGGGCAGGTTTAAACACCAACATTAACTCATTTGTAGAAAAAAGAGAGACAGTTTAGAGAGAGAAAATATTTTAGAGAGAGAAGCCCTCTAGTTGAGCTTGTATACACCAACTTGGAGCTATTGCATCTTGTTTAGCATCTACTTGGAGCTCCGAGAGTGTTCTATGTTGACCTCAGGAGTTAAAACGCTTGTTCACGCTTCCTCCAAGGTGAAAAAGCGGACTATCTAGCTACGTTCTTTGTAAATGTTGTTCAATATACTAGATTGATGATCGATATTGTTTAAATCTAGTTAAACATGTTGTTTTCTAAGCATATTGTGTAATAGTTGATAGATATTACCTTTCTATCGGTTATATTGTGCTTATTGCGTTGTAAATAAAGAACGGAGGCTAGATCTACCTAGATCTAAGCCGAATCTAGCCTTTGAGTGGTTATTAAGCATGAAGCTTTAACCCGTGTGCTAGATCAATTTAGATCCATGGTAGATTTATATATTTATTGCTTTAAATGGTCCCGATTATCCTGTATATCCCTAGATTTGTATCTAGAGGTGAAAGTCGAAATGGCTTAAAACGGTGATTTCAATCTATGAAATCATCTAATATCAAAGCCGAGGACATTGTATATATGTATTCCCGCATAAATAATGTGAGACTAGGAATCCCGGTGTTGAGATCCCCGATTGGATCCCGACTTGATTCTCACGATGGATCGGTTTTTTATGATGTAATGTTTAAATAGCACAAATATCATTGTATATGTAATATTTGGATCTTGAAGACGAGCTCGAGGGGTTAGTCCCGAGAAGTCAGATTCAAGATCCCGTGATAGTGAAAACTTTAATTGTGGGTGCTCGGTTTCATCGAGATGACTTACATGCCCGATGATGATTCGACCCTTTTGATGCTTTTTATGTGCATATCATCAAAATGATTTCCGATAAAACCACAAAGAGCTTTAAATAATAATAAAGCGGGTCGGGAATAGACATTAGATCATAAATGGAAGTATCAAAGGACCTCGATTCCTATTTGACGAAGGATTTGAAAACTTTATTTTCAAAACATCATTGATATATATTGTGTTCTAAAAATGAACTTTTCTATAAATCAAATCCTTTGTGCATAGGTTTAAAGAGGTATAACACTACTTTCTTAATAAGTACATATACTAAAAAATCAATAATGGAAGTATCACAGATCCTTGATTACTATTCGGGCGAAGGATTTGAAAACCTTGTGTTTTCCCAAAATATCATCTAAAATGTATATTTTGTCTAAAAATAAACTTTTGCTAAATCAAACCCTTCGTACGTAGGTGCAAAAGTGGAACGAAACTACTTCCAAATAGCTAACAATGAGGCTTAGAATAAACCTTTTCCAAATAAAACACACTCACACACACACACACACACACACACACACACTTTATGCACAGAAAATCAATAAGATGTGGTACTGTGTTTTCACGGGAGTCGGGGGGTGCCTTACACCTTCCCCTCGCTTAACCTAGCCCCCAAATTTCACGAATCTCGGATTTCAGACCAATCTTTTAGAGTCACGCATTGGACCATATTGTAAAAACTATTAAAACTTGGATGAGTTGGTACATCCATTTAAATCATCCTAATTGACAACTCTGTCGCATTCAGTCCAATCATGAAATAATAAATTCAATCTTTTTCAAAGTCGTCGACACTTATGTCGGTACCGCTTTTCTAAAACCTCACCCTTAAAATCCAAAGACATAGCGAATGAAAAAGGGTAAAAATAAACAAGCACAAACTTAGGAAAGACGAACACTTCCATTCCTCCGAGTTCGAAAAGAATCGATAAACGTGGTAATATAAATAAAGGAGGAATTTTTTTCTGGCGTCGACAGGTGGTGACTCTGCTAGGGATTAAAGAGGGCTTAAGCCGTGTTCAATCTTTTGATTTTCATTCTTCCTGTGCATCTTGTGTGAATGATCTTTGTGTGTGATAATTGTCTCAATCTTTAAGCATTTTTTGTATTAGTGCCTCACACAATATATTAGTGCTTCGCACAATGTCATCATAATTGCATACGGTGAGGACGTGAATGTATGTGAATGTATGTTGTGTGGTACCTTCATTAAGAGGCAATCCCTTCGGTTGTTTATTACTGGACTCCTCTGGGTGTTTCTATTGTGAGGCTCAGAAAAGGCACCACTCAGATCTGCTCCAATTGAAAAATAGATGTTTTCATCAAGTAAATTGCGAAGATCTGGGAACCAATTTCAAACAGCCCGTGAGAGTAACCCTAAGATAGGTCAGCCTTTGATAAACCAAATGCGGGGTAGGCCTCTTCATGCCTTATTTAATCTTCCGCATATATAAATGACAATCATTTTGAAACTGTCATCTATACATTTTTCTTATCCTGTCATCAAGTCGACTAACCCTTTGTTTTGCTAGAAAAGATTAAAAAACCATCAAACTGATGCATATCATGTCATGCATCTCTATCCACCAATATCCAGTCTAAACTAGATATCGGTTTTGTGCAGATTGGGCCTAGAACTAGATTTCGAGCCAAGAAGGCCCGTTCACCACCAGTTAAGATGACTGAAGGAAGCTCACATGAACCCATCCCTGTATCTCAAGATAAATTTGAGGAGTTTAAGAAACAGATAGCCGAGATGACGACCATATTGAGAGAACAGTGCATAGTATCTCAGGAACCTTAGCATAAGAGTCAGACTGAATCCTCTGTACAAGAAGATATGAAAATACCAGAAAAAGATGGTGATACCCAGATGTCCACACCTATCTCTCCCCTCGATGTTGAAGTATCCAAGGAGGCCCCGATCCAGAAGACGACACGGGAAATTATAGACCTCCGAGAAGATAACGAAACTGGAGATATCAGGAGGAAGGTTAGATAGATGGAGGACGCCATCTGGTATATGAAAGAGACAGGATCCCACAGGAGCGTGAATTATTCGGATCCGTGTATTTTCCCAAAAGTAAGATACCCGGATAAGTTTCAAATCTCAAAGTTTGAGAAATACAATGGATTGGGGGATTCGTATACTCACTTAAAAATCTACATAGGTGATCTGGGAACCTACGCCGAGGATGAAAACCACAGGATGTAACTATTCTAGAAGAGCCTTACCGGTGAAGCCCGAACTTGGTATGCTCGAATAGATAATTCCAAAGTCAGAGGTTGGGAAGATTTGGCCCATGCTTTCCTCAACCAGTATAGTTTCCAATCCTAGATGGCACCTGATCGCTACCAAGTTACCAAAGTTAAGAAAGTGGGTAATGAGTCGTTCAGAGAATACGTACAGCGGTGGAGGCGAATGGCGGCCCAAGTTAACCCACCAATGGATGAAAGTGAGATGGTGACAACTTTTGTTGACATACAAGAAGCCTTTTTCTATGAGAGAGTCCTCGTCGGGTTAGGAAAATCCTTCTTCGAAATGATCAAACATGGAGAAATGGCAGAAATGGGTTTGAAGTCTGGCAAAATTAAGGATCTCATTGCCTTGGAAGCTGTAGCCGAGCACATACAGTCTGGAAACTATGCAAGCGCCCCCAAAAGAGCATCAAAAAGGAAGGAAGAAGATGTCTCTTTGATATTGCAAGGACAAGCTACCAACAAGAGCCCTAACCTTCCTATCCAGAAGCAGAACTCTCATCTTGTGAATTCCCGAAATACTACAGCATTGAAGGTTGGGGAGAATAAGCGAAGAAGGATATTCACTCCTTTAGGGGACTCTTTGGAGAATATATTGGCGCTGTTGATCGCCTAGAAGAAGATCGTTGAGCTAGCTCCACCTTCTGATCCAAATGGAAGACAATTTGATCCCAGTAAGAAATGCGCTTACCATTCCAACTCACCAGGGCATGATACTCAGGAATGTTGAACTTTTAAACATAAGATTCAGAATTTAATTGACAATGGGGAGATTGTAGTCAAAGTGCTAGAGCAGCCGAATGTCAAAAATAACCCTTTGCCTTAGCATAATGCGGAAGGAATCAACATGATTGGTGCAGGAGGCAGGGAAAATTGCAAGTACTTGAGGAAGCTAGGGGAAGCACCCTCTGCGAAGGACCCTGTAATACGGGGATACTCCAAAGAGAAGTATGGGGTGGAGCAAGACTTCGCCTTGATTAAGGCGCGAGTTGATCAGTTGGCAGATTTGGTCGTATACCAACATCAGTTGACCCGACAGCTAATAGACCAAGTCCTACCGAGGCCAACCGACACTATATTCGTCCAAGAAGTCCCAACCTCAAGAAGGGATCGAATTCGCTGTCAAGAGCAGAACAAATGGACAGAAAAGATTGCCAGGGAAGCTAAACTTTAGAGCCCACAAGAATTTGCAGCCAAACGAAAATTCACCCCCTTGGGGCATTCCAGGGAGGAAATTCTGTGCACCTTGATCGAGGAAGGAAGGATAACAGAATTTCTGCCACCCCCGGATCTGCGATCAAAGTGTTTCGATCCTTCTAGGTCCTGCCTCTATCAATCGAATGCCCCTGGATGAGGAATGTTGGGCCTTGCGACACTTAATTCAGAATCTAATCGAATCAGGAGAGCTGGAATTAATGAATAAAGGTGAGATCTTCTCTTAGGAAGAGATAATCTACCCTCGAGGGGCAAGGAATTTAGAGGGAATGGTAGCTGTTATCCTTTGCATAGAAGGAGCGTCTGGCAGACCCATAACCATAAAAGGATTATCTAGGCAGGGAAATAAGGCTACTCTCGAGATACTGGCGCCAAAACCCCTGATGCTGGCTCCTTGACCGCAACTCCTAATTTTTAGCATAAAGAAGGTACCATGGAATTATGGAGAAGGCATAAAATTGACACTTGATTGTACAGCTATCGTACCTAAGGAGAATCCACTTTACCTCCCGGGGAGTTTATTAAAACCGACAACCAAGGTATTGGGGAAGGTATCAACAGAAAAGATCGCAGAATTCCTCCTTAAGATGGGGCACGGCGAAGTAAGGACGGTGAAGTAGTTGGAAGCGGGACCACATCAAATCTCCATTCTTGATTTAGTATTGGCTTCTAATGACCATCATCAAATTCTAATCCAAGTATTGGAGGAGGCACACCTGCCCAAAACCATTGATACTGAGAAATTCCAGCACCTGATCAGCCATGTATTGGACAGTAATGTGATATCATTGACCGATGATGATATACCGACCGAGGGAACTGGGTATCACAGACCATTGCATATCGTTGTCGTATCATCTGGATACATGGTAGGAGGCGTGCTAATCGATGACGGATCATCCTTGAATATATGTCCACAGGATACTTTGGATAGGATGAAGATCAACCCAAATCGGATTCAGGAAAGCCATGTAGTGGTATGAGCATTCGACGGATCAAGAAGGGATACAGTTGGGGAAATTGAACTTCCTGTAGAGATTGGACCGTTCACCTTCAATATACCTTTCCAAATCCTAAAAATCATTACCAGATATAATCTGCTGTTGGGACGACCATGGATCCACATGGCTGGGGCTGTTCCTTCAACTCTTCATCAGCAATTGAAGTACATCGTTAACGAAAATCTGGTCACTGTCAGTGCAGAACATGACTATCCTATCCACAATCTGGGAGATATGCCCCTGATAAGCAAAAATGAGGGTATTGAGCCTGCTAGTTTTCAAGCAATCCACAATACCACTCTGTGGGTGCGCCAGCACTAACTCCCTGGATATCTCCAGAAGTGATGGCAGTTGGCCAAGAGATGCTTTCCAGAGGACATCGACTAGGCCGAGGACTGGGGAAAAATGGCAAGGGAATCAAGAACCCGATCCACATACCCACGCAGTTGGGAAGGGCTGGATTAGGATACTCTGGTGGATCCAAACATCGTAATCCTCACAAGCACATGCCAGTTAACCATCTGATTCATCTCAAGCCAGACCTCAGCGAAGCCAGATTTAAAGAGCCATTGAACAAGGTCCCCGTTGTTATCTCAAACCTCCTGATCCGTAAAGTCAATCAGAACGGATGTAAGGAGGTTGATGATGAAGAGTCTCTCAAGGATGCTGCCTGGATGGCCAAAGACAAGAAATTTTTGGAAGCGATTCAGTTACAATTTGTGAGGAGCTTTTGCCTTCCTAAAGATGACCTGAAGAAGTCCAATGGGGTAGACCTGTAAAATGATCAACCCATCCTCCCGGTCCTTAACTGGGGAAGTGTGAACATCCCGAAGAAGGATCCAGGGACCTGTTCCAAATTAGTTATGTTCATCTTGGAAGACGCTGACAACTCCAACAACGCGTCTATCTCAGCTATCCCCAAGGATCTAACTACCAATAATTGGACGGTCACCCCTCAGATCGTCCGAAAAGGGTAAAACCAGAAAGTGATCCGTTGACAGGGAGCTTTACCTTTATATATTTATGTCTATTTTATTTTATCTGCAACTTGTTATTGCCTGTTGTCATATCAACTGCTGAATCCTTTTGTAATTGACAACTGTTTGTATATATTTAACAATCAAGTTTTTGTCTAAGGTTTCCAAATTTGAGTATTTCTAGCCACGTCCATAACTTGTCAAATTTGAGTAATGATTACGATTTCGATATAGAATTGGACTTTGACTTAATGGGGATCGAGCAAGAGGAAGTGGATGATGACGAGGTGCCTAAGGAAATCAAAGCATGGGTCGAAGATAAACCTAAACCCAACTTTGATCAAACCACCACCATAAATATCGGAACCCCTGACAAGCCCCAAGAGATACAGATCGGAACCAACATTCCCACTGACCAAGAAAAAGAACTAATCAAACTCCTAACCCAATTCAAGGATTTTTTTTGATTGGTCTCATGAAGACATGATAGGTCCATCCACCGATATAGTTGTCCATCGACTACAAATTAAGGAAGGGTTCAAACCGGTCAAGCTGAAATTAAGACGGTTGAAACCAGAATGGAGCCTGAAGGTCAAAGAAGAAATTATCAAATAGTTCAAAGCGGGAATCATTATGGTATCAACATACCCTGAGTGGTTGTCCAACATAGTCCTAGTGCCGAAATCTGGGGGGAAGGTGCGAGTATGTGTAGATTATCGAGATCTTAACATGGCCATTGATAAGTGGTTTTTATAACCACTTATTTAGATATTAACTAACTTGTTTAGTTGCTTAAACTCAAGTATTATTGTGCTTTTCATGTGTTTTTGCTTTGTTTTGTAGTTTTCTTGATTTGGAACTCTTTTGGTGCACAATGGGCTAGAAATGATAAAAGAATGCTAAAAAGGGAACAAGAAGCAATTGCATGTGTGCATGGCAGGAGCAATGAACATCAAGAAGCTTGACATTCAGAAGATGGCAGGAAAATGCAGCAGAAGAAAGAAAAACTCAGAACCTGAGGCATGGTGCAGCTGCGCCTATAGGCTGCGCAGCTGCACAGCTGCGCCAGAAGGCTTGGCCTGGTACCCTGCTGCGCAGCTGCGCCACTTTTGCACTCTCTCCCTGCGCAGCTGCACCGGTCATGATTTAGCAGCTGACTTATTTTTAAGTAGCCAATTGAAAGGCAGCTTGGGCAAGGAGGCAAACGGGCTAGACTTATATATTAGGGCTCATTTTTGCATTTAGGGGACATCTCCCCTTATGGAAGCCCTAGCTTAGTTTTGCTCTCTCTTCTCTCTTTAATTTCATTGTCTAGATTATATTAGGTTTAAATAGTTAGTTCCTAGAGTTGATTGGATCGGAAGATTGAAACATTTGGGTAGCATCAAAGATCCAAACTTGGAGAAAGAAATCAGATTTGCATTCTCTATCTATATATTCTCCTTATTCTCTTTTTACATTCGGATGATGTTTATTCAATTTGTGGATGGTAGATTTGAGTCAATCATATCTTAAACCTTATTTTGAGATTTCAATGGAACCTATTGAATAGTTTACTTTGATATTCTTCCATGTTGGTCTGATTGATTGTTATGTGATTGTCTATTATGATTCGTGCTTTAATTGCTTAATTGCTTAGCTACTAATTGCTGTGATAATCCATATGGACTGGAAAATGAAATATGGATTTAGATCTGATCGTAGTAGCTTGTGATTGTATATTCTACATGGCGTTGGAATGTATGATTTGTGCTTAGGATAGACATACACCGGAGCACCTCTCGTAGTCAATGGAGAACCTGTGCTTAAACCCCCTAATTATTTGTAAATCACACAGATATATAGTGGTTTAGGTAATGTGGGTGTTCATATGTGTTCTATCATCTGTGGATTATATATGATATGGATTTGGTACATCGAAAGATGGCCTTATTTTACTTTCGTGTTCTCGGCTAGCGATCTTTGACGATTAATTTAACTTAACAGGAAGTGCATTGATTTAGATGAATCAATAGGGAAAATTGAGATATCATATCTTCAGTATCTGGTTTTATTTTAGGGTTATTTAGTTTTAGTTTAATTAATTAGTTTTAATTCAACATAATTGATCGTTCGTTTAGATAAGAATGAAATGGTTATGGGCTAGTGGTTTGGCGACTTTTATTAGCTAATTCTCCGTGGGAACGATATCTTACTTACTCTTTATTACTTGTTGACCGTGTATACTTGCACGAATATATTGATCTATAAAACGACCAACAACCATCCTTAAATATGACTTCCCAGTGCCGTTCATCCACGTGTTAATTGACAATACGACACAGTTCAAAATGTATTCTTTCGCCGATTGCTTTGCCGGATATCATCAGATTATAGTTGCTGAAGAAGACAGGGAAAAGACCGCCTTCATTACCCCCTAGGGAACATTCTGTTATCGAAGACTAGCTTTTGGCCTTACCAATGTTGGTGCTACTTATCAGAGGGTCATGATGACCTTATTTCACGATATGATGCATAAAGAGATCGAAGTGTATGTGGATGATATTATCGTGAAGTCTAGAGAGGCCGATGACCATTGCACCCATCTTCGAAAGTTGTTTGAACGACTCCGCAAATTCAATTTGAAGTTAAATCCAGCGAAGTGTGCTTTTGGTGTGAAGTCCGATAAACTTCTGGGATTTCTGGTGAGCAACCGGGGCATTGAGTTGGATCCTGCCAAGATCAAAGCCATCACGGAGATGCCCGAGCCAAAGACCAAGAAGGAAATCCGAGGCTTCCTGGGAAGAATAAACTTCATCAGCCGGTTCATATCGCAGTTGATAGAAACCTGTGAACCCATTTTCAAATTATTAAGAAAAAACTCCTCGGGAAAATGGAATGAAGACTGCCAGAAAGCTTTCTTCACCATCCAAAAGAGGTTGGTTGAAGCACTAGTCTTGGTACCCCCAAGGGATGGAATTTCGTTATTCATATATATCTCATTCAATTCCAACGCTATGGGTTGCTTACTGGGACAAAAGGATGATATGGGGAAAGAAAGAACGATTTATTATCTCAATAAACGCTTCAGCTGCGGAGAGTAGAAATACACCCTGATAGAAAGGACCTGTTGTGCATTAGCTTGGGCAGCTACGAGGTTACAACATTACCTACACGGCCATGCAACTTATCTCATCTCTAAGATGGACCCTTTGAAATACATCTTCAGCAAGCCGATGTTGAACTGCCGATTATCCAAGTGGCAGTTAATCCTCCAACAGTTCGAAATCATCTATGTGACCCAAAAGTCCACTAAAGGGCAAGGGATTGCAAATCACCTATCGGCCGCACCAGCAGGAGGTTTTGAACCTTTGGAAACCTATTTCCCGGAGGAAGAAATGATGACTATTCAACTGATCTGTAAGGAGGATTGAGGTCAATTTTGGAAAATGTATTTTGATGGCACATCTAACACTGAAGGCGCAGGAGCCGGGGCAGTTCTGGTATCCATCACAGGATATCAATACCCTATGGCAACCAAGTTGCGTTTTAACAATTCCAACAATACCGCAGAATACGAAGGATGCATTGTGGGGTTAAAATTGGCTCAGTCCCTAGGAGTGAAATGATTAGCTGTGTTCAGAGATTCGAAACTAGTTATCAGACAGTCCACCGGGGCCTACACAACCAAGGAATTGCATCTACTACCTTACCATTAGCATATTCTCAGATTGGCAGGACAGTTTGAAAACATTGCGTTCATGCATATTCCTCGGAACCGAAATGATTTTGCCGATTCATTGGCTACATTAGCTTCATTGGTGAACCTGTCAGCAAGGAAGGGAATGCATGTCATCACTTTCACTGTACAGAATGCACCGTCCTATGGAAACAGTGTAGGGGAGATATCGGATGAGATAACACCTACTGGACCACCTTGGTACCACCACATTAAAGAATATTTGCGAGATCAATCAACCCCTGAAGGAATGAGTCAAGAAGCGAAGAAGCGAATATAGAGAATGGCTATAAATTTCTACCTAAGTGGAGATGCTCTCTACAAGAGAGACACGGGTGTAGGCCTTCTGAGATGTCTAGACAGAGATCAAGCCCAACGACTTATGAATGAAGTATATGGTGGGGTGTGCGGAGCACATATGAGTGGACCCCTGCTTGCCTAGAAAATTCTAAGGACGGGACATTACTGGATATCCCTCAAAGCGGATTGCGACGATTATGTCAAGCGTTGTTATCAATTCCAGATCCATGCCAACATTATTCATGCACCCCCGAATCAACTGCAGTGCATGACATCACCATGGCCTTTTTCCATGTAAGGAATGGACGTGATAGGACCTGTTGAGCCAAAAGCCAGTAATGGTCACCGATTCATCTTCACTATGATCGACTACTTTACCAAGTGGGTTGAAGCAGCTTCTTTCCCGAAGGTCACCAAGGAGGTCATCGTTGGTTTCATTAGAAACAACGTCATATGTCGGTATGGACAACCCGAGGTTATCATAACGAACAACACAAAAAATCTAAATAACGAGATGATGAGGGAGCTGTGCAATAAGTTCAATATCAAACACCTTAATTCAGTTATTTATCGTCCGAAAATGAACAGCGCGGTGGAAGCCGCTAATAAGAATATCAAGAAGATAATGATGAAGATGTCGGCAAATCACCGGGAATAGCCTGATCTGTTGCCGTTAACCCTACTTGCATACCGAACGTCGACTCGAACCTCGACTGAGGTAACACCTTACTCGTTAGTCTATGGTATGGAGGCTGTACTTCCTGTCGAAGTGGAGATGGAATCACTGAGAGTGAGGCTAGATGCCCAGATAGAAGAGAGTTAATGGATACAAGATCGATACGATCAGTTATCCTTGATAGATGAAAAGAGGGCTGCTGCTATCTTCCACGGCCAACTATATCAGCAGCAAATGTCCCGATCTTATAACAAGAAGGTGCGACCTCGAGAATTTAAAGAGCATGATTTGGTACTAAAGAAGATCATTCAAGGCCAGGATGCAGCTAAAGGAAAATTTTCCCTAAATGGGAAGGACCCTTTGTTGTCAAAGCAATCCTATCGGGTGGAGCCTTGAAATTGGAGGAGATGGACGGTGAGGAATTCCCACAATTGATCAATTCTAACTCGGTGAAACGATATTATGTCTGAGACCCCTTTCATTTCAAACTGGAATACTTTGTCTTGATAAAAAGAAAAAGAAATGAAAAAAAAAAGAAAAGAAAAAAAGAAATGAAAAAAAGAAGAAGAAAAAATATCAAGTCTGGTTTACAGGTCTGAGCCTGAACTACGAAAGACCTGATCTCCCATCAGCGGGAGTACGTAGGAAGCCATTTATGGTGCGGTCAAATCAAATAAAAAAATCAAAACCCCATCAAATCAAACAAAAAAATCAAAACCCCATCAAACCAAGCTTAAACCCAAATAAACCCTTTTCAACTATTCAGGCCAAGCCTGAACTACGAAAGACCTGATCTCTCCTCTATGGGAGTACGTAGGCTACCATTTATGGTGCGGTCTAACCCTCGAAAGAACCCAAACAGTTTCACCTTATATCCTTAAAACCAAAATATTAACCTATACAGAAACCGAAATATAACACAAACCCGCCCAATTGTCGGCTCATGCGGAGAGGACCTAGCGACATCTCAGCATCACCCTGCCGAATCTGGCGCAAGTATGACAAGACCAATTCTATATCAACATAATAAATCATGAAGCGAGAATGGTAACAGTGTACAAGGATAGACATGCTCAAATAAGGGAAGTGAACTGAACTTATTTCTTTTTATATATACAACTGTTTATAATACAAAAGTTGATTCTAACCTGTGACAAAAGATAATAACAAAGTCTGTACAGAAAAATAAAATAGGGTTATAAATCGGCTGTAAGACGAGCCAACATAGCCAAATATCCAGCAGTCTCTGTGGTCTGAGGAGCATCTTTGAGCTCGTGCTCCAATACCTCGACATGTCTCAGCATCTCTGCTGCCATGCGATAAACGCCCTCCTGACCCTGCACTGCGCCCTATACGTGACTAATGAGTCCATCTGCAAAAGTCTGGGCCACATCTCTATCATTGAGGGTCTGGTCTTTGAAAGCAAGGGCTTCATCTCTCTCAGCGATAGCTGCATCCCGACCAGTTACGGTGGTCAACATCAGGGCCCGAGCCTGATCCCTCTCAAAGGTCACCAGGTGAAGCTACCTATCCATCGCCTCCATGGAAACTGAGGACGAATGCGGGACAATACTAACAAGAGAAGCTGTCAACTCTGTAAACAGAGCATCCTCAGTCGGAGATATAGGATCCTCCATGGGCTCCTCAATGTTAGTAGACCCACCATCATCCTCGGATAAAGATCATGTCTCAACCTAGTCCGCTGCGTCTGGTGCTAAATCGACTCTAGCCAAGCTGAGTACTCTGAAGATCGGCCCGGATGGCAGTCTCTGAACTCCGTTGTCTATCGATGCAACCAAAATCTGTAAACCCAAGCTAGATCAGCCTCGGTAATTGAGCAGACGGGGAAGCGATAATCCTTAGGCCCTTCAAATACATGGACCTCTTGATACTGATCAAACTAGCCCATCATCGCCAGAGGATGATAGGTCGTCACCCGCCTCAAACTAGCCAACGGAAGGAAATCTAGGTCAGCTATATGGGTGGTGAAACTCAGAAAGGAGCAGTAACCAGAATACATAACTATAGCAAAAGGAGCCTCCATGGCACCCAGAAATGAAGTCCATGACACCCCATCGATGCAGGAAGCCGGGCGGTATGAGTAGACCTGTGACAAGCCATGTCCAAAGCAGAACCCATGACGATGAAGCTGACCTATCGGTCTGAGGTGCGTCATGAACCAGATATATAGGAGCACGGGGCTACCTCTGAACCCCTGGTCCCCAACAGTCCGGCAGATAAAGGCTGATATCAATGTCTCTGCCAAGATAAGAGGATGTATGGTGAAGTCATCTCTAAGAGCCCTAACAGCCATCGAAATTGCCACATCTAGATGGTTAGCATAGAATAGTATGTATAGATATGCTATGAGGCACATGACCAGCGCCTCCACTCGGGAAGTATGTCATCTCTCCTCTGAAATGGCAAAATCTCCATGATAGACGGTGAAGCTGTCAGCAGATCCAAAGTGGCCTATCATGAAGTCCATATAAATAATGTGGCTGCCACCCACCTCAGCCAGTACGACTGCCCTCCTCAGTCCGGTCACCGTCATGAACTGGCGGCGCATATGGCCTAACGCCATCCGAGCACACGGCCCCTCCATCGATAATCCAGAGATGCGATCGTACTCCTTCAGAGTGGGAGTCAACTCATCAAAGCCAAACTAAAAAATATGGCGCTCTTGAATCCAGTAACTAAACATCCCATCAACAAACCCCTCTGGAACCTGAAAGGATAAAAGAGATAAGGAATGGCCCAACATGTGACCTACTGCAATGCGGTCAAAATTCGACAAATGGTCATGCCAAACCCTCAAACTAGTAGCTATCCGACTAGGCAGAAGGTGATGCAGGCGAACAACAGCAGAGGAGGCCATCTATAAAACTGTGTCAATAAGACCATACAGGGGTCAATCTCTATCCAATCATTTAAATATATATGAAACATGCATCACAACAAGTGATAATATAGCATGTGCGATGAAAAAATAGAAGACAACATACATAGATATTTGTCAAATACATCAGTTTTATATACATCATTGTCATACCTATGATACATGTGAAAACTAAGAAATAAAAAGTACAGGATATTGGGGCACAAATGCCCAAGGACTAACAAAAGACCTATAGGATCATCACAATGTCGAAATCCTCCAGAAAGATGCTAGAATCATCAAACTGATTAACCTGGGGAAAGTCACCTAGGGTGGGCACATCCTGCTGATCTGGGCGATAAGGTGTCTCCTGCACATCCAGGTGATAAGTAAATGGATCACCTCCATCCTAAAAATCAACAGCGCCTAAGGGTCCCAGCCCCATGAGAACCATTGGTGCCTGATGGTCCAGCCACATGATCCTGAGCAGTAAAAGTACTAGCTAAGGAAGGGTCCACACCCATATGACGACAGTACGTCGACAGCTGCTCCAACTGATATCTCAAGTCGGCTATCTAAGTCTGACGAGAGGATTCCTGGAAGCATGATATCCAGTCCTTCATCATAAGAGACCCTGGAACCATATCCTAGTAACAGGGTAGCCCGGGTCTGAGATCCTATCGTAAGTGGGCCCCACCAAGTGGAAAAGTCCTCAGAAGTGATAGGACCATCCGACAAATGAAACCCATCGTACCAAGCAGTGGGAATCGCTGTAACTGGCTGAGATAAAGGCCAGAATCGGTGAGCTGGAGGAAGAAAAGGAAGGCGAATCTCCCCAGTGATACATCAAAAAGCGCGCTCCCTGAGGTAGAGCTCCCAACCTCCATCAAATAGGAATGAAATTCGGCGAGTAGACAGATGATACTCAGGCCCTATCGGTAGGCCATCCTCAAACCCCTTAGACAAGTGCTCTGCAAAATAAGGGACCCACACTACGTCATAGGCCGTCAATGTCTCCAGCTAAAAACGGGTATGGGTGAAGCCCTCTGCAATTGAGACCTTCGATAGAGTAGACTGATGCCATCTACTTCCCTGAGGATAAGTGTCCAAGCCCAGGACAGAGATAGGGCAAAGACAGGGAAGCCTCTTTGTAAGCCCAGAACTATTAATACGAAGAACCCGACATTAATTATGGGAAAAGATGAACCAATCAAAAGTCAAATAAATGAAATTCAGTCAAAAGGACTCACAAGGAGAAATGGGTAGAATCCGACCCAGGCATCGGTGACTCCCTCGGATCGCAGTCGCATCCCATGAAGAAAGAGAGCGAATGTAAAAAATCCCCAATCATAGTCCCCAATGCGGTCTACATCTCAAACTGCCCCTACCAAGCTAAAGGGAACAGTGGAGGAGTTGTTCGCAATGAAACAACCCCTCATGATGGTCAGGAATAGACGCCGCAAGATGCGATCCCTATCCGTCAAATCTACAGGTAACGGCTGCTGTAGAGTGCCTCGAGCAGCATCGTCGTACAGGCATCCTGACCGAATACTATGGGCCTTGAAGGCCTACTCTTGAGAAAAAAACCCTAAAAGGGTACGCACCACGGTCAAAGTGATACCCGTCTCTAAGGGCACTCTGTCCCCGATAAACTCCAGGCCTGTGATATACTTCCAATCTGTCATCACAACCTTGCAGTCCAGCAGATGGAGAGACTGACTCTGATGAAACCATCGCTCTGATAAAGCTAGCAAATAGCCCAGGGGCAGCGACGGGGAACAATGGTGAAGAAAACCTCAAATCCCCAAGAATCCACTACCGCCCTGTACTCTGGATGTAGCGAATGATACAAAGAGTATATGTTGAACCAGTTACCCCTGGGCTGGGTAAACTTTGGAACCTACACGACCTTAAGGTTAAGAAAACCGGTTGTTGACAGAGAAGAGAAATGAATACAAATTAATGTAAAGATCATGTACCTCGTTCACCTGCAAGTGAATAGAGGGATGATGGCTCAGATCCATACCCAGCAAATCAGGGATAGCTACCTGAGTGCCAGGAAGAAATTATGGCATAACAGTGGGCTGAGGCGGAACCTCAGGCTCAGGGATATCCTCCTCGTCCAAATAAGGGTGGTCATCACTAGGAGGACACAGAACGGGCTCCGTTAATCGTTAAACCCGTCTACTAATCTGTGGAATAGGAACCTCAGAGGGAGGTCTCCACTGGCGAACTCCAGCTGAAACCCGCTGGGATGAAGAACGGCTAGGTCCTGCAGAATCCATATCTGAACAATGAGTTTGTAGGAATCAAAGCAAAGTCAGGTATATTCCTACCCTTTTCAAATTTTGAATTCAATCTCTAAAATATAATTTAGGTCATCACATCATTCATGTCCTACATGTGCCATTATATGTGTACCTCATTTTTAACTCGCATCCTAGCATATCTATACATATATCTAGGACCCTGACTTCTGACTCATGAAATTTTTTTGGCAGAGTCTTCCCTATAAAATGGACTATCCACATGCCCAAAGCATGCATTAAATCATCCTATGAAGGTATACCATCACAGCCAAGCAATTAAAATGCAATTTAAACTGTTGTTCTAACATATAGCTATAATGCATGTCTAGATTAACTGATAAATGATAATATATCGCATCCATACGGTCCATAAGATGATACGTAAGCATATATTGCATTATAAAGATGTCCATCAAGCTATCTATACATACATGTTAGATATAATGCGTTTAAGGAAAGAAATACGGTTTTTCACCGATGAAAACATAAAAAAATGAAGTCTATACGTTACCCGTAGTATGTAGAAGAGATGTACGGTGACGGATCGCTCCAAATCAAGCCAAAATAACGTAGATCTGAAGAAAGGCTGGAATTTTTTAGAGAGAATACGAGAAAATGCAAGTCGAATGAATGAAAATGAGCCATCCAAATGGTATAAGCCCGATCACGGGCAGCCTCAAACATGTATACTCTAGCCGCATGCATATATGCGGCTGCCATAGAGGGGTCATGCGGCTTCCCGATTGGTAAAATAAAGTCCAAAACGTGTTATTTTGGGTTCAGAATGGTCACATTATTTAAAATGGTACCTTTTCGGGTCGGTTTTAAACCCCGAAAACCCTAAAAACCCTCTGAAAAAGCAAAAATTCGGTAAAGATCAGAAATCCCGACGTTGAACGCCGGAAGACCAGAAAGTCAGTCAAAATCAATACTACATCTCAGAATCCACCGATAACGAACCAGTGAAGGTGTCGGCTCGACCCCAGATGATGTAATCCACCGGAAACGAACTAGTGAAGGCATCGGCATAACCCCCGATGATGTAATCCACCGGCGACGAACCAGTGAAGGCGTCGGCTCGACCCCCGACGATGTAATCCACTGACAACGAACTAGTGAAGGCATCGGCATAACCCCCGATGATGTAATCCACCGGCAACGAACCAGTGAAGGTGTCGGCATAACCCCAATGATGTAATCCGTTGGCAACAAACCAGTGAAGGCATCGGCTTAACCCTGATGATGTAATCCACCTGCAAAAAACTAATAAAGGCATCGGCTTGACCCCGATGATGTAATCCGTTGGCAATGAACCAGTGAAGGCGTCGGCTCGACCCCCGATGATGTAATCCACTGGCAACGAACCAGTGAAGGCGTCGACATAAACCCGATGATGTAATCCACCGACAACGAACCAGTGAAGGCATTGGCTCGAGTCCTGATGATGTAACCCCCAGGAAACGAACCAGTGAAGGCGTCGACAAAACCCCGATGATGTAATCCACCGACAACGAACCAGTGAAGGCGTCGGCTCGACCCCTGACGATGTAATCCACCAGAAATGAACTAGTGAAGGCGTCGGCATAACCCCGATGATGTAATCCACCTGCAACGAACCAGTGAAGGCATCGGCTTGACCCCGATGATATAATCCATTGGCAACGAAACAGTGAAGGCATCGGCTCAACCCTGATGATGTAATATGTTGGCAACGAACCAGTGAAGGCGTCGGTTCGACTCTGATGATGTAATCCACCGACAACGAACCAGTGAAGGCGTCGACTCGTACCCTGATGATGTAATCCGTTGGCAACAAACCAGCGAAGGCATCGGCATAACCCCGATGATGTATTCCGTTGGCAATGAGCCATTGAAGGCGTCGGCATAACCCCGATGATGTAATCCAATGGCTACAACCTAATGAAGGCATTGACATAACCCCGATGATGTAATCCGTTGGCAACTAACCAATGAAGGCATCAGCATAACCCCGATGATGTAATTCGTTGGCTACAACCTAATGAAGGCATCGACACAACCTCGATGGTGAAATTCGTTGACTACAACCCAATGCAGGTTGGCTTAACCCCGATAAAGTAATCCGTTGGCTACAACCCAGTGAAGGCGTCGGCTTAACCTCGACAACGTGATCCTTAGAACTTTATCATAATCTCAAATATCATTACATATTTTATACATGACATTGCATCATCCAATATACCTTGTCATGCATTCTCCGTATCTAGCAATCTTTGTCGTGTTCATTCCATTACATTGCATAAACATGACAAAGATGGCATCTGTAGACACTCAAAATTTTGCTTTCTTTGTACTAACCTTGCAGAAGGGCAAAAGTATAATTTTACTTCGGAGACAACCCCGAGGTAGGGCAAAAGAATCAAGTCATCCTGAAGATAACCCCGTGAATGATTCAAAGGACCAATGACGTCCGAATATGTCGCGAACCGAACGAGGATCGCCAAGCTGAGACAGTGTTCGCAGGAAACAAACTCAGCAAACCTCGAAATGTGTGCCATCAAACATATACCAGCTAAATAACATCTGGAATCGGAAGATATATCTCAGCTACCCGTGTTATCTTTTCGGACCCCGACTCAGTCAGACTCGATTCTATTCCCCCACATTCCGCACAGACTTTCTTAAAGTTTGGTCTGCGCAGGTCAACTTCCTCCGAATCGGGACCAAAGGAACGCACTTCGAGATAGCCAGCCCCGCCTGGCCCAGCCGCATATATACATGCGGCTAGCCGCATGTATGTATACTGCTGGCTCGGGCAGGTTAAAACACCAACATTAGCTCATTTGTAGAAAAAAGAGAGATATAATTTAGAGAGGGAAAATATTCTAGATAGAGAAACCCTCGGGTTGAGCTTGTATACACCAACTTGGAGCTATTTCATCTTGTTTCGCATCTACTTGGATCCCCAGGAGTGTTCTACGTTGACCCCGGGAGTTAAAACGCTTGTTCACGCTTCCCCCAAGGTGAAAAACGTACTTTCTAGCTACGTTCTTTGTAAATGTTGTTCAATATACTAGATTGATGATATATATTGTTTAAATCTAGTTAAACTTGTTGTTTTCTAAGCATATTGTGTAATAGTTGATAAATATTACCTTTCTATCGGTTATATTGTGCTTATTGCGTTGTAAATCAAGAACGGAGGCTAGATCTACCTAGATCTAAGCCGAATCTAGCCTTTGAGTGGTTATTAAGCATGAAACTTTAACCCATGTGCTAGATCGATTTAGATCCATGGTAGATCTACATATTTATTGCTTTAAATAGTTTCGATTACCCTGTATATCCCTAGATTTGTATCTAGAGGCGAAAGGGGTCCGAAATGGCTTGAAACGGTGATTTCAACCGATGAAATCATCTAATATCAAAGCCGAGGACATTGTATATATGTATTCCCACATAAATAATGTGAGCCTTGGAATCCCGGTGTTGAGATCCCCGATTGGATCCCGACTTGATTCCCACGATGGACCGATTTTTTATGATGTAATGTTTAAATAGCGCAAATATCATTGTATATATAATATTTGGATTTTGAAGACGAGCTCGAGGGGTTAGTCCCGAGAAGTCAAATTCAAGATCACGTGATAGTGAAAACTTTAATTGTGGGTGCTCGGTTTCATCAAGATGGCTTACAAGCCCTATGATGATCCGATCCTTTTTAATGCTTTTTACATGCATATCATCAAAATGATTTCCGATAAAACCACAAAAAGCTTTCAATAATAATAAAGCGGGTCGGGAATAGACATTAGATCATAAATGGAAGTATCAAAGGACCTCGATTCCTATTTGACGAAGGATTTGAAAACTTTTTTTTCAAAACATCATTGATATATATTGTGTTCTAAAAATGAACTTTTATATAAATCAAATCATTTGTGCATAGGGTTAAAGAGGTACAACACTACTTTCGTAATAAGTACAAATACTAAAAAATCAATAATGGAAGTATCACAGATCCTTGATTACTATTCGAGCGAAGGATTTGAAAACCTTGTGTTTTCCCAAAATATCATCTAAAATGTATATTTTGTCTAAAAATAAACTTTTGCTAAATCAAACCCTTCGTACATAGGTGCAAAAGTGGAACGACACTATTTCCAAATAACTCACAATGAGGCTTAGAATAAACCTTTTTCAAATAAAACACACACACACTCACACACACACACACACTCACACACACACTTTATGCACAAAAAATCAATAAGATGCGGTACCGTATTTTCACGTGAGTCGGGGGGTGCCTAACACCTTCTCCCCGCTTAACCTAGCCCCCGAATTCTATGAATCTCGGGTTTTAGACCAATCTTTTGGAGTCACGCATTGGACCGTATTGTGAAAACTATTAAAACTCAGATGAGTTGGTACATCCATTTAAATCATACCAACTAGCGACTCTGTCTCATTCGGTCCAATCATGAAATAATAAATTTAATCTTTTTCAAAGTCGACACTTATGTCGGTCCCGTTTTTCTAAAACCTCACCCTTAAAATCCAAAGACATAGCGAATAAAAAAGGGTAAAAATAAACAAACACACACTTAGGAAAGACGGACACTTCCATTCCTCCGCGTTCGAAAAGAAGCGATAAACGCAATAATATAAATAAAAGAGGAAATTTTTCCCGGCGTCGACAATGCTAAAGCCTGAATGATAGGAACTACGTTCGTAGTGTCTAGTCAGCAATCGTGGAGTGACCAGTTCGTAAGAAATCACTCTATGATCCAAGGGAGCTTATTCAACCATGAAGATTCCAACCAGAAGGAGATATGCAAGGCTACCTTACTTATGTATGCATAAAAGAATAGTCCATCTTTCTCTAAGATGATAATATCAACTATGGGAGAGCAGTGATCTTCTGACGCCCCCAAAATAGGTTCACACAACCCATTATGAGTTGCCAAATACATGGTACAGAATTCGAATACAAATCTTCTTATAACAAACGGTCGTGCAAAATACGACCACACAAACTGTGAGCTTCAATACAGATCGTATATAATACGAAAAATATAAACACTCAAATAAGTCCTCATTACAATCATTATCACACTATTTTATAAAATTGTGAGGACTTCTACAACTCTATCTCGGACCATCACTCTATTCCCCGACTAGTCCCCGCGATATTCTCATTTCCTGAAGAGAACAATGGAAGAAAAAGGTGAGCTTAACTAGCCCAGTAAAGAATATTTTGACTAAGATAATAAAGAATAAATTATCGTTAGCCTTCAATAAATCAGATAAAATATTATGGACAACAAGTTTTAGATCAACAACTGCAGCAGAAATAACAATCCATTAGAAGAGTCAAGTAGAGAATGATGTCTATTATCTTCTATGATTTAAAAGTCCATCATCAATATTTTATCCCTATAACATCAATCAATAAATATTTTAAATTAATAATTCATCTTTGCACCACGGGCCAAAGATATTCATTTGTATTACCAGTGGTCATGATCATGCCAAACACATATCCATCTTTGCACTACAGGCCAAAGATATTCATAAATCAATAGCTCATCTTTGCAATACGGGCTAAAGAAATTCATCAATCAACAGTTCATCTTTGCACTACGGGCCAAAGATAACTTTCACCACAATTTAAGACTATTGACAATGAAAAATGATATGAATAACGAATTTAGTGAGATAAAGGATAAATATTAGAGTTTTATAATTTAATTTATCTAGAGTTCAAGAATGAAGATCAAAACATGGATCCAATTTCAAGAATAAGATCCATAAAAGATAACTTGGACAAAAAAAAGAAAATTTAATTTTGGTGGTGAATAGTACTCGTGAATAGTACCGTATGTATGAATATTACCGTATGAATAGTACCCCGACTTGAAAAGATAAAAATTTCATAAGAAAGTTCAGACCAATATTCCAGTGAAATGATATTAGATGAAGCACAAACCTTAATGAATTTTTAATCATTTCAGAAATTATAGAAGCAATACTTACCATAGTAAGTTTAAATTTAGGAATATGAAATGAAATATTATCACTTACATATTATAGAGTATGGAAGAAAATAATATTCCTTACGAATATAGAACAAAAATATCTTTTATGAGAAAAATAATATCATTTACCTTAGTAGAATACTAGATCTGACTGGGATATCGGAGATTATCTTGAAAAAATCTTGCACTGTTATCAACACTCAAAATATCCTTATACTCACAAGAAATACGCTCAATAGTATAGATAAAGAATTTTCTGATTCTGGTGTGATTTTCATTTTTAACTAAGCACCCTATTTATAGGAAAATGCCAGAATACCAATGTTGACAAAATGAAACAACGGATGAATTTTCTGCAACACACCACTTTTGAAAGATCTGCAGCTCTCCAACAAGGAATTCAAACTCTTCCACCTTTCCACACATGTTTTAAAAATTTTAAAAAAACCTTTTTAATTATTAAAATAATTCAAATTTAATTTGCTCTATTCTACCTCATTTTATTTTTATACCATGAATTTATTATAATAATATTACCATTCAAATTATAAAATTATACTATTATATTATCACATTATACTATTATAATATAATATTATAATAATATATTTGAATGAATTATTTTATCGGAGAAGATAAAACGTCAATTTTCAACAATTGTCTCATGCTAAAAATTCTTTCATTTATATCAAAATTGAACAAATATTTACTTATCATATTTATCAACAATTTTTATTTTATTCATCAATTATTATTCACAATTAATATTATCGAATCACAATATTGACAACCAGGTCGTTCCTAGGAAAGAGGGGGCTTTCCGATAAGAATTTCTCCTTATTGGTGCGCAATTATATAACCTAACCCCTTTTCTCGACATAAATTTTTAGACATTGTCAATAATGTTATTTAATAATATCATTTCAATAATATGTGTGACAATTATTGATTTAATACTGTAAACTACTGTGTAGTGGTTACTGTGATAATTATTGAATCAATAATATAAAATATTATGCAATTATCAATGTAGCAATTATTGATTCATTAATATAAAATATTAAATAGTAATTACTGTAATAATTATTGAGTAAGTGACTTCTTACGTAAGAATCAATAATTAAAAATATTGTGTAATACCGTGTGCTACTGTGCAACAACGCGTATTACTATTTTTTTATCACCGGATATTTCAACAGTTTTAACGGTAAAAGTTTTACCGTTATTTTTAGAAAACTTATTCTTGTCCTTTTCTTCATCCGACAGTTTTTCTTTATGGGGCCCACCAATGATTGCGCCGTCGTACGAATATTCTCCGAAAAAAAAAAGAATATTTCCCGACCAAATGAATATTCCCCGACACAATGAATATTTTATGACCACTTGCTTATTTTGTAAAATTTGCACATATCACCCATAGCTTATCACATTTATCAAATCAACACCGTACTATTTAAAATAATATATGGAGGAAATTAAATCTTATTCATAAAAAGTTGGGGTCTTACAACCTCTCCTCCTTATGAAATTTTGTCCTCGAAATTGACGTATGTACCTGATATTTCGAAGAGGTGAGGATACCTTGCTTTCATTTTCGATTCTAACTCCAGGTCATTTCCTCAATATCATGGTTTTTCCATAAAACTTTGACTTGAGGTATAACCTTTGAGCGTAGAACATGTTCCTTCTTATCTAAGATCTTGACAAGTACCTCCTCATACGTTAAATCTTCGGCTATCTCGCCTGGTTCTAACTCAATAATGTGGTTTGGATCTTTCACATATTTACGTAGCATGGATATATGAAAAACGTTATGAACACGAGACATGCTTGGCGGTAAGGCGAGTCTATAGGCCACAGTTCCTACTCGGTCGAGAATTTCAAATGGACCAATAAATCGTGGGTTGAGCTTTCCTCCCTTTTTGAATCTCGTAACTCCTTTCCATGGAGCTACACGTAACAATACATGGTATCCAACATTAAATTCCACGTCCCTTCGATAAAGATCAACATAACTCTTTTGTCGACCTTGTGCTGTTTGTATACGTTGCCGAATCATTTGAATCTTTTCCTTAGTTATATGTACTAACTCTGGTCCCAACAATGTTGCTTCAGCCACCTTGTCCCAGCATATTGGAGAACGACACTTTCGTCCATACAACGCCTCGAATGGAGCCATGCCTATACTTGCCTGATAACTGTTGTTGTAGGAGAATTCTACCAATGGTAAGTACTTGTCCCAACTTCCTTTGAAGTCTAGAACACAGAGTCTCAATAGATCTTGAAGAGTTTGAATAGTCCTTTCTAATTGCCCGTCCGTTTGAGGATGATATGCAGAACTGAATCGTAAATCAGTGCCCATAGCTTTCTGCAAGCTAACCCAAAGTCATGAAGTGAATCTAGGGTCTCTATCAAAAACTAGGGATATTGGCATACCGTGCAGTCTTACAATCTCATTTATGTACATACGAGCAAGACGTTCAAGTGAATAAGTCTCTCGTATAGGCAAGAAATGAGCAGACTTGGTAAATCTATCTACAATAACCCAAATTGCATCTATGCCTTGAGAAACCTTGGAAAGACCCGTAACGAAATCCATGTTGATGTGTTCCCACTTCTATTTTGGAATTTCAAGTGGTTTTAATGGACCTTTTGGCACTTGATGCTCTGCCTTGACACGTTGACACGTTAAACACCTCGAGATTAACTCAGCGATCTCTTTCTTCATGTTGCTCCACCAAAATGTATGTCGAAGATCACGATACATTTTGACACTCCCAAGATGGATTGCATACGGTGTGTTGTGTGCCTCCATCATGATTTTATACTTCAAATTAGAGTCTTTAGGAACACAAAGTCTGGAGTTGACTCGAAGTATTCCCTCTTCGTCGATTCTTGCTTCTGGAATAGCACTTTATTGCACCTTCTTCTTCATATTCATCAGCTTCGGGTCTGTAGCTTAAGCAGCTTTAAATTTATCAATTAAAGCTGGTTCTACGCGTATATTTGCCATCTTCACGTGGGTCCTTGGAGTCTTTAACTCTATCTCCATCCTTTGTAAGTTATACAAAATGGGCCTTTGTGTTGACAACATCGCACTCGTTTTCGCATATGATCTTCTACTCAATGCGTCCGCTACCACGTTCGCTTTTCCAGGATAGTATTGGATGGTATGGTCATAATCTTTCAACAGCTCAAGCCAACATTGTTGCCGCATGTTGAGTTCCTTTTGAGTGAAGAAATATTTAAGGCTCTTATGATCCGTATAGATCTCCATTTTCTCCCCATACAAGTAGTGTCTTCAGATCTTCAACGCAAAAATGATAGTTGCCAACTATAGATCATGAGTAGGATAATTCCTCTCATATTCTTTGAGTTGTCATGAGGCATAGGCTATGACTTTCCCATGTTGCATGAGAACACATCCTAACCCTTTGCCTGACGTATCGCTGTAGATGACAAATCTATCTGAACCAGATGGTATTGTCAGAACAAGTGCTGAAATGATTCTCCTCTTGAGTTCCTGGAAACTCTTCTCACATTCCTTACTCCATCCAAATTTTGTATCTTTTCGAGTCAGCTGAGTTAATGGAGTAGCGATTCGAGAAAATTCTTCTACAAATCCCCGGTAATAACCAGCTAGCCCAAAAAGCTATGTATTTCGGTTACTGACTTAGGTTGCTCCCAACTTTGTATTGCTTCAATCTTCGCTGGGTCAACCGATATTCCATGTTTCGATACCACGTGCCCAAGGAATGCTACTTCCTCAAGCCAGAACTCGTATTTCTTCAACTTGGCATATAGTTTATTTTCACGAAGCTTTTAGAGTATCAGCTTCAAGTGTTGTTTATGATCTTCACGTCTTTTGGAGTAAATGAGGATGTCATCAATAAAGACAACCACAAAATGATCTAAATATTCCTTGAATATCCGGTTCATCATATCCATGAAGGCCGCAGGAGCATTAGTCAATCCAAAAGACATGACTAAGAATTCATAATGCCCGTATCGAGTTCTGAAAGCAGTCTTTGGGATGTCATCAGTTTTAATCTTTAATTGATGATATCCAGAACGAAGATTGATCTTTGAGAAGAATTACGCACCTTACAACTGGTTGAACAGGTCATCAATGCGAGGTAACAGATACCTATTCTTGATGGTGACATGGTTCAACTCCCGATAGTCAATACAAAGTCGCATACTTCCGTCTTTCTTCTTTACGAATAAAATAGAAGCACCCTAAGGCGATGTACTAGGACGTATAAATCCGATGTCTAACAACTCCTGTAGTTGGACCTTTAACTCCTGAAGTTCAATAGGAGCCATTCGATATGGGGTTTTTGAAATGGGTTTTGTACCGGGTTCAAGGTCAATAAAAAATTTAACTTCACGTTCCAGGGGTAGTCCAGGAAGTTCTTCAGAAAATACATCAGGAAATTTATTAACAATAGAAATATTATTCAAATCTGATGTATTCTTGTTAAAATCGGTGACATGGGCTTAAGAAAGCTTGACATCCGTTTTTCAATAAACGAATAGCTTTATGACTTGAAATGACATTGATTGATTTTAGTGGTTTGATTGTTTGAATTCGCATAACAGGTTGGTTAGGAATATAAAAACTAACAACCTTATGAAAATAATCAATTTTAGCATGATGAATGGTTAACCAGTCAATTCCTAAAATCACATCAAATGCAAGTATTTTCAAAGAGATGAGATCAATAGGTACTGTGAGGGTGCCAATTTGAATCAAATAAGATTTGTAAACTGTGGATGTAACGAAGGTTTCTCCCAACGGAGTTTCAACAGATAAATCAAAGTCTAGTTTCTCAGGGGTCAAGTTCAAACGTTGAGCACAAGCAGGTGAAATAAAAGTATGGGTAGAACCGATATCTAATAAGGTATAGACTTCGCAAGAGTTTATTATTAGCTTACCCGTGATAACTTCGTTCGGGTTCCTCATTTTTGGGTAGTCACGATAAAAGCTCTCCCCTGAACCACCGACTTTGACTTGTTCGGGACAGCCTTTGGAGTCATCATCCCAGCTGGACTTGACTTTGCTATAGGGCACACTCAAGCTATGTGACCTTCATTTCCATAATTGTAGCACACCTTGTATTATTGTGTGTAGTTTGGAATGATGTGTTCCTCTTGTCCGCATTTATAACATACGACCGGTGGTCGTTCTCCTCCCCTAGAAACTGTTGTTGGTGCTGGTGCTGCTGTCGATGTCTTTTCGTCGTCATTGTTGTATCTTCTCTTCTTGAAATTTCCACCCGACTCACTTATTCTATTATCCTGGCCATGATTACCACCGAAGTGGTTACCATTTCTGGCGTGATAATTTCCTCCCTGCTGGTTATCATTGTTCCGATGGCTGTTGCCACCGATACGACTATTATCATTTTATCGGTTGTTGTCCCTTGGTTGAACAGATTCATTATCTCATTCCAATAATTGAGCCCTGTTCACAACATCTGAATACAAACAAAGTTTGTGAGAAATGAGGTATTGACGAATTTCAGGTTTCAAACCTCTCAGAAATATTCGTGTCATTCGTTCCTCATTATCCACCAAATGAGATGTAAACTGGGATAATTTCACAACCTTGGCTTTGTATTGTGAAATCGTTATATTGTTTTGTTCCAGTTTGATGAATTCCACCTCCTTCATATGACGAATACTTTCTAGAATGTACTTATCGTTGAACAATTTCTGGAACTCCTCCCAAGACATCTTAAGTGCAGAAAGACTAGTACGCTTCACAGATTCTCACTAGTAATCTGCCTCTCCACGGAACATAAAGGTGACGAATGGAACCTTTTGCTCCTCTGTGCATCCCAGGACATCAAATATCTTGGTGATTTGTTTAACCCAAGCTTCTGCCTTGAGTGGATCTGGCTTTCCCAAAAACTCTGGTGGTCCCAACTCCTTGAATTGCTTAGTCGTGACAAGCCGCGAGTTACCATTGTTTCCACCTACATTTTGAACAAGAGTCTCTCTCGCCTGGTTTTGCATGAATTGTAGAAAGCTTCTAAACATCCCATCGTTCATCGTTTGATCAGTGGTGTTGTTTATAGGAGGATTATTGTCTTCCTGATGCACATTATTCTGGTTGGTGATTAGCGGTGTCTCAATGGTCTCAAACGCTCCATTGCTTAGATTTTCAGATGTCATTCTCAAATACTGCCACAAAATAAGGGTTAATTAAAGAAATTGATATGTCACATATTATCTCTATTTTCTGACCGACCAACTAAATAACAAGTAAGCTTAGGTAGGACACACTAGCAAAGGATTTATTCGTCTCTCCCCTCCTAGTTCTATTCCCAGATCTCCGTCAGAGATCATATCCCTAAGCTCTGATACTAGCTGTGACGCCCCCAAAATAGGTTCACACAACCCACTATGAGTCTCCAAATACATGGTACAGAATTCGAATACAAATCTTCTTATAACAAACGGTCGTGCAAAATATGACCACACAAACTGTGAGTTTCAATACAGATCGTATATAATATAAAAATATAAACACTCAAATAAGTCCTCATTATAATTATTATCACACTTTTTATAAAATAGTGAGGACTTCTATAGCTCTATCTCGGACCATCATGCTATTACCCGACTAGTCCCTGCGATATTCTCATTTTCTGAAGAGAACAATGGAAGAAAAGGGTGAGCTTAACTAGCCCAGTAAAGAATATTATGACAAGATAATAAAGAATAAATTATTGTTAGCCTTCAATAAATCATATAAAATATTATGGACAATAAGTTTTAGATCAACAACTGCAGCAAAAATAACAATCCATTAGAAGAGTCAAGTAGAGAATGATGTCTACTATCTTCTATGATTTAAAAGTCCATCATCAATATTTATCCCTGTAACATCAATCAATAAATATTTCAAATCAATAATTCATCTTTGCACTACGGGCCAAAGATATTCTGTTAGTTCCCAAAGGCACAATAGTTATCTAGAAGGGGGGTTGAATAGGTATTTTAAACTTTTTCTTTGTTTTAAAATACTTGTCAGTATTGAATATGCTGACAGTAGCGGAATATATGTTTGTTCCCCTTAGATAGTGCAATGATAGTTTGATAAGCAGTTATGGCAGTTATAACAGATATAGTAGTTATAGCAGTTAATAAGAGACACAGAGGTTTTAAGTGGTTCAGAGCACACAAGGCTCCTAGTCCACTCTTCTACTCCACGAGTAAGAAATCCACTAAGGATGTCTTTACACTTTGAATCACTTAGATTCCTTCAAGGTCAGCAGCCTTGGAACTTCTCTAGTTCACATAGAACTCTTCAAGATCAACAATCTTGGAACTTCTTTAGTTCACTTAGAACTCTTCAAGTCCTTCTGACTTGGTACACTTTGGATTGAGAGTTGTATTCTGGGGTGTGCTAGTCAGTTGCAGTTAAGCATCAGTTCTGAAGAACTGGGTAGAGAAGCAAGCTTTCCTCTTTCAGGATCGTAGAGTATTATCGTTGAGTGCTCTTGAGTGTTCTTAGCTTTATTTTCTTTCTCGTTTTCTTGCTTGATCTGAATCATTGTCTACTTTGCTTGATAAGGAGCCTTTGAAATCTATCCGTTGAAGGCGTTCGATGTAGCATTAAATGCTTCAGAGAGTTCTGTGCACTGATGTTGACTTCTTACTTTTCTGCTGCTAAGCCGACTGGCCCACTAACACAGCAGACTGCTTTCTCACCTAACGCCTGAAAAGCTATTTTCTACAGACATGATAGTCCTTTCCTTAGCTTCTCGAATACGCTTCTTCGATATATACTAAGGATGATTATAGGATCATTGGGACTATCAATTTGTCAACGTCTATAAGCTTTTCTATATTTGTTGATCTTCCTCCTTTATCAGATAGACTAACTTTGATGCTGACAGGAAGGTCACTACGATCGTGGTCTTTGTACCATGGTCGTTGTGTGTTGGCTTGCACAGGCTGGACTCAGTCTTGATCGTAGAGAACACTATGATTTCTCTTAAGCTCTTCGATACACTACAATTTCCACTTGCTTGTCTTTGCAGACCCCACTCTTCTGAGAGCACATTGCAATTCTTGGCTTAGCTCAACAGGAGCTCGGATCATCTCCACGATTCTGAGTGTGGCTTCCAGGACAGACTACGATTTTTGGACATCTTTATTGAAGTTCCACGATTCGGCCTTGGCTTCTGCAGACTGCCTTTGACTGATTATGATTCTGTCAGGGCTTAACAATTACATCTCAAAGAGAGATCAAATAGATCAACCTAACAGTTTTGATCTCTCTTCTATACATTCATTTACATAATGATAAACATTAAAGCTCAGATCAACCTAACAATTTTGATCCATCATCTAAGTCCTTGTACATATGATCTTTGAAAGACTTTACACTTAAGCATTTATATTTACTTTTAACATCAAATCTGAATATGCAATTCCCAACAATCTCCCCCTATTTGATGTTGACATAACCAAGGAGATTTGTATCATTGCATCATTTTCTAAATGCAGAGTGCTAGAAAGTAAATGTGACTTAGTGTTTCAGTGAGAAGCTATAATTTCTAGAGAATAAGCATGAATTTATTGATGTTTGAAAAGATATTACAATCTAGCATAGCAACATCAATACAACATTAATTTTAACTTATCTCTATCTTCTTTGCCTCTTATTCTTCGTAGGGTTGGCATGCTCTTCATTTCTCCTCCTTCTGTTGACTTCACCTCTCCATTCAATGTCAGCTAGCTCTTCTCGGCTCAGCACTTCTGAATGATCATGTCTGTTCATAAAAAGAGGATCTCCAATTGGCATGTTAAGACCAGTAGAGGTTACTCCTTATGAGCCAGAAGCTTGACCTTGGCTTCTTTCATAGCGTTCAGCCATGAGAGGGCGCTACTGCTCTTGATCAGATTATGGAGGCTGAAAGCTAGGACTTATGGGGTTGGTCCTTGATGATTGACCAATATGGGTTTGCCTCCCCTGCTGCCTTCTGCCTCCTCTGCTTCCTCTGCCTCTGCTTCTGTCTCCTTCCTCATTATTCTCCCCCTTTATGTCAGCATTAAGGGTTTGAATGTCTTCAGAGAGACGCTTGACACCTTCCACCAGCTCATGCATCTGAGAGCGATTTTGAGAAATGTCACTACAATTTTCCTGCAACTATAGCCTCAGTGTGTCTTCTTTGTTGCTGAAGCCGCTCCATGGCATCATTAGTCTGTTTAATTTGAGTTACACCACAGGCTTGGAATTCTCATAATGTGAGGCGCAGCTCGTGAATCTGTTTGGTCATGAGCTCATTATGAGTCTGTAGAGTTTTCTGCATGATCTCCATTGATTCCTTATGCTTTTTTGTTACGGCAAAGTGAATAGCATCCCTTTGGCTGAGACTGTCACTCATTTCTTTGACAATCTCCCTCAGTTTCTTTGACAACTCAGTTGCCAGGTTCCCTGGTAGAATCTTGACAGAGTCGATTATATGATCGAATCTTTTATGAAGCGCCAGAGAGTTAGCTTCAAAAACCTCCTCAGACTCTAAAGCTATATGGCTTATCAGATCAGCCAGCTCCTCCTTTGTTGGCATTAGAGATAATCGATCAAAAATTTGCTGAGTCTCAATAGGAGGAGGGGCAGTAGTGTGTTCACCTCTCCTTGACATGCTCGTGAGAGCAAGAGCCATGTTAAAATATTCATTGTCTGAGGACGAGGGAATATCTGATTGGGATATAGGGGCTTGTGTTTGGTGTATGGGTGAAGTGTTTGGTTCAGGGGTTTGTGTATATGGTTCGTTGAGCTGTTCTGGGGACTCTACGATTTTCATGTCAGGTTGATCAATAGGCACGAATCGTAGTTTGTCGTCCAGAGTTGGTGTCTCAATGGTTAAGCTTGCAAGCATTTGTTCAACTATTCTTGTGATATGCTCGATGACCATTGGGTCACTGATAGTTTGCTCTATGAGGACAAGTTGGTTATTTGGTTCATCAGGTACAAAGTTTTAGGACTCTGTAACTGAAACTGATTAAGTGGGTGCAATACCACTTCTAACCACTTTGGCAATTCATAGAATTGACTGAAATGTGATGATGGAGACTGGTTGATAATGAAAGAGATGGGAGTAGAATGTACCTCATACTCAGTCTCTGAATGTTGAATCATTTGTGATCAACTTCTGAGCAAAATTGAGGTTCCTTGGAAAACCATAGGCCAGCACTGAAATTGTTGGATAAGCCTTGAACATCCAACATATATTATCCCAAGAGTTGAGAATCATGGCTCTATGATAGGGCATCATAGGCAAGTAGTTGAACAACTGATTGTAGTTAGCTGTCCTTTCTCCATCTTGGCCTACATACAGAATCTCAAGTTCATCATCCTCTTCTTTATCACCATCTTCATTATCTTCATCAAGAACTTCCACCACATCTGACATCACATCATCTTCAATGTCCACCATCACTGCATCAGCAGACTCTACGAATTCTACATGGACTGGGGGGACTTCAAGATTATCTATTGGAAGCTCCCCCTCAGCTTCTGCATTCTCTGGTTCTTGTGCTTCTAACAGCGCCCTCTCAGCTGTAGCACTTTTTTGAATAGGAACTTCCAGAGACTTCTCCAACACATCATTGTCAGGGTTCATTTCAGGAGTTTCTAGCACTTCTTTTTTAGATTGAGTCACATCTTTTACCAGAACCTTCTCTGATTGAACAATGACTTCAGGTTGTACTTTCTCAGCAGCAGCACTTAGTTCGGGTATTTCCTCTTCAAGATCATCAGGGGTTATCACAATTATTTCTGGCACAATCCTTTCAGAGTTGGCCATTTCTTCTTCCTGAACTTCATCATCATGAGCACCAGTTTCAGGCATTTCCTCCTCATCTTGATTTACAGCCTGATCAGGTGCATTAGTGTTGTCTGCATTACTGATGTAGGCTACCACATCTTCCATGATTCTGGTCTCTTCCACTATTGGACCAGATGCTTGAGGCTCAATGTTCTGTTCACCCTTCTTAGCAACCCTTCTTCTTTCATCTTCCTTTAACACTTCTTCATTTTTAAGGACATATTTCTTGACCAGCGTCTTCACCCTTTTCTTTGGCTTGGACACAACCTTTGCACTTTCTTCAGCTTTAGCCCTTTGAGTTTGTTCAGGCTGAGAGGATATTGCAGCTTCTCCTTCTACAGTGGCAGCCAGTCTGGACTCTACGATTGGTGATGACTCCACAATCGTAGTGAGTGAAGACTTCCTTATTCTGTGGCTGCGTTTCTTCTTATGCTGAGGCTCAGAACTGCCTTCAGCCTTATCTTCACTTGTCTCCCTCTTTTTCTTCTTCTTCTTCTCTTTCAGAACCTCTTCTGGTGATTGAGTTTCCTTAGGAGTAATAACTCTGTTGGTGGTAAGGCTTCGAAACTCAATATCAGCACCAGAATTTCCTTGAGGTGCATCAGTGGTTGAGCCTTTGGGCTCCTCAGTAATTTTCACACCTTCATTCACTTTCTTCTTCCCTTTGCTCTTTCTGGTCAGAGCCACTGGTTCTTCTTGGTTGACCTCTTCATCGTCCTCAGCTTCCTTTATAGTAGATGAAGTTGCAGACATCATCTTTACATTTTCTGCTGGATTCCTCTTCCAATTCTGGAACAACTGCTGGGTCATTTTCCTGTTGGGATTGATTGAGACACCTTCTTTATCCCCAATATTGTCACCCAGGGCAGACTGTAGAATAATGCTGACAAATCTTCCATAGAGCATTTTGGCAGAGCTCTTAGTCTTCTTAGGGCTTAGCATCCATTTCCCAAACCAATCCATCAGCAAGCTCCATAGTTAAGTTGGACTCTGAAGCGGATGGCTGTCATGAGCTTCAGTTGCTTCTCATTGACAGAATCGTGACCAGAGCCCTTGCAACATATGCATTTTCCAATAATGTCAGCAAGGAACTCATATTCTTGGGAAACTCTTTCTTCTTGTAGCCACTCTTTCCTTCAATCTTTGAGTAGCGCATCTTCTTTAGACCTTCATAGAAATCAATAACCTCCATGGATAGAAGACCTTCAGATTTGAAACCTAGGTCTAGGTTTGTGCCTTCAGCGTTGAGTAGAATCTGCACGCCCTTGACTTTGGTGAGGATGAAGTCCCCTTCAACGATTCCATTACAGTAGAACTCCTTCACTAGCTTCGGATAAATCAGGGTGTTGGTGCTCAGAGCTTCTTCGAGGCTAGCTTTCTTCAGAAGTGAAAGAGTCTTGTGAAACTCAGGACCAACCTTCTTGAACTTGTCAAAGCATATGATTTTAATTGAGTATCCTGTAACGAATAGATTGGCTTAGCTTTTTGAAACTTAGGGTTTTGTTTGAGAGAGAGAGAGATATGAGCTTTTGAAATTCAACAGGTAAACTGACAAATTACAGTTCAAAATGAATTTATAACTTCCCTCCATTTGTTTTGCATAGTGGGACACGTGTCGAGTTCTGCAGGACTCCATAATTTTAAGTCATGTGGAAAGTTCCATTCTGCCCTTAGCTCCCTTGAGCTAGTGAGTCCTTGTGAGAGGACTACGATTGCTGAGAACCACTCCATGATTGTTGAGTTCCATCCTTAGCTTGCTGCTTGACCGTTGACTCTACGATTTTTTGTGATGCATTCTGAAATGGCATACCTTCTGGTTTAAGGTTGCTCAGGAAGGCCCAACCTCTTAGTTTGACACTAAGGATCAGATTTGTCCCTGAGGCATTTATCAGAAGGAGTGTTTAGCTTGATAAAGCTGCTACCACAGTGAGCTTTTCTGCCTTGTTTGGATTACTCCACGATCGTGGTTTCTCTTAGTCATCTCTACGATTTCATGGTTGTAAATTTAGCATACCTAACTCACTTATCAATTTATTAAATCTGGATTCGTCTAAGGGTTTTGTAAACACATCAGCAAGTTGATTTTCAGTAGGGATGTATTGCAAAGATATAGTTCTATTTTGAATATGATCCCTAATAAAATGATATCTTATCTCTATATGCTTAGTCCTAGAATGCATGACAGGATTATGTGTTATTGCTATGGCACTTGTGTTATCACAGTGAATAGGTATAGATTTGAAATCAAACCCATAGTCTGCTAGCTGATTCTTCATCCATAAGATTTGAGCACAACAGCTGCCTGTAGCAATATATTCAGCTTCTGTTGTTGAAGTTGATACTGAGTTTTGCTTCTTGCTAAACCAGGACACTAGTCTATTTCCTAGCAGTTGACAACTGCCACTAGTACGCTTTCTATCTATTTTGTATCCTGCAAAGTCAACATGTGCATATCCTGTCAGTTCAAAGGAGGACTCCTTGGGACACCATAGTCCCAAGTAGGGAGTACCTTTAAGATACCTAAAAAATCCTTTTTTACAGTAGTTAAGTGTGATTCCTTAGGATTAGCTTGAAATCTAGCACATATACATGTTGCAAATATAATATCTGGTCTACTGGCAGTTAAGTAGAGAAGGGAGCCTATCATACCTCTGTATTGAGTAATGTCAATACATTTACCTTTCTCATCTTTGTCAAGCTTGGTTGCTGGAGCAATTGGTGTTTTCATGGGAGAGGCTGATTCCATGCCATACTTCTTAAGTAAGTCTTTGATGTACTTGGCTTGGTTAATGAAGATACCTTCATCAGTTTGCTTCACTTGCAGTCCAAGGAAGAAATTCAGCTCACCCATCATACTCATTTCGAACTTGCTCTGCATAAGCTTAGCAAATCTCTTGCACATATTTTCATTCACTAGAACCAAAGATAATATCAACTACATATATTTGAACTAGTAGAACTTTATCTTTGTGCTTCCTAAAAAATTGTGTAGTGTCTACTCTACCTCTAGTGAATCCTTTTTCAATCAGAAAATTGGTTAGTGTTTCATACCATGCTCTAGGTGCTTGTTTAAGTCCATATAAGGCTTTGTCTAATCAATAGATATAATTAGAGAGGGTTGGATTGATGAAACCTGGAAGTTGTTCCATATATACTTCTTCTTAAAGTTCACCATTCAGGAATGCACTCTTGACATCCATTTGGAAGACTTTGAACCTCATGTGGGCTGCAAATGCAAGGAATATTCTGATTGCTTCAAGTATGGCAACAGGTGCAAAGGTCTCATCATAGTCAATGCCTTCTTCTTGATAATAACCTTTAGCCACTAGTCTTGCCTTGTTCCTTGTGATCACCCCATCTTCATCCATCTTATTTCTGAAGACCCATTTGGTGCCAATAACTGGGTGATTCTTTGGTCTTGGAACTAATCTCTAGACTTTGCTTCTTTCGAACTGGTTCAGCTCCTCTTGCATGGCTTCAATCCTGCTTGCATCTTGCATTGCATCTTCTATCTTTTTGGGTTCCATTTGAGATAGAAAGCTCAAATAGAAACACTCATTCTGAGTTGCAGATCTTGTAGTTGGATCCTGGTAGTTGGATCTCCAATGATCAGATCTTGAGTGTGGTCTCTTGCCCATCTAATCCCTGTTGGAACATCTGATCTGGTGCCTTCTTGTCTAAATTCTTCAAGATTGACTTCTGGTTCTTGTTGACCGGAATCGTCTTCTAGTGTAGCTCTCTCTACGATTTCTTCTCCAGTCTTTACGATTCCACCTTCTGGGATTACGGTCGTGGTGTTGGGCTCGACCACCTCATTCGTGGTGTCTAAATTGTCGATCGTAGTGCCTTGTGATGCAGATTTGTCTGAGTCTATTTCAACAAATATAATGTGGATCGAGACTTCAACACTTAGTGTCTTCTTGTTGAACACTCTATAAGCTTTGCTGTCTGTAGCATATCAAAGGAAGATTCCTTTGTCTGACTTGGGTTGGAACTTAGTCAGATATTGCTTCCCATTGTTGAGAATGTAGCATGCACAGCCGAACACATGGAAGTAACTGACATTTGGCTTTCTTCCTTTCCACAGTTCGTAGGGAGTCTTCTTCAGCGTAGAGTGTATAAGAGATATGTTCTGAGTGTAGCACGCAGTGTTAATGGCTTCTGCCCAGAAGTAAACAGGCAGATGAGCTGCTGCTAGTAGAGTTCAGTGTTCTGTTCTTTCTTTCAGCTACTCCATTTTGCTGTGGAGTTCATGGTTCTGAGAAGTTGTGGCTGATGCCATTGTCTGTACAGAACTGATCCATTTCTGAGAAGTCAAACTCTCTACCATAATCACTCCTTATGGCCTTGATCGTTTCTCCTTTTTCATTCATCACCAGTTTGAACATCTTGATCAGTTGGGAGCTTGTTTCATCTTTAGAGGTAAGAAAGAACACCCATGTGAATCTAGTGTAGTCATCCACTACGACCATTGAGTATCTCTTTCCTCCTAGGCTCACAATTGAAATTGGCCCAAAGAGATCCATATGAAGTAACTGTAGGGGTCTGTTAATTGAGTTGACTGCTTTGCCTTTGAATGAGCTCCTTATTTGCTTTCCAAGCTGGCAGGCATTGCATGGCCTTTCTTTGATGAAGCTGAACTTGGGTAAACCTGCTACAAGATCTTTGGAGGCCAGTTTTGACATGCTCTTGAAGTTGAGATGGGATAACCTTCTATGCTAAAGCCAACTTATTTCTTTAGAGGCTTTAACAAGAAAGCATACTGTCTCATCAAAACTTAGTTGAGCAAGGTTGACAATGTAGACATTTCCTTCTCTTGTTCCTGTCAGCTTGATAGAGGATGTCTCCAAATCTCTGACTTGACACTGGTTGTTGAGAAAGGTGACTTGATGGCCTTTATCGCAGAGTTGGCTGATGCTAAGAAGATTGTGCTTAGTCTATCTACATAAGCCACTTTGCTGAAGGACACAACACCATTCCCAGCTGAGCCATAGCCTTTTGTTTTTCCAGAGCTGTTATCTCCAAAGATAACTGTTGGTCCCTCCTTCTCTGTGTAGTTAGACAGGAGGGCTTTGTTCCTAGTCATATGCCTTGAGCAACCACTGTCCAGATACTATGTTGTGATCGTGGTGCTCATTTCCTGCAGACAGTTTCAGCTTTCATGTTAGTACCCAGACTTGTATGGGTCCTACAATGTTAGTCCCTTGGGAACCCAAATCTGCTTGACTTTGGGCCTTCCATGCACAGTGGTATGGTAACATAATGCAGCTTTATGACCATTTTTACCACATGCAAAGCATCTAATATAATTCAATCTTGTGTGTGTGTGTGGATTCTTTCTCCATTTGGACTTTTGTGGATACTGAGTGGCCTTACCCTTCTATTGCTTCTTTTTTCATGCAGCCTTTGGATTCATGATTCGTGCTGAGTGAACCTCAACACCACGATTCCTTCCAGGTTGATTCGTGGAGTCAGTTTTACTTGACTCTACGATTCTTCGAGATTGGGCAGTGGTGACTGAGTTACTCTTCTCTTTTCTGAACCCCAGGCCAGCATGGGATCTGTTGTGTCTTGGGACATGACTTGGATCAGAAAAGAAGGGTTGCACTGGTTCTTCCTTCTGTGTGGATTTTATAAATACAATGCTTCTATTTGGATTAGAAGCATTGCTACTGTTTGTATCCTTAATCTTTTCCACACTTGGTTCTGGGGTAGATTCCCCAAAACCCAAACCTGTTCTGTCAGATACACATCTCTGACTGGAGATCAGGGAGTCCATGGACGAGGAAGACCTATTCCACATAGAGATAGTCTTTTCTAGCTCCTCAATCTTAGAGGTTAGTTTTGACTCTCTTTGTGTGCTCAGTTCATTGGTCTGGCTTAAGATTTTATTCTCAGCTTCAAACTGAGAGAGAGAGAGGCAGAACTGAGTAGAGCTATTTCCAGTTCTTTCTGGACTTTCTCTTTCTTTCTTTGAAGGCCAGAATAATCTTTGGACAGAACTCTGAACCACCTCATATATTAATATAGATCAGATGTTATGTCATGAAGAGCAGTTCTTAAGTCATCCATATCTACATCAGGAGTGTTGAAGTCGAATACCTCATCTATGTTTACCTCAGGATGGTCAGTGCTTTTCTTGTTGTTTGCATCCTTGGCCATCAGACATAGGTTGTCTTTTTGAGGCTCTTCATCATCTCTAGACTCATCATTGGTGTCATTGTCTAAGTCACTCTATGAACTTCCAGCTACAAGACCTTTGTCTTTCTTCTGATGCTTCTTGTAGCCTCTGAGCTCCTTCTTTGTCTTTCTTTTTAGCTCTTCTCTGATAGGTTTGTTGCAGTTTACAATGAAGTGGCCTGGCTTCTTGTAGTTGTAGCACAAGTCATTGATCTGCTCCTGACTGCTGGTGTTGTTGAATCTCTTAGGTATGCCGCTTCTTCCTTTGCGCATGAACCTTCTGAGTTTTCTGGCCAGTATTACAACTTTATCATCATCATCATCATCTTCCTCATATGCAGATTCATCTTCATTATGAGCTTTGGAGATCTCTTCTATTGCCTTGAGAGCAACTCCTTTATCCTTCTTTCTTCCTTCAGATAGAGTTTCTGCTCGTTGAGTCAGCTCTAGTTCATAGGTAAGAAGGTTTCCATAGAGTTGTTGAACAGTCATTTCATGTAGGTTCTTTGACTCTCTGATTGCAAGTGGTTTTGGCATCCCACTTGCTTGGCAAGGACCTCATGAATTCGATGATAAGATCTTTGTTGGGATAGACCTTTCCATAAGCTTTAAGAGAGTTGAACAGCAAGGTGAATCTTTCATAAGTGGAAGTGACGTTTTCTACAAGAACACGGGTAAACATCTCATACTGTTGAGTCAGTAGAGATTGCTTATTTTCTCTGACTTCTTCAGCTCCTTCATGCATGATGAGCAATGATTCCCAGACTTCCTTGGTAGTTTTGCAGTTGACCACGTTCTCAAATAGATTGTCTTCTAAAGAGTGGAACAAGATGTTCTTAGCCTTTTTGTCTAGCTGGACATCTTTCTTCTCATTGTCAGTCCATTCAGATTTAACCTTGGCCACAACTCTGTTCGGATCTTCTGGAGTTGGTGCAAGCCTTGTTGGAATATAGGGCCCATTCAGAATGGTTTCAATAGATCATCATCTATTGAATCCATGTAGGCATGCATTCGAACTTTCCAGTTGGCAAACTTGTCTCTATTGCACATTAGTGGCTTGCTGCCTCCACCTGTCTTGGTCTCACTTATCAGATGTGCCATTGAATCTACTCAAGCTTTGTATGCTAGTTGAGAGAACCTGCTTTGATACCAATTGTTAGTTCCCAAAGGCACAATAGTTATCTAGAATGGGGGGTTGAATAGATATTTTAAACTTTTTCTTTGTTTTAAAATACTTGTCAGTATTGAATATACTGACAGTAGCGGAATATATGTTTGTTCCCCTTAGATAGTGCAATGATAGTTTGATAAGCAGTTATGACAGTTATAACAGATATAACAGTTATAGCAGTTAATAAGAGACACAGAGGTTTTAAGTAGTTCAGAGCACACAAGGCTCCTATGACGAACGAGATTTTGTAATTTAATTTGAATATTTATTGAATTAAATAAATATTTTTTGATGATTTAATTATTGAATTAAATAATTAATTGATGAATTTGTGGTAGATTAGTTTAATTATATGTGTTATATTGATTAAATTAATGTGGAGAATTTTATTATTTAAAGTATGAATTTAATTGTGCTTATTTGATTAAATGAATTATTTAATAAGCATAACGTTATTCTAATTAATTTAATAATTAATTAGAGATTTAATGATTTGACATAATTAATAAATGAGAATTTTAATTATGTGATTATGTGATTTTATTTAATTAATTTAAATAAGATTATATGATTAATTGGGTGTGACATTATTAAACTATATAATAAGAGTTTAATTAAATTATTGAGAATTAAGGAGTAATGGAGCTAGCCAAACAAGGCCATAGAAAAAGTTGGTCAGTTAAGTCATTATGGGATTAACTGACAACCACTTACCCACTATGCTTATATATCATATACGTATTATACTTATACATATATCATATATCAGTTCTTATAACATATTCATGCTAGAGTTAGAGAAAATATCAAAGAGAATAGTTAGAGAAATTTGAGAGAAAAGTTTGAGAGAGTTGAATTTGGAGAAGAAGGAATTATACAATCAAACAGAGTTAGCAAGGGTAATCTCTTGATTCAATTTTATATTTACGTTCTTATATATTTTCTATGAAAACTCTATTCAAGTTCTCTGTGAAGAATTATTTTGATAATTAACTTAAGATGTGATTATATATGTGTTAGTATATGTTAATAACATGTTATATATCATGTATACATGAATCACAGTAATTAAAACTATGTAATTATGTTTTAATTATGTTTTCAAAAGTTTTCATAGTTTTTCCATTTACGTGTTTTAAAGGTTCTCTATGAATGGGGAATTTGGTGATTGTTGATTATCTTACCATATATGTGTTACTAATTGTTCATAACATGTTTTATACTACGTATGCATGATTTACAGTGATTAAATTCATGCATTTATGCCTTAATTGGGTTTTTCGAAAGTTAGTATAAAAGTTGTATATATGGCCCTTATAGCCCTTACGAACAATTGTATGCCATGAATGATTTGTTTAACTTAAATTTGACAGTAGATTATGATAATACATGTTAAAAGAAAGAAAACAAACTTTGAACTGACGGATTCGGAGTTATAATGAATCCGTGATGTCAAATTTTATGTTTTTCTTCAAAACTGTCAAGAACACCAAGAACAGTGAAATTTCATGATTTGATTCGAGTAATTGCATGATTTAATATTTTAAAAACATGTTAGTAACATTGTATGATGTTTCTATGAAGTTTATACTTCATAGAAATTATGGTGTTAGTTTAATTTGCATTTAATTGGAGTAATTGGGCCAACAAACTGTCAAAATCGTGAACCAGAACATGCACCAGCAGGGGGGCCTACCCCAGTGGGTCCTCATAGGCTTAAAACCCCACCCCAGTGGGGTTGGGTGCTGTCCAGAGAGTAAAAAATGTAAACCGAGACTGTTTTGACCTCCTGTAGTAAAATAAGCATAACTTCTTCATATAAACTCCGATTAAGGCGATTCAAGATGATTCGAAAAGATAACGAGTAGACCTACAACTTCCATTCTTTAAGCTTTTCGATTTGAAGTCGTTAGCATGGGTCAAAATGGCCATCTTTGTAACTGATGCGTATTCAGAGGCAATCGGAGGGCGTCGGACATACACGTATGCAAGTGTAGTGCTCTCGACGATAAAAGATGTTGTTCTAAGTTATAAACATGAATATTATATGATTTTAAGTTCATGATTAATAAACTAAGTTATTGACATGTATAAGATAATGTGAAGATTCAAGTTAACAAACTAAGTGCGAACTTGAATATCGTAATTGTAAAACTTGATTATGATTGTTTGAATGATTATACCTATATGATACGCATATTGTGAATTCATACTCATGTTATGTGGTTAGTTAACAAGTTAACACTATGAACCAAGTTGTAAGTTGACTTAAATGAAAAGTTCAACAGTTGAACATAGAAATGATGAAACTAATCGACATCGTATACATAATGTAATGTGTAGGACGTTGAGGAATTGAATTGTAACTAGATTTGTAGCTTGCGCACGAGGCAAGTATTATATCCCTAACTTATTATCGTTAAGCAAGTTCCTTATCTAAACCCTTTAATTTGAATAAGTGTTCTATTCCTTATTCTTATGTCAAGCAAGTTACTAAATTCAAAGTTTACTTTTATTGAGCAAGTTTTCTATTCTTGAAATACTATCATGATGCAAATTCTTATACTTGTTAATCAAGTTGAGATTCCATATGAGATATTATAATACCTTTAAAAGCATGATTCCAGTTATACAATACTTATTCGATTGTATACTCTTGAGAAGTTATTATTCAATTTGAATATCGTTTATTATTCCATAATTTTTAATGAAGGAAAGATTTTATGGTTATCGAACTTGGGAATGGCATGATATATCATTAATCTTCAAGATTTAATGATGTATGTATGAATGAGAAGTACACGTAACGCACAAGATTGGTGTAAAGAATAGGTCGGATTTCAGGGCGTCACAGGTTGGTATCAGAGCTGATAGGTTATAAACCTTAGGTATGAATACCTAAGACTATAGCCTGATAAGAGAAGGATAAGAAAATCGTTGAGAAACGATTAGGAAAGAAGATCACTATGTGATCATATTGAATCGTAAGAACAGGTTTCCTTTTAAGCGATGGATGAATTATAGCACGAGGCTATAATGAACAGGTACTATGAATAGTGCGATGAGAAGAACTCGGAAGAGTTGTAAGGTATACGAGTTAAAGGAAATTCGTATTTAAGTCAAGAGAGAATGTTATTGTTGGGTTTGTACGTAACGCAATCATGCAATCAAATCACATAAATAGGGCGGAAGCGCAAAAACTAGGTTTTCAAAAATTTATACAAACCCATAACCATGATCATTCTTGTGCATCAATTATCAGTGAATATAGAAGGAGAAAAAACAGAATTATACCTTTGAAGATCCAAGCTTCCTCAGGTACAAGTTCTAATCCTTTGATTCCTCTGTAGTGGCTCCTTCCCTTGATCAATGTCAGCCACCCAAATGTTTGGCCTCTAACGGTGATCCACCAAGGAAGATGAAGAACTCAGGAGGATGGGTTATTGGCTTAACCCTTGTTTCTATCTCTATAGAATATGTGTACTCCCAACTCTTGGAAAAATTTACGTCCCTTATTTCTGATATAAAACTCTCTTATATAGATATTAGGTTAACCCTCCTAATCTAATTAGAATAGGGTTTTATTTAATTAATTAATTAAACACTTTTAATTAATTTATATCCTAATCTTATTAGGATTGAGAGAGAGTACTGATATTATATTAATTCCTAAACTCCTTTAGAATTAAAATAATAATAATAATAATAATAATAATATTAATAAGACTCCTCTTATTAATTTATATTTAATATTTCTAAAATATTAAATAATAAATATTAAGCTATTTAATTTATTCTATCACCATAGATTAAATTAATTATACTTAATGCATTATTACTATCATGCCATTTTCTTCTTAAATAATTTTTCTTTCTTTTATGGTGTGACCCTTTAGGTTCTCCATATTAAACCGGTTGTGAATAAATCAATTAGAATAATTTTAATCTTATTTAAATAAATAAATTAAACTAATAATTTATTTAAATAAATAACATTTATTCTACAATAGGGATAAGCCTCCCTAGCGATCAACGACTTTTCAGATAATATAGATTTCAACATTAATCATAAAAGAACCTGTGAGTTAATAGTTACCGTACAATTCAATCCTTCCACCATACAATGTCCCAATTAAATATAAGACATGGATTTACTGTCAAGTCTTAATTTATTTAATCATATGTATTTCGATTAGAAAATGCACAACTCTAAATAATGCAAATTAGAAACTTCTTTCTAATTTCATTCTACCTTGGCGAAGGATTCCTGGGTTGTCATTTAACGAATCACATAGGACATATCTCCTATTTTACTAGAGGTGGTAGATTCTTTATTGATCATACAGTATCTCCATATGCAACTCATTATACCCAAGCATACCCTATATATGCCTTAAAAGGCCTTAAGGAATAAGTCAAAGTATAATTTGTTACATACAAGATACTATGATGATCTCAAGTCCAAGGATCACTTGTACTACTATCACATTAGGAATTCCTATTAACAGGCGAGTAAAATTCCATTAGGTATTCCATAGCGAGTCACGTTCAGTGAACTTATTCTCCAATAAGCACCTACATACTTGCTTTAGTGTCTCCACACAAATGACCATGAGATCAGTCATCCTCATCTAATGAGCAAGCAACATATGTACCAATCTATCCGAATTTACTAATCCCCATTTTAGTAATCCCACGATTGGGAACTATTTTAGTTTTTAAGCTTTCTAAGAATTTAGATCTCATTAGCATGATCTCATCATGATTCTAAAAGCATTGCTTAAAACTATGGGTTATTTACATATTATAAAAACAGCACCATGTAAATAATTAAATGTCCTAAATGAATATTTTATTAATAAATAAATAAGATTGTTTACAAAGTATGTGCTTTATCATCATACATGATTGGCTTGTATGCACACTACTATCAATCTCCCACTTGCACTAAAGCCAATCGCTATGGTATCTCATACCCATCTTCTCTAAGTGACGATCAAACTGCTGTTGTGTTAGAGCTTTAGTAAATGGATCTGCAATGTTGTCTTGAGAGTCCACACGCTCCAAGGTGACGTCTCCTCTTTCAATGATCTTCCTAATCAAGTGAAATCGCCGCAACACGTGTTTGGATTTCTGATGAGACCTGGGTTCCTTAGCCTGTGCAACCGCTCCGGTGTTGTCACAGTATACGGGAATTGCTTCTCCAATGCTAGGAACCACACCAAGTTCAGTTATGAACTTCTTCATCCAAACAGCTTCCTTTGCAGCTTCACTTGCAGCTATATACTCTGCCTCTGTCACTGAATCAGCAACTGTTTGCTGCTTGGAACTCTTCCAACTCACTGCGCCTCCGTTCAAGGTAAACACATATCCTGAAACAGATTTACTGTCACCTTGGTCTGTTTGAAAACTTGAGTCCGTGAATCCCTCGAGTTTTAATTCAAACCCACCGTAGACAAGAAAAATATCTTTAGTCCTTCTCAAGTACTTTAGGATATTTTTCACTGCCTTCCAGTGCTCTTCTCCTGGATTTGACTGGTATCTGCTTGTTACACTAAGTGCGTAAGCAACATCCGGTCTAGTACATATCATACCGTACATGATAGATCCTATTGCAGAAGCATAAGGGATCTTACTCATACGATCTCTCTCCTCAGGTGTCTTTGGGGCCTGTTTCTTGGAGAGATGTATTCCATGGCTCATCGGCATGAGACCTCTTTTGGAATCTTCCATGCTAAACCTCTTTAGCATCGTATCAATGTACGTTCCTTGGGATAAGCCGAGCATCCTTTTAGATCTATCTCTATAGATCTTTATCCCCAAAATATAGGATGCTTCACCCAAGTCCTTTATGGAGAAGTTTTTAGATAACCAGATTTTAATTGATTGTAACATAGGAATGTCATTCCCTATCAGTAATATATCATCAACATATAATACTAGGAATGATACTGCGCTCCCACTAACCTTCTTGTATACACATGGTTCATCCTCGTTTTTGATAAAATCAAACTCTTTGATTGTCTCATCAAAACGAATGTTCCATCTACGAGAAGCTTGCTTTAACCCATAAATGGATCGTTGCAGCTTATAGACTTGATTTGTTCCAACTTTTAAAATAAATCCCTCTGGTTGTGTCATATACACATCCTCCTCAAGTTTCCCATTGAGCAAGGCCGTTTTCATGTCCATCTGCCAGATTTCATAGTCGTTGTAAGCTGCAATGGTAAGCAAAATCCGAATGGACTTGAGCATGGCTACTGGTGAGAAGGTTTCATCATAGTCAACTCCTTGTCTTTGTTTTAAACCTTTTGCAACCAGTCGAGCCTTATAGGTCTCTACCTTTTCGTCTGCTCTAGTCTTTCTCTTAAAAACCCATTTACACCCAATAGGTTTAATACCTTCAGGTGGTGAAACCAAAGTCCATACTTTGTTTTCATACATGGAGTCCATTTCGGATTTCATGGCTTCAAGCCATTTCCCTGAGTCTTTATTACTCATAGCCTGTCCATAATTCAATGGATCATCATCATTCATGATGTGTACCTCATCGTCATCCTCTATAACGAATCCATACCTCTCAGGTATCTTTGGTACTCTTCCAGATTTACGAATAGGGTGTGGTACAGTAGGTTCTTCTACTTGCTCAGGTACCTGACTTTGATTTGTGGTAACTTGTGGTTCTTGAACTTCTTCAAGATATATCTTACTCCCACTGACCCCTTCATGGATAAACTCTTTCTCCAAAAAGGTAGCATGTTTCGCAACAAACACCTTTTGATCAGTTGGATGATAGAAATAATACCCTACGGTTTCTTTAGGGTATCCCACAAATCTACACTTATCGGATTTAGTCTGTAGCTTATCATTTTTAAACTTTTTGACATAAGCTGGACAACCCCAAGTCTTAACATGCTTAAGATTTGGTTTTCTCCCTTTCCACATCTCATATGGAGTCTTTGGGGCGAATTTAGTAGGTGCCTTGTTAAGTAGGTATGCAGCCGTTTCTAGGGCATATCCCCAGAAGGAAATTGGAAGGTCGGTAAAACTCATCATGGATCGAACCATGTCCAACAGTATTCGATTTCTCCTTTCAGATACTCCATTTAACTGTGGTGTACCTGGAGGAGTCCATTGTGAGATTATACCATTTTCTTTAAGACAATTGAGAAACTCACCGCTTAAGTATTCTCCACCTCGATCTGATCGAAGTATCTTAATACTCTTGCCCGTTTGTTTCTCTACTTCACTTCTGAACTCTTTGAACTTTTCAAATGATTCTGATTTGTATTTCATCAAATACACATATCCAAATCTTGAGTGATCATCAGTGAAAGTAATAAAATAAGAATACCTACCCCGTGCACTTGTTGTCATGGGTCCACAAACGTCTGTGTGAATCAATGCCAACAACTCTGTAACTCTTTCTCCTTTTCCAATAAAAGGAGATTTAGTCATTTTACCCATGAGACAAGATTCACAAGTTGGATATGATTCATAATCGGATAACTCGAGGAGCCCATCCTTATGCAACTTGGATAATCTTGTTTCATTGATATGACCGAGTCTATAGTGCCACATATAGGTATAATTAATATCATCTCTTTTCCTTTTCTTAGTTTGTTCAATTTGAAATATATTTTCTTGTAAGTCAAGTGTATAAAGTCCATTTCGCAAATTTCCAATACCATATAAAACATCGTCTTTATAAATAGAACAACCATTGTTCTTTATAATAACGTCAAAACCTTCTATATCCAATATAGAAATTAAAATAATGTTTTTAATAATATTCGGAACATAATAACAATTATTAAGATAAATGGACTTGCCCGAAGGCATTGCTAAACAATAAGTTCCTACAGCTAATGCAATAACCTTTGCTCCATTCCCCACTCGTAGGATCACCTCATCATTGTTCAGCTTTCTACTTCTGACCAGTCCCTGCACAGTGTTACATATGTGAGAACCACAGCCGATATCCAATACCCAAGTAGAATTATGACTTTCAGAAAAATTAATTTCAATCATAAACAAACCTTGATTGGAAGTCGAAGCTTCTCCAAGCTTCTTCTCTGCTAGAAACTTCTTGCAGTTCCTCTTCCAATGTCCCGGCTCATTGCAAGGAAAGCACTTTCCTTTAGCTGGTTCAAGTTTCTTTTGTTCCTTTTCTTTCCCCTTTCCCTTAGCCTTCTTGGATTTCTTCTTTTCAGAAGACACCTTGGGCCTCTTCCTTTTATTGGAAGAATCCACCATCAAGACATGGTTCTTCTTGGATGAGAAGTGACCTTCTGCAGTTTTTAGCATGTTAAGCAGCTCAGGCAAGCTGACATCTAGCTTATTCATGTGAAAATTAACCACAAACTGCGAGAAGATCTCAGGGAGTGACTGCAAAACCAAGTCTTGACTCAACTCCCCATCCATGACGAACCCAAGCTGTCCAAGGCGTTCAATTAAATTGATCACCTTTAGGACATGAGTCTCGACGGTAGTACCCTCGGTCATCTGAGATCGGAAGAGCTCCTTAGATATCTCATATCTAGCAGTCCTACTCTGTTCACCATACAACTCCTTGAGGTGAAGCAGCATAGCAGGAGCATCCATTTTTTCGTGCTGACGCTGAAGCTCGTTATTCATGGATGCGAGCATGATACATTGAGCCACAGATGCATCATCTTGCCATTTATTGAAAGTGGCAATCTCTTCCTCAGAGGCTGTTTCCGAAACAGATTCAGGGATAGTTGAATTTAGGACATAAGAAATCTTTTCAGCAGTGAGAACAATTCTCAAATTTCTTAGCCAGTCCTCATAATTCGAGCCGGTAAGCTTATTTGCATCAAGTATGCTTCGTAGTGAGATTAGTGATTTTGATATTTTTAAAATTCTGCATGTGAAAAGACAACATTTTAGCAAACATTCATTTTATTAACTTTGCACACCAAAATAAATTTAGGTCTTTATTTTAAATTGGTATCTCCCACTATTTTCATCAAACTATATTACCCTCACTTATATAGTTCGGCAATATCTAATTAAAGATTTGCTAGTGAGATTAAGGATCCCATTTCAAATGTATATAACCTTGTGGATAGCACAACAAGCGATATACAAATAAATAGGTAGACAACTCTTGTCAATTACATCACCATGTAACTCCTTTTATTTTGCCTCTTAAATCATAATGGTCATGTGTGTGCACATCCGAACTAAAATAATTTAAGTTAAGTCCAGCCTAGCACTTCCATAAATTCAAAAGAGAAAAATTTTCGTCCTTGTGGATAGCACAACAAGACTAGATCGTTTAATTTTCTTGATAAGCATCAAATGTGATTAATTAACATATTAAATATTCAATACTCGTCTTGTGGATAGCACAACAAACTCATATTAAATATTTAATACTCTATTAATTAATCATGCTAGAAGGCGACGTTCGATATTCCAAATATCATTTGAACGCTTCAGACTTAATATTATTTCTTTGAAGGGTTTGTTATTATTTGTCTCATCTTGTTTAGCGCGCATGCACATATATATATAAAATACGCGTCATTTTATTAAACATGCGAAGCATGTTTGCATAAAATATAATATATATAATATTTAGCATGCAATATAGAATACTATATTCTACCCGGACTGATTATGGACTTTTATTCTAGTTTGGTTCACTAGAGCCACCAAGTGAACCAAAAGGTCAAACCTAGGAGTGCAAGAATTTAAATTTTAAATGTAACTATTACATTTAAACTCGGGCTCCATACAAACGGGTCTTCACGCGCTCCTTGCTCCTTGGTCTCCAATTTCTTCAAAATAATTCTAACTATCTCTATTACATTAACTATTTAAAATTAAATAGAAACATTGATCAGCAGTCAAGGGGAAGTACATAGAAAGAAGATAGAATTTACATCGAGAATAAAACTAGAGAAGACGAGGTACGCAGACCCCATTTTATAAAATCCATTCATTCAAGCATTCAACCAAAATAAAATCCAATCACATTGGTCATAGTCCATAATCAATCCCTTTTATTACCATACATATCATCATACGTATTAATAAAACTTATTCATCTCATGAAAATAAATTCATTCCATATATGTATTAATATCAGTTAATGGGCAAAAGTTTGCTAAACTTTGTTTTTGGAAAAATAAACTCCTTTATTTCATTCAATAACAATTCCAAATTAAACTCTTTAATTTTAGCAATTCTGAAATCTCATTTCATATAAAATAAACATCTTTATTTTAAACCTTTATTAATTAAATAAACCATTCATTTAATTAAATAAAACAAAAAAAAAATTCAGTTCCTGTCCAGTGGCGCAGCTGCGCCAGGAATGTAAAGGAAACCGGCGCAGCTGCGCAGCATGAAAACCAGGAACAGTAACCGGCGCAGCAATATTGCCTTGTACCGGCGCAGCTGCGCAGCTTTGCAGAATCTGAAAAATTTTTGTTGCCCAGAACTCGATCCAATCGCATATCATACATGTATGGAATCACATAGACTGATAATTAGCACAAGATTGGCTCTGATACCACTGTTGGGTTTGTACGTAACTCAATCATGCAATCAAATCACATAAATAGGGCGGAAGCGCAAAAACTAGGTTTTCAAAAATTTATACAAACCCTTAACCATGATCATTCTTGTGCATCAATTATCAGTGAATATAGAAGGAGAAAAAACAGAATTATACCTTTGAAGATCCAAGCTTCCTCAGGTACAAGTTCTACTCCTTTGATTCCTTTGATTCCTCTGTAGTGGCTCCTTCCCTTGATCAATGTCAGCCACCCTAATGTTTGGCCTCTAACGGTGATCCACCAAGGAAGATGAAGAACTTAGGAGGATGGGTTATTGGCTTAACCCTTGTTTCTATCTCTATAGAATATGTGTACTCCCAACTCTTGGAAAAATTCACGTCCCTTATTTTTGATATAAGACTCTCTTATATAGATATTAGGTTAACCCTCCTAATCTAATTAGAATAGGGCTTTATTTAATTAATTAATTAAACACTTTTAATTAATTTATATCCTAATCTTATTAGGATTGAGAGAGAGTACTGATATTATATTAATTCCTAAACTCCTTTAGAATTAAAATAATAATAATAATATTAATATTAATAAGACTCCTCTTATTAATTTATATTTAATATTTCTAAAATATTAAATAATAAACATTAAGCTATTTAATTTATTCTATCACCATAGATTAAATTAATTATACTTAATGCATTATTACTATCATGCCATTTTCTTCTTAAATAATTTTTCTTCCTTTTATGGTGTGACCATTTAGGTTCTCCATATTAAACCGGTTGTAAATAAATCAATTAGAACAATTTTAATCTTATTTAAATAAATAAATTAAACTAATAATTTATTTAAATAAATAACATTTATTCTACAATAGGGATAAGCCTCCCTAGCGATCAACGACTTTTCAGATAATATAGATTTCAACATTAATCATAAAAGAACCTGTGAGTTAATAGTTACCGTACAATTCAATCCTTCCATCATACAATGTCCCAATTAAATATAAGACATGGATTTACTGTCAAGTCTTAATTTATTTAATCATATGTATTTCGATTGGAAAATGCACAACTCCAAATAATGCAAATTAGAAACTTCTTTCTAATTTCATTCTACCTTGGCCAAGGATTCCTGGGTTGTCATTTAACGAATCACATAGGACATATCTCCTATTTTACTAGAGGTGGTAGATTCTTTATTGATCATACATTATCTCCATATACAACTCATTATACCCAAGCATACCCTATATATGCCTTAAAAGGCCTTAAGGAATAAGTCAAAGTATAATTTATTACATACAAGATACTATGATGATCTCAAGTCCAAGGATCACTTGTACTACTATCACATTAGGAATTCCTATTGACAGGCGAGTAAAATTCCATTAGGTATTCCATAGTGAGTCACGTTCAGTGAACTTATTCTCCAATAAGCACCTACATACTTGCTTTAGTGACTCCACACAAATGACCATGAGATCAGTCATCCTCATCTAATGAGCAAGCAACATATGTACCAATCTATCCGGATTTACTAATCCCCATTTTAGTAATCACACGATTGGGAACTATTTTAGTTTTTAAGCTTTCTAAGAATTTAGATCTCATTAGCATGATCTCATCATGATTCTAAAAGCATTGCTTAAAACTATGGGTTATTTACATATTATAAAAACAGCACCATGTAGATAATTAAATGCCTTAAATGAATATTTTATTAATAAATAAATAAGATTGTTTACAAAGTATGTGTTTTATCATCATACATGATTGGCTTGTATGCACACTACTATCAGTTATAAGGTTGTAAATTTCAATTGAGGACTCATGTGATAGCTGAGTTGTACAAACCTTTGTATGGGCTGGGGTTTTGTGCTTGGTCTAACGACTACTTAGTTTATCACATTGATAATCATTGAAATGTTGATGTCGCGCTATCTACATGTATATGACGAGAAGGTGATTCTTTTCTCATGTGTATATTATATAGTAGAATGTATTAAGTTAGGTGCGAGTTCTTGAAACTCATACATATAAAAAGTTTGTAACTCATAGTTGTATGCTATGTTTCTGAACCCTGAGCATATGGACAGTCCTTGATTTGTTCTTGGATTACATACTGGGAAGATAAGTTCTTAGACACATATGGTTGTGGAAAGTTCCTGAACACTTAAAGTGTGGCAAGTTTGATGAACTATACTAAAGTATAGGAAGTTTGGATTGAAAATGAGTGATTTTCAGTATAGATAGCACTTAACGTGCTAGAAGAAGTTAATATTGTTGCAAGGATGACAATGAAGGAAGAGGAAGGAAGTAGAAAATTCCAAGTCTTCTAGCTATACTAGATTTCGAAGTTATTGACATCATGCGGATGTGGATGCATGTTTTTAAAAAAGAAAAGATTGGTTTCAACTTTTGGAAACCAATGGCTTTTAAAAGAGCTATTCTTTGCATGTCTATGCTAATCGTTTAGGCTAGACAGAATTTGATTTGAAATATCAAAATGAATCTTATATCATCAGTGCATTTGATGCATAGATGGTAAAAAGACGGAGTTAATGTTACATCTGGGCATACCCTGGAGCGTATAGCAGTATGTGGTATGACAAAGTCATTAAATAACGAAGTCCTTACCGTACTCTGAAGAGTGTGGTATCACGACGTTATTAAACGTGTTGAAAGAATTTAAAGAGTGGTCAATGTCAATTGATTTGACTAGACGACTGTTTCAAGTTGGAGTCCAATTTATTGGATGGTCTAAGTTATTTGATTTGGCTAGACAAATGGTATCTCATGTTTAAAAGAAATCAAGCTTTCTTTGAGAAGTTGCACCAAGCTAAATTATTTTGGTACGGATTCGTCGTTAATTCGACCAGGTATTGTGTTGCCACAAAGTTTAAACGTGAAAACGTTTAAAGAATAGAGTGTTTGTCAACACAGGAAATAGCGGGCATAACGGCCTTAGTGCCGGGATGGGCCGTGAAGTGTTGATTAGCACAGAGTACTACAGGCTGATCACCTGGAAGTACTCGATTGCAGTGGTTTTGGCATCCCACTTGCTTGGCAAGGACCTCATGAATTTGATGATAAGATCTTTATTGGGATAAACCTTTTCATAAGCTCGAAGAGAGTTGAGCGGCAAGGTGATTCTTTCAGAAGTGGAAGTGACGTTTTCTCCTAGAACGTGGGTAAACATCTCATACTGTTAAGTCAGTAGAGATTGTTTGTTTTCTCTGACTTCTTCAGTTCCTTCATGCATGATGAGCAATGCTTCCCAGACTTCCTTGGCAGTTTTGCAGTTGACCACGTTCTCAAACAGATTGTCTTCTAAAGACTGGAACAAGATGTTCTTAGCCTTTTTGTCTAGCTGGACATCTTTCTTCTCAATGTCAGTCCATTCAGATTTAACCTTGACCACAACTCTGGTCGGATCTTCTGGAGTTGGTGCAAGCCTTGTTGGAATATAGGGCCCATTCAGAACGGTTTCAATAGATCATCATCTATTGAATCCATGAAGGCATGCATTCGAACTTTCCAGTTGGCAAGCTTGTCTCTATTGCACATTGGTGGCTTGCTGCCTCCACCTGTCTTGGTCTCACTTATCAGATGTGCCATTGAATCTACTCAGGCTTTGTATGCTAGTTGAGAGAACCTGCTTTAATACCAATTGTTAGTTCCCAAAGGCACAACAGTTATCTAGAAGGGGGGGTTGAATAGATATTTTAAACTTTTTCTTTGTTTTAAAATACTTGTCAGTATTGAATATACTAACAGCAGCAGAATATATGTTTGTTCCCCTTAGATAGTGCAATGATAGTTTGATAAGCAGTTTAACAGCAGCGGAATATATGTTTTACTTCAAAACCATCAAGAACACCAAGAACAGTGAAATTTCATGATTTGATTCGAGTAATTGCATGATTTAAGATTTTAAAAACATGTTAGTAACATTGTATGATATTTTTATGAAGTTTATACTTCATAGAAATCACGGTGGTAGTTTAATTTGCATTTAATTGGAGTAATTGGACCAACGAACTGTCAAAATCGCAAACCAGAACATGCACCAGCAGGGGGGGGCCCACCCCAACGGGCCCTTATAGGTTTAAAGCCCAGCCCCAGCGGGGGTGGGTGCTGTCCGGAGAGTAAAAAATGTAAATCGAGACTGTTTTGACCTCCTGTAGTAAAATAAGCATAACTTCTTCATACAAACTCCGATTAAGGCGATTCAAGATGATTCAAAAAGATATCGAGTAGACCTAAAACTTCCATTCTTTAAGCTATTCGATTTGAAGTCGTTAACATGGGTCAAAATGGCCATATTTGTGACTGATGCGTATTCGGAGGCAATCGGAGGGCGTCGGACATGCACGTATGCAAGTGTAGTGCTCTCGACGATACAAGATGTTGTTCTAAGTTATAAACATGAATATTATATGATTTTAAGTTAATGATTAATAAACTAAGTTATTGACATATATAAGATAATGTGAAGGTTCAAGTTAACAAACTAAGTGTAAACTTGAATATTGTGATTGTAAAACTTGATTATGATTGTTTGAATGATTATACCTATATGATACGCATATTGTGAATTCATACTCATGTTATGTGGTTAGTTAATAAGTTAACACTATGAACCAAGTTGTAAGTTGACTTAAATGAAAAGTTCAACAGTTGAACGTAGAAGTGATGAAGCTAATCGACATCGTATGCATAATGTAATGTGTAGGACGTTGATGAATTGAATTGTAACTAGATTTGTAGCTTGCGCACGAGATAAGTATTCTATCCCTAACTTATTATCGTTAAGCAAGTTCTTTATCTAAACTCTTTAATTTGAATAAGCGTTCTATTCCTTATTCTTATGTCAAGCAAGTTACTAAATTCAAAGTTTACTTTTATTGAGCAAGTTTTCTATTCTTGAAATACTATCTTAATGTAAATTCTTATACTTGTTAATCAAGTTGAGATTCCATATGAGATATTATAATACCTTTAAAAGCATGATTCCAGTTATACAATACTTATTCGATTGTATACTCTTGAGAAGTTATTATTCAATTTGAATATCGTTCAATTGTTGAACCTTGTAAGACTAGCGAACCCTTATTGATTTGACTAGTCCATAGTTGATGAGCGTTCTAAATTCTATAACTGTTATTGAGTTTATCCAAACTAAACTTCTTTTGGTGCGGACTCTGATGTCAAACTGAGATGAACAACTCTTTTGATAGGGGATTGATGATGCTTTAGCGTTGAGATATTGTGCACAGTATGGTTCTAAGGGCTGATCCCCCTAAGTACGAACAGTATAGTCCATAGTCTTATGACTGTTAAAGGTTTAAAGTATAAACACTTTACAACCTAGGACATAGTTCGAGGTCTTATAACCCTCAAATGTTCTTTTGATTCTTGTTATTCATTCTTGATTCAAAAGCCGAGTTTCTTTATTCAGAAGTCTTTGATTCACTCACATGTTATTATATTATTGTTATATTTTTATATTTGTGGGCAATCGTGCTCACTCTTGCGTAATAATAACATTGTAATTAACAACGAAAAGTCCGAAGAGCCTTCTACTAGAAAAGGCAGGGGCAAGGTCAACAAGTGAGGAAGACTTATTGTTTATTTGATATGTTATTGTTTAAGACTTATGTTAAAGTTGTGTAAGACTATTTATTTGTTTATGTTTCCGCATTTGAGATTGAAGGTTAGCATGACCTGAGATTGATTTTGTATTATTATTCAGATGTTGTAACCCCATAAGGGGAGATGTTGGTTTTATTTCAATCTATTGCATGGTTGCATTTATTATGGGTAGATAGATAGATGATATTTGTACAGTGAACACCAAATCCCGTGAAAATTAAAGTACCCAGATTTGGGGGTGTCACAGCTCCTAGTCCACTCTTCTACTCCACGAGTAGAAAATCCACTAAGGATGTCTTTACACTTTGAATCACTTAGATTCCTTCAAGGCCAGCAGCCTTGGAACTTCTCTAGTTCACTTAGAACTCTTCAAGATCAACAATCTTGGAACTTCTTTAGTTCACTTAGAACTCTTCAAGTCCTTCTGACTTGGTACACTTTGGATTGAGAGTTGTATTCTGGGGTGTGCTACTCAGTTGCAGTTAAGCATCAGTTCTGAAGAACTGGGTAGAGAAGTAAGCTTTCCTCTTTCAAGATCGTAGAGTATTATCGTTGAGTGCTCTTGAGTGTTCTTAGCTTTATTTTTTTCTCATTTTCTTGCTTGATCTGAATTCTTGTCTAATTTTCTTGATAAGGAGCCTTTGAAATCTATCCGTTGAAGGCATCCGTTGTAGCATTAAATACTTCAGACAGTTCTGTGCACTGATGTTGACTTCCTGCTTTTCTGCTGCTTAGCCGACTGGCCCACTAACACAACAGACTGCTTTCTCACCTAAAGCCTGAAAAGCTATTTTCTGCAGACATGATAGTCCTTTCCTTAGCTTCTCGAATACGCTTCTTCGATATATACTAAGGATGATTATAGGATCATTGGGACTATCAATTTGTCAACGTCTATAAGCCTTTCTTCATTTGTTGATCTTCCTCCTTTATCAGATAGACTAACTTTGATGCTGACAAGAGGGTTACCACGATCGTGGTCTTTGTACCATGGTCGTTGTGTGTTGGCTTGCACAGGCTGGACTCCATCTTGATCGTAGAGAACACTACGATTTCTCTTAAGCTCTTCGATACACTACGATTTCCACTTGCTTGTCTTTGCAGACTCCACGCTTCCGAGAGCACATTGCGATTCTTGACTTAGCTCGGCAGGCTCTCGGATCATCTCCACGATTCTGAGTGTGGCTTCCAGGACAGACTATGATTTTTGTACATCTTTATTGAATCTTCACGATTCTACCTTAGCTTCTGCAGACTGCCTTTGACTGATTATGATTTTGTCAAGGCTTAACAATTACATCTCAAAGATAGATCAACCTAACAGTTTTGATCATTCTTCTATACATTCATTATAGAATGATAAACATTAAAGCTCAGATCAACCTAACAATTTTGATCCATCATCTAAATCCTTGTACATATGATCTTTTAAGGACTTTACACTTGAGCATTTATATTTACTTTCAACATCAAATCTGAATATGCAATTCCCAACATATTCATTTGTATTACCAGTGGTCATGATCCTGCCAAACACCTGTCCATCTTTGCACTACAGGCCAAAGATATTCAAAAATCAACAGTTCATCTTTGCACTACGGGCCAAAGATATTCATCAATCAACAGTTCATCTTTGCACTACGGGCCAAAGATAACTTTCACCACAATTTAAGACTGATGACATTGAAAAATGATATGAATAACGAATCAAGTGAGAAAGGATAAATATTAGAGATTTATAATTCAATTTATTTAGAGTTCAAGAATAAAGATCAAAACATGGATCCAATTTCAAGAATAAGATCCATAAAAGATAACTTGCACAAAGAAAAGAAAATTTAATTTTGGTGGTGAATAGTATTCGTGAATAGTACCGTATGTATGAATAGTACCCCGATATAAAAAGATAAAAACTTCATAAGAAAGTTCAGACCAATATTCCAGTGAAATGATATTAAATGAAGCGTAAACCTTAATGAATTTCTAATCATTTTAGGAATTATAGAAGCAATATTTACTATAGTAAGTTTAAATTTAGGAATATGAAATGAAATATTATCACTTACATACTATAGAGTATGGAAGAAAATAATATTCCTTACGAATATAGAATGAAAACATCTTTTACGAGAAAAATAATATCATTTACCTTAGTAGAATACTAGATCTGACTGGGATATCGGAGATTATCTTGAAGAAATCTTATACTGTTATCAACACTCAAAATATCCTTATACTCACAAGAAATACGCTCAATAGTATAAAGAAAGAATTTTCTGATTCTGGTGTGATTTTTATTTTTTAACTAAGCACCCTATTTATAGAAAAATGTCAGAACACCAATGTTGACAAAATGAAACAACGGATAAATTTTCTGCAGCACAGCACTTTTGAAAGATCTGCAGCTCTCCAACAAGGAATTCAAACTCCTCCACCTTTCCACACATGTTTTAAAAATTTTAAAAATATTTATAATTATTAAAATAATTCAAATTCAATTTGCTCTCTTCCACCTCATTTTATTTTTATACCATGAATTTATTATAATAATATTACCATTCAAATTATACTATTATATTATCACATTATAGTATTATAATGTAATATTATAATAATATATTTGAATGGATTATTTTATCGGAGAAGATAAAATGTCAATTTTCAACAATGTCTCATGCTAAAAATTCCTTCATATATATAAAAATTGAACAAATATTTACTTATCATATTTATCAATAATTTTTATTTTATTCATCAATTATTATTCACAATTAATGTTATCGAATCATAATATTGACAACCAGGTCGTTCCCAAGAAAGAGGGGGCTTTCCGATAAGAATTTCTCCTTATTGGCGCGCAATTATATAACCTAACTCCTTTCCTCGACAGAACTTTCTAGACATTGTCAATAATGTTATCTAATAATATCATTTCAATAATATATGTGACAATTATTGATTTAATACTGTACACTACTGTGCAGTGGTTACTGTGATAATTATTGAATCAATAATATAAAATAATATGCGATTATCAATGTAGCAATTATTGATTCACTAATATAAAATATTGAATAGTAATTACTGTAACAATTATTGAGTAAGTGACTTCTTACGTAAGAATCAATAATTAAAAATACTGTGCAATACCGTGTGCTACTGTGCAACAACGCGTATTACTGTTCTTTTATCACTGGGTATTTCAACAGTTTTAAAGGTAAAAGTTTTGTCGTTATTTTTAGAAACTTATTCTTGTCGTTTTCTTCATCCGATAGTTTTTCGTTATGGGGCCCACCAATGATTTCGCCGTCGTACGAATATTCCCCGATTAAAAGAATATTTCCCGACCAAACGAATATTCTCCGACACAATGAATATTTTATGACCACTTGCTTACTTTGTAAAATTTGCACATATCACCCATAGCTTATCACATTTATCAAATCAACACCTTACTATTTAAAATAATATATGGAGGAAATTAAATCTTATTTATAATAAGTTGGGGTCTTACAGATCTGCTATATGTAGCAGCACTAATGTTGACAAAGGAGCATAGTGAAGCAAATCCTTCAGACCTTCCAAACAATGAAGATAGCTATACTTAATGGCAAGGGAAGAACAGCTGAAGAGATGGAGTTGGTGAAGATTATGAAAGAACAACTGATGATATGGAGGCGGTGGAGCTTAAGGAGAAAATGAAGAAGTGAGATTCTTTCTAGAAGTCCTGAGATAAGCTCAGAGGACTGGTCAACCTCTCTTGCATGTCTGTTGACCACTCCACGAAGAACCAGTCCATTTCTGTCAAGTTCCTAAAAATAGATGCTCATCCAAACAACCACATCCCAGTTATAGAGGCTCGAAACTTTGTAACTGATGAACCAAATAAATCTTCATCTCCAGTAGAATCGTCCCAAAATGGGCTACTGGTAACCATATCATCCATCCACTCCAATCATAAAGTACCTACAATCAAACACCTAATCATAGTGTAAGAGCATGCTGACCCCACGATCGCAGCCTATACATATACCAACATCAAAGAATATCCAGAGTTGGTAAGTGAACTTCTTGGCAAAGTAGTCCTCTGTGATGATGTTGTAATTACCAAGTCTAAGAAGCCTTTCTTCTGATAAGCGCCTCAGAGATAAACCTGACCCTAAGTGTTACATTAAGAGGCCAGCCCTTTCTGAGCAACCTTAACTCAGAAGAAGTGCTGATATTGAATGCATCAAAAGGACCTCTGCAGAAGCATACAGTAACCCCTCACAAGAATACAAGCTGCTAATGAATCATGTAACTCCCTGATTGAGATCAATAAAGAGGTGTCTGTCGAAGTATCGCTACAGACGACGATCGTCGAAGTGGACAAAGAGATCGTCGACCAAACAAAGAAATCGTGGAGTACTAATCGATGTCATCAGGCTACTCCACGAACTGAAGAATTCAATGGTCAACTAAAGGGAAGTCAATTCTGAAAAGCTGATCTGTTATGAGCAGTTACAGACAATGACCTATTGGGCTCTTACACATGTTACTTTAAAAAGAAGAGGGAACAGTTACAAAAGGGAATTTCAAATCTGTGTCAGTTACACTTACAAGAGTCCACCAAAAAGCTTCAATCTTCTAATCCATTTTCTCTCTCTCTCAAACTGAAACCCTAAACACTCTCCAAAAAGCCTAAAACTCTCAAGCAGTTAACCATTCTCAAATCACTCTCAGATATCTCCTGCAATACTCCTAAAATCAAAACACTCAGATACTCCTAACCCTTCAAATGGAAGATTAGCGAGTCGTCACAGGTATTCAACTCGGCACCAAGAGATTTGATAAATCAGAAAAGAAGTTCAGAGACATTCTTGAACTCATGAAGAAGGATGGGTTCTCTGAATGCCTTAAATCTAACACCCGTATCTATACCGACCTAGTAAAAGAGTTCTACTCAAATGCAACAACGAGTTCTGGGCTTCTATCCATAAAGGTTAAAGGACTAATTCTGAAGATAAAACCTAAAGACATCAATCAATGCTTAGGGTTTCCTGACCTAGGTCTGAAGAGTCTTGAAGAAGTAAATATTGAAGAAGGAAAAAGGGTTATGCGCTACAAGAGAAACCCTAATCTGAAGGACATAAAGAAGGAGTTCCCGGAAGAGTTCGAGTTCCTTGCTGAGATTGTAGGGAAGTGAATACTAAGCAAGGAGCACATGACACTGTGAGTGATCAACAGTTGAGAATCATGTCTGCCATTGTACTGAATCAGCGAATTAACTTTGGAGCCATACTATTCGACTTATTGTCCAAGTGGCTGGAAAAGGCAGAGAAGAAGAAATCAACTGATAAACCTCTCACAAAGGTCTTCCATGGGAGATTCTTAAGCATCATTATAAAGAAAAATTTGAAGAATAAAATAAAGGATGATGAGGGTGAACCCCTAAATAGTCAAAAAGTGTTGTCTCCCAAGCTATTTGACAACTGGAAGAAGAATCCCATGGAAAACAAGAGGCTGATGACATATGGCAGCAGCAGCAAGAGCACTATGAAGAAGAGGAAGGCAAGCAGTGCAGTGGATGAGCTATCTCACTCTGACTATTCCAAAGTTCCAGAGTCCACTTCTGAGAAGCCATCAAAGAAGAAAGCAAAGGTGGTGAGAAAGTCACCAAAGGTTTCCCAAAGAAGTCTCTCTGTTGAAAAAGAGGAAGAAGAAAAAAAAGAAGAAAAAGAAACTGAAAGTCCTATGGCTGACCCCCCCAAGTAGCCATTCTGCTGATAAGGAAGGATCAGGATCTAGAAAAGGAGAAGCATCTGGATCTCTTATTGTTGAATCCCCAAGGAGTCCTTCTGCTGAGTTAGAGGATTTAGAATCTAAAGAAAGGGAAGAACCTGGACGTAGATTCAAAAGGAAAAAGGATGATGTCTGATAGTTCCAGAAGTGATCAGAATGAAAAGACTGCAAGTGGATCTGAATCAGAAGAGGAATATACTAATGAGTCGGTTGAAGGGAGCCTGCACCAGTCTGACTCTAGATCAGGAAATGAAGGAAGGGAAGAAGATTCTAGTTCTGAAGATCAGGAGCCAGATGACTTTCATGTTCCTTCTCCTGCAAAGATTAAAACAAGAATAGTGGTGGAAGTATATGATGAAACACAAAAGGTGCTACCAGGTAGATGGGTAGACCATGGCAATGAAAGAATCAACGTGATAAGGATGTCCACGGCAGATATGCTCATCAATCTTCAAAATATGAAGTTGGACATTTCAACCGTGATATATGATAATAATTCTAAGAATCATCTGATAAGGTGGTTCTATCCGTTGATGCCATGGCGGAAGGCATCCATTCCTGGAGACAAAAGTTACTTCAGATGGTGCTACTCACACTTTCCCAACCTGGAGCTGGTATCGCAAAACTTTCCAAGGGTCAAATGATATGGAACCAAGCTGATCAGAGACTAGCCTCACTTCAAGGTCTACCAACAAGCCAGCAACATCTACATTCCCTACGATCTTCTAGAAGGCTTAGATGGTGGAAAGATCACATCGAAGTCCACAATCGTAGAGCCTCTGCACTCTACCATTGGAAGTGATCGAGCTCATCCTGTGAAGTCAAACCCTGCTCTAGCAATGCTATCAGATATCCCTTTATCCTCTAACGGCGAATGGTATTCAAATCTCTATGAGATTCTCACTGCATTTAAAGCTCTCTCTAAGAGTGAGAAACGCGGAGTCCAATTAGCTGTTCAGTAGGATACTGCCCAACCAAATGTCCAAACTCTTCAAGAGCAAGAGTTACTAAAAAACTCTGAAGAATTGGTTAAGAAATTATCTCTCATTGCTGTAGAAGCTAAGATCTTGTCAGGAGGAGAAGACAATGAGCTTCACAACAAGCTTCAGTTCACAATCTCTAATATATCTCTCAAGCATCAACAGAGAGATCAAATCTATCTGAAGTCCATAAGGGATTATAAGGAAGAAGCCCTACAAGCTCAGAAGCAAAGTGAAGAATCCATTCTATCTTTCTCTGAGAAGATAGACACTCTGAATTAGTCTCTCTCCCTACAGCTGGAGCTCAGCCAACAAGAACTCAAGATTAAAGTTGGCAACTCATCTCACCTGATGGAGCAGCTTATGTCTAATGTTCAGCATCTCTCTGAAGTGATTGATGATAAAAAGGGGGAGAAAAAGAGGTACTCAAGGAGGCACTCGAAGAGAAGAATGAAGACAGAGGAGAGGAAAAGAGCAAGAGCAGAAGCAGCAAAGCAAAGCACCTGAAGGGGAGGCAAAAGAATGACAAGGAAGCATTAGTAAAGTCATCCTCTGAGGGGGAGCTGAAAGAATATGACTTCTGTGACGCCCCCAGAATAGGTCCAGTCAACCCAACCCATTCTGAGTCTCTAAGAAATACATGGTACAAAATTCAAATACAAATCTTTTATATCCAATTGTCGTAGACCACACATAAAGTGTGAGTTTTAATATGAATACAGTACTCACACTCCTTATCAATGATACGTTACATAAAGGTACAGTCAATAACTGTTTTAGGAATTAAAATATTTGGAAAATGCTCAAGGAAACCTTCGTACATAGGAGGTCATGCCTCTAAATTATAATAGATAACGTAGGACTTGAGAATTAACCTTGGTTGACCTAATAGACCCCAAAGAAGAACGAAAAGAATACTATCATACTCATTCCAATGGTGGGTATTCTCTTGCCATATAATTATCTCAATTTTCTCAAAGTGAGGATTATATTCCAACCATACTCCAAGATTATATAGGTAGTGCTCATAAATATAATCAGCAAGTGGATGCGCACAACCATGTCTTATAATAACATGAAGTTGTATGTGGTTAGATATCTTGTATGGTAGTGACAACACACCGTTCCAAATTCGGGTTCACCTCACTGTTTTATGGGAAACTTCAACAGTTATAGACCATCGTTCTATTCCCTTGTTATTCCCGCTCGACCCAACTACACTCTTATTACCTGAAAGAAATTGTGAAGCAAAAGGGTGAGCACAAATAGCCCAGTAAAGAATATTATAACTAAAGATAATTAAATTATCAATAGTCTTCATCAGTAATGAATCAGATCTTTAGAACCTTAATCCTCAACAGTGAAAAATCTGATAGAATACAATAGACAACAAGTTTTAGATCAACAACTGCAGCGGAACAGGCAATCCATTAGAAGAGTCAAGTAGAACATAATGTCTACTATCTTCTCCATGTTAAAAGTCCACCAACAATATTTTGTCCCTGTAACATCAATCAACAGTTCCTCTCCACAATCATGTAAATAGTTCATGATCATAATTATGTTGATAAATTCCTCTTCGCACCAAAGACGAAAATAATTTTCATCACCTGTCTTTACTTGAAACACCAAAGATTATGGTTATACCGAATCACAGTTTCTTTTCATAATCATGCTAATAAATTCATCTTTGCACTCAAGCCAAAGATATTCATTTGTAACATCAATGGTCATGATTATACTAGTTTACAACCTTTAGTCATAATCATGTTAGTCAATTCATCTTTACACTACGGGCCAAAGATATTTAACAGTAACATCAAAGGTCATAATCATGCCAAACACCTGTCCATCTTTGCACTACGGGCCAAGATATTCATCAATCAACAGTTCATCTTTGCACTACGGGCCAAAGATATTCATCAATCAATAGTTCATCTTTGCACTACAGGCCAAAGATATTCATCAATCAACAGTTCATCTTTGTACTACGGGCCAAAGATATTCATCAATCAACAGTTCATCTTTGCACTACGGGCCAAAGATATTCATTAATCAACAGTTCATCTTTGCACTACGGGCCAAAGATATTCAAGTTTCATATTTCAAAGATAACGATTAAAATTTAATAAGAAGATTTAGGTAAATACAAATTCAAGTGAAATGATATTAGATGAAACACAAATCTCAAAGAAATATCTAATCATTTCAGAATTTGTAGATGCAATATTTATAACCATGTTGATCAATTCACCTTTGCACTCAAGCTAAAGATATTCAATTGTAAGATCAATGGTCATGATCATACCAGTCAACAATTCATCTTTGCACTACTGGCCAAAGAGAACCCATAGTCATGGTCATACCAATAATCTACCCATCTTTACACTCAAGTCAAAAAGAACTTCCATCACCATAATTATAAAATATAATCAAGGATAAATATTAGAGAATTATAATTCCATTTATCCAGAATTCAAGAATATCCAAATTATCGACATGAAGATAAAAACATGGATCCAATCAAAAATTAAAAAAAATATTTTTTTTACCGTGAATAGTATCCCATGAATAGTAACCCGTGAATAGTAACCCGTGAATAACACTCTGTGAATAGTAACTCATGAATAGTAACTCGTGAATAGTAACCTATGAATAGTAACTCGTGAATAGTACCCCATTATGAAAAGATTAAAATTTCCATAAGAAGTTCAGGCCAATATTCCAGTGAAATAATATTTCATACGAGTATGAAAGAATATACGAAACTGTAAAATGAATTTTCACCCATCATGCGGTAATCCGCGTAGACAGATCATTTCAACAATTTAATATAAATGAATACGAAGGATTATTCACCATGCATGCGGTAGTCCGCGTAGACAAGTTACTCCCACAGCTTAATAAAAAAATAAATACGAAGGAATCACCATGCATGCGGTAGTCCGCGTAGACAGGTTATTCCCACAGATTAGTAAGGACTAAAATAAATACGAAAGATTATTCACCATACATGCGGTAATCCGCGTAGGCAGGTTATTCCCACAGATTAATAAAGAATGAATACGAAGGATTATTTACCATGTATGCGGTAATCCGCGTAGACAGGTTATTCCCACAGCTTAATAAGGAATAGAATAACAACCCTTACGAGTATTGAAAGAAAATAACATTCTTTATCAATACGAAATAAATAATACCCCTTACGAGAAAAATCATATCCCTTACTTCAGTAGAAGATTAAATACTAAAATAGTAATAGAATACTCTTCTTCTTTCTCTCTTATTCTCTCTCTATAGCTTGATTATAACTTTGCTCTTCAAAATGGTATCAAAAATATGAATGGATGGAGGAGTATTTATAGGCTAGAAAAAATATTGGTTAATTACACTTTAGTACCTCCATCTTTGTCATAATTTTTAATTTAGTCCTTCAAGTTTATAAATCTTGCACCTCCACCCCTGCAACCACCCACCAACTATTTATTATCCACCAATAAGTGGGTCTCACATGTTAACCACCCATTAATTGCTCGTTTATCCGATTAATTCTTTGTTTGGTCAATTTTAACATCCGAAAATCAACTATTATCGAAATAAATGTCGATTTCCACTAACATTAATATTCCCAATACAATGAAAATATTTTTATCAACCATTCATCAATTTATTATTTAGATTAATATTACAGAATCACAATAATGACAACCAGGTCGTTCCCAGGAAAGCGGGGGCCTTCCGATAAGGATTTATCCTTACTGGCGCGCAATTAACTAACCCCTTTTCTAGACAGAATTTTCTAGACATTGTCAATAATGCTATCTAATAATATCATTTAAATAATATAAATGATAATTATTGATTTAATAATATAAAATATTGTGCAGATGATACTGTGACAATAATTGAATCAATAATATGAGATATTGTGCAACAACTACTGTAGCAATTATTGAATACTAAGTGACTTCTTACGTAAGCATCAATAATCAAAGATATTGTGCAATACCGTGTGCTACTTTGCAACAACGTGTATTACTGTATTTTTATAACAGTTTAATGGTAAAAGTTTTGCCGTGAAAATGTTATTTCTGTTGCTTTCTTTATCCGACAATTATTTCGTTGTGGGGTCCACCAAAGACTGCGCCGTCGTACGAATATTCTCCGACAAAAGAATATTCTCTGACACAACGAATATTTTATAATAACTTGCTTATTTTGTAAAATTTTCACATATCACCCTTAACTTTAACCTTTTTTCAATTTAACCATTAACTAAATAGAATAATAATTCTAAGAAAAATTTAATACTTTCATTTCATAAAATTCGGGGTCTTACAATCTCCCCTCCTTATGAAATTTCATCCTCGAAATTTACGTACCTGGTAATTCGAAGAGGTGAGTATACCTTGCTTTCATTCCAGATTCTATCTTCCCGGTCATTTCTTCTGTATCATGATTTCTCCATTGCTCATTCTAGAATACAGCTTCAAAACAAAGATTAATTGATATATCATAATTTGTCAATTTATTAAGTAAGAAAATTCAGCTTAGGTAAGTCACACACTAGCGAAGTATATTGCTCGTCTCTCCCCTCCTAGTTCTAGATTCAAATCTCCGCCAGCGACCATATCCCTAAGCTCTGATACCATTTGTGACGCCCCCAGAGTAGGTCCAGTCAACCCAACCCATTCTGAGTCGCTAAGAAATACATGGTACAAAATTCAAATACAAATCTTTTATATCCAATTGTCATAGACCACACATAAAGTGTGATTTTTAATATGAATACAGTACTCACACTCCTTATCAATGATACGTTACATAAAGGTACAGTCAATAACTGTTTTAGGAATTAAAATATTTGGAAAATGCTCAAGGAAACCTTCGTACATAGGAGGTCATGCCTCTAAATTATAATAGATAACGTAAGACTTGAGAATTAACCTTGGTTGACCTAATAGACCCCAAAGAAGAACGAGAAGAATACTATCATACTCATTCCAATGGTGGGTATTCTCTTGCCATATAATTATCTCAATTTTCTCAAAGTGAGGATTATATTCCAACCATACTCCAAGATTATATAGGTAGTGCTCATAAATATAATCAGCAAGTGGATGCGCACAACCATGTCTTATAATAACATGAAGTTGTATGTGGTTAGACATCTTGTATGGTAGTGACAACACACCGTTCCAAATTCGGGTTCACCTCACTGTTTTATGGGAAACTTCAACAGTTATAGACCATCGTTCTATTCCCTTGTTATTCCCGCTCGACCCAGCTACACTCTTATTACCTGAAAGAAATTGTGAAGCAAAAGGGTGAGCACAAATAGCCCAGTAAAGAATATTATGACTAAAGATAATTAAATTATCAATAGTCTTCATCAGTAATGAATCAGATCTTTAGAACCTTAATCCTCAACAGTGAAAAATCTGATAGAATACAATAGACAACAAGTTTTAGATCAACAACTGCAGCGGAACAGGCAATCCATTAGAAGAGTCAAGTAGAGCATAATGTCTACTATCTTCTCCATGTTAAAAGTCCACCAACAATATTTTGTCCCTGTAACATCAATCAACAGTTCCTCTCCACAATCATGTAAATAGTTCATGATCATAATTATGTTGATAAATTCCTCTTCGCACCAAAGACGAAAATAATTTTCATCACCTGTCTTTACTTGAAACACCAAAGATTATGGTTATACCGAATCACAGTTTCTTTTCATAATCATGCTAATAAATTCATCTTTGCACTCAAGCCAAAGATATTCATTTGTAACATCAATGGTCATGATTATACTAGTTTACAACCTTTAGTCATAATCATGTTAGTCAATTCATCTTTACACTACGGGCCAAAGATATTTAACAGTAACATCAAAGGTCATAATCATGCCAAACACCTGTCCATCTTTGCACTACGGGCCAAGATATTCATCAATCAACAGTTCATCTTTGCACTACGGGCCAAAGATATTCATCAATCAATAGTTCATCTTTGCACTACAGGCCAAAGATATTCATCAATCAACAGTTCATCTTTGTACTACGGGCCAAAGATATTCATCAATCAACAGTTCATCTTTGCACTACGGGCCAAAGATATTAATTAATCAACAGTTCATCTTTGCACTACGGGCCAAAGATATTCAAGTTTCATATTTCAAAGATAACGATTAAAATTTAATAAGAAGATTTAGGTAAATACAAATTCAAGTGAAATGATATTAGATGAAACACAAATCTCAAAGAAATATCTAATCATTTCAGAATTTGTAGATGCAATATTTATAACCATGTTGATCAATTCACCTTTGCACTCAAGCTAAAGATATTCAATTGTAAGATCAATGGTCATGATCATACCAGTCAACAATTCATCTTTGCACTACTGGCCAAAGAGAACCCATAGTCATGGTCATACCAATAATCTACCCATCTTTACACTCAAGTCAAAAAGAACTTCCATCACCATAATTATAAAATATAATCAAGGATAAATATTAGAGAATTATAATTCCATTTATCCAGAATTCAAGAATATCCAAATTATCGACATGAAGATAAAAACATGGATCCAATCAAAAATTAAAAAAAATATTTTTTTACCGTGAATAGTATCCCATGAATAGTAACCCGTGAATAGTAACTCGTGAATAACACTCTGTGAATAGTAACTCAGTGAATAGCACCCCATTATGAAAAGATTAAAATTTCCATAAGAAGTTCAGGCCAATATTCCAGTGAAATAATATTTCATACGAGTATGAAAGAATATACGAAACTGTAAAATGAATTTTCACCCATCATGCGGTAATCCGCGTAGACAAATCATTTCCACAATTTAATATAAATGAATACGAAGGATTATTCACCATGCATGCGGTAGTCCGCGTAGACAGGTTACTCCCACAGCTTAATAAAGAAATGAATACGAATGGTTAATCACCATGCATGCGGTAGTCCGCGTAGACAGGTTATTTTCACAGATTAATAAGGACTAAAATGAATACGAAAGATTATTCACCATGCATGCGGTAATCCGCGTAGGCAGGTTATTCCCACAGATTAATAAAGAATGAATACGAAGGATTATTCACCATGCATGCGGTAATCCGCGTAGACAGGTTATTCCCATAGCTTAATAAGGAATAGAATAACAACCCTTACGAGTATTGAAAGAAAATAACATTCTTTATCAATACGAAATAAATAATACCCCTTACGAGAAAAATCATATCCCTTACTTCAGTAGAAGATTAAATAGTGAAATAGTAATATAATACTCTTCTTCTTTCTCTCTTATTCTTTCTCTATAGCTTGATTATAACTTTGTTCTTCAAAATGGTATCAAAAATATGAATGGATGGAGGAGTATTTATAGGCTAGAAAAAATATTGGTTAATTACACTTTAGTACCTCCATCTTTGCCATAATTTTTAATTTAGTCCTTCAAGTTTATAAATCTTGCACCTCCACCCCTGCAACCACCCACCAACTATTTATTATCCACCAATAAGTGGGTCCCACATGTTAACCACCCATTAATTGCTCGTTTATCTGATTAATTCTTTGTTTGGTCAATTTTAACATCTGGAAATCAACTATTATTGAAATAAATGTCGATTTCCACTAACATTAATATTCTCAATACAATGAAAATATTTTTATCAACCATTCATCAATTTATTATTTAGATTAATATTATAGAATCACAATAATGACAACCAGGTCGTTCCCAGGAAAGCGGGGGCCTTCCGATAAGGATTTATCCTTACTGGCGCGCAATGAACTAACCCCTTTCCTAGACAAAACTTTCTAGACATTGTCAAGAATGCTATCTAATAATATTATTTAAATAATATAAATGACAATTATTAATTTAATAATGTAAAATATTGTGCAGATGATACTGTGACAATAATTGAATCAATAATATGAGATACTGTGCAACAACTACTGTAGCAATTATTGAATACTGAGTGACTTCTTACGTAAGCATCAATAATCAAAGATATTCTACAATACCGTGTGCTACTTTATATTTTTATCACCGTGTATTCTAACAGTTTAATGGTAAAAGTTTTGCTGTGACGAACGAGATTTTTGTAATGTAATTTGAATATTTATTGAATTAAATGAATATTTTTTGATGATTTAATTATTGAGTTAAATAATTAATTGATGAATTTGTGATAGATTAATTTAATTATATGTGTTACATTGATTAAATTATTGTGAAGAAATTTTTTATATTCAATGATGCACTTAACTGAGCTTATTTGATTTAATATATTAATTAATAAGCATAATGTGTTCTAATTAATTTGATAATTAATTAGAGATTTAATGATTTGGTATAATTAATGAATGAGAATTTTAATTATGTGACTATATGATTTAATATGGATTTATGCTATTTTATTTAAGTGATTTAAATAACATTATTTGATTTAATTGGGTGTGACATTAAAACTATATTATAAAGCTTTAATTAAATTAATGGAAAGGGAGAATAAGAGAGCTAGCAAACATGGCCCTAAGGGGTGTTGCACCAGTTAACCCATTACGGATTAACTGACTCCACTCACCCATTACTCACCCACTATACTTATTATACGTACTATACTATACATATACCGTATACATCAGACTTATATTTTTATATTACAAACAAAGAAATGAGAGAATTTCAGAGAGAAACTTAGAGAGAAATACACAGAGAGAATTGAGATATTGAGAAATAGAATCCATATCGTCTTCACAGAGTTTGCAAGGGGTAATTCCTTTGTCCCAATTTTATTTCACATACTATGTTTCCTTTATTAACATATATTCTGAGTTCTCTGTGTATAGGAAGAATTTGCAATTGTAGATTGTATGCTCATATATGTGTTATTGTATGATTATAACATGTTTTATATTTGGTATGAATGGTTTAAAATAGTTGAATTCATGAAATTAGGCCTTAATTGGGTTTACGAAAAGTAACAGAGTTTTCCATTTACGTGCTTTAAAAATTCTCTGTGAATGGAAAAATTGATATTTGTTCATTATATGGCTATATGTGCGTTCATATGTGTTTATAACATATTATAAACACATATACGTAGATTGTATGCTCATATATATGTTATTGTATGATTATAACATGTTTTATATTTGGTATGAATGGTTTAAAATAGTTGAATTCATGAAATTAGGCCTTAATTGGATTTACGAAAAGTTACAGAGTTTTCCATTTACGTGCTTTAAAAATTCTCTGTGAATGAAAAAATTGATATTTGTTCATTATATGGCTATATGTGCGTTCATATGTGTTTATAACATATTATATGCCATATATGCATAACTTCAGTGATCAAACCATCGAATTTTGTTATATTTGGATTTTCAAAATTACAGAGTCGTATATATGGCCATATGGCCCTTACGTACAATTTTTATACCATGAATCGATGGTTTAACTTTGAATTAACACTTACATATGATTGTACACGTGTATACGAACAAAACGGAAGTTAAACGAACGAATTCGGTGTTATAACGAATCCGTAACGTTGAATTTCTTATTTTCCTTCAAAACTTTACAAAATACTGAAAAAAGTGAAATTAAATGTTGTGATTTGTGTAATTATGTGAAGTAAAGTGTTAAAAGCATGCTTAGAACATTGTATGATATTTCTGTAAATTCTATATCTCATGGGTATCCTTAAAATTCATTACGTTAGTTTAATTTGGATTTATTTGGGCTGCTCTGTGTGTTATTCGCGAACTAGGAAAACTGAGCCTGCGTCGCCGCGCGGCCGCGCCGCTTCAAGGCATACTTGACGAGCGCCCGCGCCCTGCCTCGCGGCCGCGCCGATCCAAAGGGTAACTGGCACGCGGCCGCGCCCCCTGCAGAAAACTAAAAAATTTTCTAAGTGTTCGTGTGATCAAAGATGTGTTTTAAAAACCTAATGTGATGAACATGAAGACATGTTAAGCATATAATAGATGTTAATAACTTATATTATGTGAGTAATTAATAAGTTAATTGCATGACTTAAATCGTTAATCGTAAAGTCTAATAACATGTTCGAAGACCAATGTTGTAATTCGATAAGTATATCGAATTTATTATTAATCTATGTTGTGAATGGATGGTTATGTAGGACTAAGTAAAGGACGTGAATTATAACTTGTAGCTTGTGCGAGAGGCAAGTATCTTATCCCTAACTTATTGTTATTAAGCAAGTTCCTAACTTTACTTTCATTGAACAAACTTTCTAAATTCAAGGTTATCGATTGAACAAGTTCTTATCCTTGTTTATTCAAGTTAAGATTTTCATATGAGATATTGTTATTCCTTTAAGTATTACTTCAGTTATACAATACGTATTCGATTGTATACTCTTAAGATTTATTGTTCAAGTTGAATATCGATGTTATTGTTGAACCTTATAGGACTAGTGAACCCTTATTGATTCGACTAGTCCATAGTTGATGAACGTTTCAAATTCTAGAATACTTATTGAGCTTATCCAAACCAAACTTCCTTTGGTGCGGACTCTGATGTCAAAACTGAGATGAACAACCCTGTAAAGGGGATTATTTACGCTTTAGCGTTGAGATATTGTGCACAGTATGGTACTAAGGGCTGATCCCCCTAAGTACGAGAAGTAGAGTCCATAGTCTTATGACTGTTAAAGGTTTGAAGTTTAACACTTTACAACCTAGGACATAGTTTGAGGTCTTATGACCCTCAGATGTTCTTTTGATTTCTGTTATTTATCCTCGAGTCAAAAGTTGAGTTTCTTTATTCAGATGTCTTTGATTCACTCGCATGTTATTATATTGTTGTCATATTATTATACTTGTGGGCAATCGTGCTCACTCTTGCGTAATAATAACATTGCAGTTAAGAACGAAAGGTCCGACGAGCCTTCTACTAGCAAAGGCAAGGGCAAAGTCAACAAGTGATGAAGACTTGTTGTTTATTTTATATGTTTATGTTTCAGCTCTATGTTAAAGTTGTGTAAGACTATTTATTTGTTATGTTCCGCACAAATGTTTAAGGTTAGTATTACCTGGGATTTATGTATTTATTTTCAGATGTTGTAACCCCATAAAGGGAGGATTATTTCTATTTATTTCATGGTTTGCATTTATTATGGGTAGATAGATAGATGATATTTGTACAATGAACACCAAGTCCCGTGGAAATTGAAGTACCCGGATTTGGGGGTGTCACATTTGCCGTGAAAATGTTATTTCTGTCGCTTTCTATATCCGACAATTATTCCGTTTTGGGGTCCACCAAAGACTGCGCCGTCGTACGAATATTCTCCGACAAAAGAATATTCTCCGACACAACGAATATTTTATGACAACTTGCTTATTTTGTAAAATTTTCACATATCACCCTTAACTTTAACCTTTTTTCAATTTAACCATTAACTAAATATAATAATAATTCTAAGAAAAATTTAATACTTTCATTTCATAAAATTCGGGGTCTTACAACTTCATAGAGACAAGATGTGAGGGGGAGCCAAAGCAAGATGAAGATGAAGCAATGAGGCATTCATCTAAGGGGGAACATAATGAAGAAAAAAAGAAAGAAGAGTAGCTGAACAGAAAGCATCCAGAAGATATATAAGGAGCAGACATTGAAAAAGAGAAGGTACATTTCTTTTTGTAATAGTATGTTCTGGATCCAGGATGTAGAGTGTCATGTCATGTAAGTTAAATTTTTATCAATGACATTCATGATATCTGTTTTAGTAATACAGCTGCTCACTGTATATTAAGATTCATTCATCGCATACATATGCACTTAATGTTTTTTGTCATAATCAAATAGGGGGAGATTGTTAGGAATATGCATGAGAATGTTATTCCTATTTATATAAGATTTGATTATGATCTTAATGAATGAATATGCAAATATTTCTGCATTGATGAAAGGTGTAAAGTCCTTAATAGATGATAGACATATGTACAAGGAATTAGAATGAAAAGATCAAATGTGTTAGGTTGATCCTACATAAACAAACAGCTTTGTAAAGTCCTTTAAAAGATTACAATGTACAAGGACTATGAATAGAAAGATCAAGCTTGTTAGGTTGATCTTATAACATGTAATAAATAGGTCAGTCTGATCGTCGAGCACTGCACCAGCCTTCGTAGTCTGCCAAGAGAGACAGGGTAGAATCGTGGTGTGTTGAGGAAGACTTTCTCGAAGCCGTAGTTTGTAGAGGAAGCCAAGTTCAGAATCGTGGAGACAACCTGTCATAATGCCTGCTGAGCCAAGTCAAGAATTGTAGGCCTCACTCAAAGTCGTGGAGCCTGTAGATCATATCAGAGGCAGAAATCATAATCGGGCAGATCAGTCAAGAGACTGCAATTGTTGAAGAAAACGTAGTCTATCATATGATCTGCTCTCAGAGTCGTAAACTACACTCGGAGTCATAGTGTCTGTAGAAGTCCAAAGCAAGATCGTAGTCTGCAGAACAAAAGCCAGATCGCAGTCTGTAGAACAAGGCTTAAATGTAGTCAGTTAAATACTCACAATACCAAGGAAGAATCGTAGAGACTACACGATTCTCAACAGCTAAGCATTCTTGAAATATATACTAAGATCTCAATCTAGTAAAGAGCAGTCAAGGTTCAGACAGCAGTCTACCTAAAGAAGATCAAAAAGCAACTTCTGAATGGCCTACAAGCAAACAGAATATCAAAACACCAACTCTATCAGCAAGAATGATTGAGAAGTGAAGCCATTCAGGAGAAGTCTTCTACAAGCGATCTTTAGAAGACAATGAATGAAGTGACTATCAAAAGGAAGACAACGATTGTAGTGTCTGTCAAACCAATAGAACACAACGATTATAGTGGTGACTACGATCGTGGTGTTTGCCAAATGAGCAGCAGAAACTATTGTAGCATATACAGAGATATTGGCCAACCTATAGAGAACAGACTAAAAGGATTGTCTATGCTTAGTCTCACCATGAAGTGTGAATGGGAGATCACAGGGTAAAATGTTGAGAGAGCTGAGCACGACTAATCAGAAGAGTCTTACAAACCAGAAGGGCCAAAGCAGTCAGCCAAGTTATCTGTTCCTGATGCGAGTCAAGGCAAGCAGAATTGTTGCAGCACTGCAAGAGTGAAGAGCGATAGGCTCTACATTGTCAATCCAAAGAACACTCTCGGAATCGTAGTGTTGTCAAAACCATTCAACGAGCAACGATCTACAGGAAAACTACGATCAAGCACATAGATGTCTGCATCAGAATCATGGAGTTCGGTCATCTGAATATTGAGTCTCAACAATGTCTTAATATGAAGACTGGCAATCGAACGTTGCAGATTAAGAACATCGATGCAGTTAGTCAACTCCTTTGGTTCGGATCGAGGAAACAAAAAGGAGCAATAAAGGTGACTACCAGCCTGACTTGTGAAAGTGACATCTCAGAGGTGGTAGGTGAAGTAGCAGACTGATGTGTCATGAAAGTCAAAAAGGTGTTGTCACGTCATGTCTAGCAGTCTGTACTAAATAACTCAGGATCCTTGAAGCAATTCAAATAGCTTCCAATGGCTATATTCCAACGGCTGATGGAGGAGTATATAACAGCTGAAGCTTCAAAGGTGAAGAGTTGTTGACTCTACGAGAGTTCTACAGAGCTTAATAGAAAATGTCTCAGTGGCAGTGAGACTACTACAATAGAAGTGAAGCAGACATGATGAAGAGCTTTAACTGCTAAAGGCTTCACTCAACAAGAAGAAGAATGCCAATCACAATGGCATCTGAGCTGAGAGCCGAGAAGGCCAAAAAGATAAGTAAAAGAGTGGCAGATCAGAAAGCAGATTTCCAGGGCCACTCGAGGATTCATCATGAATAACCGGAGCTAAAGAGAAGTAGATACAGAACCGAATTTTCACACAAGATAACTAGTGTTCAAAGGATGCTAAGTACCAGATGGAGTCTACCTAAAGTACAAAGACTTAGCCAATCCCTAATGGTGATAGTGTGTAAAGCTGAAATCAGATGAAGTCAAGCCTCAACAACAAAGATGAGCTACACCAAGGAATATGTGATAGACTGCTAAGTACTCAAGGATGTCGATCTTTATGTACATCTTAGCAGTCCATCAATAGTGATCCAGTCTCGATGCAGAATGCCAGAAGATTACACCAAGCTGCTAAGTACCAGAGAATGAACAAAGCATCAAGTCATCTTAGCAGCTCAGCACCAACAACAACAAATCAACAAACAACCAGGGCCTGAGGGGTCCTTGTCTTCGTGACTAAAACAAAGTCAAGTCTGCTGGGCTTGCTGAGTACCGGAGGGTACAAGAGATTCTAAGTCTACTTGGCTTAGTCTACAATTCCAAGTCTGCTGGGCTTGAAGATTTCTTAGTGAACTGGAGTTCCAAGGCTGCTGGTCTTGAAGGAATCTTAGTGATTCTAGAGTTACCCCTTTCCTTAGTGGAATCCCTGCTTGTTGAAGCAGAAGAGTGGATTAGGAGCTTTAGTCTCTGAACCACTTAAAATCCCTTGTGTTATTTACTTTATGTCATTTACATTATGCACTATAACTGCTATAACTGTTATAACCTCTTACACCTAAACTAACATTAGAACTAAGTTTTACAAGATATCTTTGAAGGGGATCTTTAACTTATTCTGTTGTGCATGAACTGATTCTTATGTTTGTCATATGCTAATTACTTAGCAATACAAAAGAAATGGAAAAATCTTTTAAAATTAAAAAGGATCTATTAAACCCCCCCCCCCCCTTCTAGATCTATTATGCGCCCTCTAGAAACTAACAGATTAGATAACAAATTATACAATGTGTATAGTTCTCTCAAGACAATAAGAGAATTATGGGATTCCTTGGATAAAAAGTATAAAACAGAAGATGTTGGCATCAATAAGTTTGTAGTTGGTAGGTTTTTGGACTATAAAATGGTGGATTCCAAGGATGTCATCAACCATGTCCAAGAACTACAAGTAATCCTGCATGAAATACATGCAGAAGGTATATCCTTGAGTGAATATTTTCAAGTTACTGCTATAATTGAAAAACTACCACCAATGTGGAAAGATTTCATGAATTATCTCAAGCATAAATGCAAAGAGATGAAAATTAAAGACTTAATCGTGAGATTAAGGATAGAAGAGGACAACCGTGCTTCTGAGAAGAAAGCAAGAAAGACCTTTGTGGAGTACAAAGCCAACATGGTGGAACAAGACCAAAAGTCTAAACAGAGAAAGCACTCCGGAAATGGGCCTCAACATGGAACGAATAAAAAATTCTAAGACAAGTGTTACGTTCCCGAACATAGGGCAAAGGATTGTCGTAAACGTAAAGACCAGAACAAGAAGTCCACACAAGCTAATGTAACAGAAGTAGATGGTCTTCATAAAGACATTTTTGAAATGAACTTATCAGCGGTTGTTTCTGAAGTAAACATGATTAAAATCCAAGGGAATGGTGGGTAGATACTCGAGTAACCAGCCATGTGTGTTCTGACAAGAAGATGTTCTCCACATATCAAGAATTTGAAAATGGAGAACAATTGTACATGGGGAATTCTTCCACATCCAAGATTGCTGGACAAAGAAAGGTGGTTCTGAAGATGACATCTGGCAAGGAACTCACCGTCAATAATGTGCTCTATGTGCCTGATATTAGGAAGAATTTAGTGTCAGGATCTCTTCTTAGCCAAAAGGGATTTAAATTGGTTTTTGTATAGGATAAGTTTGTCCTAACTAAAAATGGGATGTATATGGGGAAGGGATATATGAGTAATGAGCTCTTTAAAATGAATGCAATGACAATTGTACCTTCCAATATTAATAAAAACATATTTTGCTTATATGATTGAGTCTTCTAATTTATGGCATGGTAGATTAGAACATATTAATTATAATACTATACGTAGATTAATTAATATAGAATGTTTGCCAAATGTTAGATTAACTCTAATCATAAATGTGAAGTTTGCGTTGAGGCAAAATTTTGAAAATCTTCTTTTAAATCAATTGAAAGAAGTACGGAACCTCTTGAATTGGTACATACTGATATTTGTAATTTAAAGTATATACAAACAAGAGGGGGTAAAAAATATTTTCTTTCTTTTATAGATGATTGTATAAGATATTATTATATTTACTTATTGAGAAGTAAAGACGAGGCTTTGGAAATGTTTATACATTATAAAAATGAGGTTGAAAATCAACTTGATAAAAAGATCAAGATAATTAGAAGTGATAGAGGTGGAGAATATGAATTTTCTTTTACTGAAATTTGTTCACAACATGATATAATACACCAAACAACTACACCTTATTCACCACAACAAAATGGTGTTACTAAAAGAAAGAATAGAACTTTGAAAGAAATGATGAATGCATTGTTATTAAGTTCTAGGCTACCTCAGAATTTATGGGGGGAAACAATTTTTTCAGCAAACTATATTCTTGATCGAATATCTCAAAAGAAGTCTAATGCATAACGCTATGAATTATTGAAAAGACTTAAGCAGTCTTATAAACACTTAAAAGTGTGGGGGTGTTTAGCAAAAGTAATTGTTTCTCCACCCAAAAAGGTGAAAATAGGACCGAAAATAATATATTGTATATTCATTGGTTATACTAATAATAGCAGTGCATATAGATTTTTATTTAATAAATCAAAAATAGAGAAAATACATGAAAATATTATTATTAAGTCAAAATATGATGAATTCTTTGAACCAATATTTCCTAATAAAAAGGAACAAGAGACAAGTTTTAATGAATAGGAAACAAATTCAAACAAAAGAACCTATGACACTGTTAGTGACAGTGATCATAGATTAGAAGATATTGATCAGCCTAGACGTAGTAAACATGCTAGAATATTAAAATCTTATGGTTCGAATTTTCTAACTTATTTGTTATAAAATGAGCCTCAAACTTATAAAGAAGCGGTATCAAGTCCCGAAACTCCATATTGGAAAGAGACTATAAATAGTGAAGTAAAATCCATATTTTATAATCATACGTGTGAAAACTAGTAAATCTCCCACCTGGCTCTAAATCTCTCTAATACAAGTGGATATTCAAAAAGAAAATGAAAGCAGATGGATCTATAGATAAATATAAAGCGATACTTGTAATCAAAGGATACAAGCAAAATGAGGGTTTGAATTATTTTGATACTTATTCTCCTGTAACAAGAATATCCTCAATTAGGGTGTTAATAACCATTGCAGCTATATATAATTTGGAGATACATCAGATGAATGTGAAAATAACTTTTTTGAATGGTGATTTAAAAAAAGAAATATACATGGAATAACTATAAGGATTTATCGTTCCAAGACAAGAAAAGAAAGTATGTCGGCTTGTGAAGTCCCTTTATGGATTAAAATAAGCACCTAAACAATTACATGAAAAAATTGACAATACAATAATGTCAAATGTTTTCAAGATAAATGAATGTGACAAATGTGAATATGTTAAAAACACTGAGAAAGGGTTTGTCATTATTTGTCTTTATGTATATGCTATGCTCATTATGGGTAGTAATAATGAAATCATTAAAACTACCAAAAAATGTTAAATAATGTGTTTAACATGAAAAACATGGGTGTTGCCGATGTAATATAGGAATTAAAATTTCTAAAACATCGGATGTGTTAGTGTTATCACAATCACACTATATTAAGAAAATACTTGGAAAATTCAATCAATACGATTGCAATACTGTGGGAACACCAGTAGATATAAATCTACACTTGTCTAAAAATAAAGGAGAGAACATATAACAACTCGAGTATACACAAATAATTGGAAGCCTTATGTACGTAATGAATTGTACTAGTCCTGACATAGAATATGATGTCAATAAATTGAGTAGATTTACAAGTAATCCAGGATGAGATCACTGGAAAGAAATTGTAAGAGTTTTAAGGTATTTAAAATACACTCAAAACTTTGGATTGCACTACTCAAGATATCCAAAAGTACTTGAAGAATACTGTGATGCGAACTAGATATCGGATACAAAAAGACTCTAAATCCACAAGTGACTTTGTGTTTACACTAGGTGGAGGAGAAGTATCATAGAAATATTCTAAACAAACATGCATTGCTCGATCAACAATTAAATTTGAGTTTATTGCATTGGATAAGGCTGAAGAAGAAGCTGAGTGACTTCATCACTTTTTAGAAGATATTCCTATGTTGCCTAAACTTGTGCCGACTGTTTGTATCCATTGTAATAGTCAATCAGCAATTGGAAGGGCATAAAGTCACATGTATAATGGTAAGTCTAGAGATATTCGTCGTAGACACAATATCATAAAATAATTGTTCTCTAATGACATTATGTCTATTGAGTACATACAGTCGAAAGAGAATATAGCAGATCCGTTGATTAAAGGTTGGACTAAAGAGCAAGTAAAAATAATATCAAGGAGAATAAGTTTAAAGCCTATAAATAAGGATCGTCATGATGGAAACCCAACTTAGTTAACTGAAGATCGCAAGATCTAGGTTCAAAGGGATAACTAAATTTTGAATGATTCAACGAAATCACTATGAAGAAATTAATTTCTTCTGCTCATTCCTATGATACGAGATAGTGATACCTGCAACGATTTTTAGGATAAACTACGCTTTTAATGATTCTTAAATCTTAATAAACAAGTGGAGTATGACATGATACTCTTATTAAAAATCACTTATGTGAGTGTGAATTGAGCCAATTATATGAGAATGATAAAACTATATTTCTCTAAAGCACTCATAAATCCGAGATTGTTCGGGGCCGAAATGAGCAAAATCATGAGAACCAAACAATGTCTGGAAAGATTCTATGTGAATTTCTATTGTCTCGATTTACACAAACGGTTGGACAGCTCAAGACATCATATTCACTGGACAACCAGTAAACCCAATAGTATTTTACAAGGGAATGTTCAAAGCCAAAAGTCACCTCTATATACAGATGATTTCCAATTTTATCTCTCTCAGAGTCTGCATAACATTTGCATAAGGCTGACAATCAATTTCATTCATGTGGGGGATTGTTAGAATTTGAGCATAATTTGAAGTGAGTTTCATTAATAATTTGAAATGAATCCACATATCAATGTGTTCTACTAGCTCCATGAGTAGATTAAAATTAAGTATTTGGAAGCTCAAATCCATGGGATAATGAATGAGAAATTAATTCCCAAAGATCACCTTTGGAAATGATAATAAATAATTATGGGAAGTTAAGTCCCACATCGATTAAGAACAAAAGTTTGAATGGGTTTATATACAATAGTTTCTCTTGGGTTTGGGCCCCAAGGGACATGTCAACGTCGGGAAAAAATTCGCGGGTCGGATCACAACCCGGATCTTTCTCTCTTCTTAAGTTATCTCTATCCTTACTCTTTTTATTTGTGAAAAAAGTTTTGAAGGGTTTTTTGGAAAAGGCCAACATATATCATGTCGACGATTGAACGTTTTACAGAGTCGCTAGTTGGTAGATTTGAAATGGTTGTACCAACTCAACCGAGTTTTGTTTGAAAAAGGCCCAATTGTTGGACACTGTCGAAACTTGATCTTTGAAAACAAAGTTTTAGTTCGGGGGCTTGGTTAAGTGTGGGGAAGGTGTTAGGCACCCCACAACTCCCGTGTAAACACGATACCGCATCTTTTCAATATTTTCCTTTTAAATCTGCAATGTGTGTGTGTGATTGCTGGAAGAAATTAGGCCTATGTTTGATTGAAAGCATGTATATACATCATTGAACCTATATACGAAGGGTTTGATTTGATTTGCAAAAAGTCTTTGATTTGATTTGCAAAAGTGTTTGATTTGATTTGCAAAAGCATTTCTTTTCGATAAGATTATTTAAATGATGTTTTGAAAGAAGGTTTTCAAACCCTTACGCTAACATAGGAATTGAAGCATATTGATACTTTAGTTTTATCTTTTCAGCCTTTTGGCTCAATTTGAATGGTGATTGTCGGGCTGCGAAGCATCCTCGACCATAAAATATATACAAGTGTCGGTCTTCTCATGGGCATGACAGCCATCAGAGTGACTCTGACACGACAAACCATATTTTCACTATGTTGAGACCTTAAATCCGGATAACTGTTTTAAGATCTTTTGTATGTACATTTTTTTACAGAAAAACTGGCAGAGTAGATTTGTAAAGTGCAGTTTGTCCATCGTGGGAATCAGATTCTGATCAATTGGATCATGAATCCCACGATTCCTAGGCTCACATAGGGAGGCCAATAAACCTGCACAGCTCAAATTTGTACAGAAAAAAGATATATATCCAAATATTGCCGAACCAATGATTCATTCAGTAAATCCTGGTTCGCACATGGCCGAAGCGTCTCGTTCCCACTAGATAGCGATCTAAGGGCCACGAGGTAGCTTTTATAACTGAAACTAGAAAAATACTAGATTTAAATAAATCTCAGCCATTCTAGCTTCCCGGTTCCTTCTGGACCTATTTTGAACCGTTTGAAAGCTAGAGTTGGCGAGATTTAAATAAATCTAGTTCGCTCGCAGAAATGTTAGTGTCAATTCATATCAAATGAATATTTAAAGTAATAATTTAATAAAAATGAGTAAAGCAATATATATATATATATATATATAATTATATATAAGAAAGCTGTAAAGGGCGATGGGTTTTCACGCCGGTGCCCGGACTGAAATATAAATATATATATATATATATATAAGCTGTATAAAAGCCACGGAATGATCCAGGCTGGACAAAATGTAAATATATATAGAAAAGCAGTAAAGGGCGGTGGATTTTCACTCCGAGGCCCGGACTAAAATATAAATATATATTTATAAAAGCTGTATAAAGTCACGGAATGATCCAGGCTGGACAGAATGTAAAAAAATAGTAAAGGGCGATGGGTTTTCACTCCGAGGCCCAGACAAAAATATAAATATATATATATTTAAATATAGACAGAAAAATAATCAAACCAGGACTAAGAAGATAACCCAGTAATGGTGAATGGTGCCAAAAACAGTAAAAAGGCCACAGAATGATTCCGGCCAAACTGGAATGTAAATATATATATTTATAATTAAATATAGACAGAAAAGTAGTCAAATCAAGACTGGGAAGATAATCCAGTGTGGTGAATGTTGCTTATATATGCATATATATATAAAAGCAGTAAACTACCGCGGATTTGACATCCAGGCTTGACAGAATTGAAAAGTTAGTATATATACAGTTAAATATAAACAAAAAAAGGCCAAACCCAGATTGGGAAGATAACTCAGTTCGGCGTAGTTGCTCAACACGAAGATATTAGTATATGTAAGCTGTTGGAAGCGACGGATCGTCAATCCGAGTTGTAGAAATGCCCAAAAAAATGCGTTTAGGTACTAAAATGTACCAAAAGTTAACAAAAACGGCCACAGAACTGAGTTCTGGGCATATTTAGAAAACAAAACTTGATATGCAAGTGTATAAAAGTCCGAAGAAGTAATAATAACTTTCTGATCGTAAAAATACTCACAATGGACTGCTACACGAGCTTTTTGCCAAATCGTAGGCTTTAAACGTCCAAATCTACCGGTTATGTTCTGATATGTGGTAGTATGTGGGTATATCTACGTGTTAGAGTGAAAAATTTTGGATTTGGAAGATAAGAAAATAGTTGGAAAGCCAAACGGGCAGGGGTTCGGAGCGTTTCTGAATTTTCAAATGAGCTGGGGGGTCACCACTTATTTATAGACCCAGGAGCCTCCACTCTACTTGCTGCTGCCGCAGGTAGAGGTGCAGCTCCACGTGGCATGGGCCTCGTGGTGGTTTCAGTTGCATTGAAGTACGTGCACTCAGAGCAAAGCGATGTCAGGTTCGAAACTTTCTAACTTTTGATCGGAGCGTCCGTTTGAGGCGTGTTGTACCTTTTCGGAAAGCCCTCGTCGAGAGTGTCACAATGACATGGGATAAACATTTTTTGGGTCCAAGAAGACGGGTTCATAACCAGGTCTTCAATTCCCTGGAGTTTATCCGTTGAGCTGTCTTGCGCTGTTTGCACTCAGGATCATTGTTATGGTTCGTTCTGACTTTGGTGGCATCAATTCAGCTTGAGTTTAACTAAATCAGCTTAGAGTTGGTAAAATGATCGTTTTGCCCCTCCCGGGGTTGCCTTCAGTGTCGGCATAGCCTTCGGCTAACTTCCTGGGGCTGTTTCTAAAGTTTGGATCCCAGTTGATTTTGTTTGTCCTCAGGGTTATATCTGAGGCTGACTTAGTCGCTCCAGGTTTTCCTCTGGAGATGTTGTGATGCTTCATGATTGTTTCTGAAGTTGACCTAACCTCCCGGGTTGAGACCGGGGATGACCTGCACCTCCTGGGTTGAGACCGGGGCTGACCTGTTCCTCCCGGGTTGAGACCGGGGCTGACCTGTACCTCCCAAATTGGGACTGGGGTTGACCTTTACCTCCCGGGTTGAGACCGGGGCTAACCTTTACCTCCCGGGTTGAGATCGGGGCTGACCTTTACCTACCAGGTTGAGACCGGGGCTAACCTATACTTCCCGGGTTGAGACTAGGGCTGACCTGTACCTCCCGGGTTGAGACCGGGGCTGACCTGTACCTCCCGGGTTAAGACTGTGGCTAATCTGTACCTCTCGAGTTGAGACCAGGGCTGACCTGTACATCCCGGGTTGAGACCGGGGCTAACCTGTACCTCCCGAGTTGAGACCGGGGCTGACCTGTACTTCCCTGGTTGAGACCGGGGCTGACCTGATGGCCCGGTATTGAGACCGGGGTTGAGTTAATGGCCTGGTATTAAGACCGAGGTTAATTTGACTGTCCGGTATTGAGACCGAGGTTCATTTGACTGCCCGGTATTGAGATCGGGGTTTAGTTGATGGCCCGGTATTGAGATCAGGGTTGATTTGAAAAGATAATTTTGCCCTCCTACAATGTTAATAACAGGGAAACGAAATTTTGAGTGTCTACAAATGCCCCTCTTTATCATGTTCATGCAATGTAATGAAGTGAACAGAATAAAGATTAGTAGACACGGGAAATTCAAATACAAAGGGAAGGCAATGCATGATAGGGTATGTCATGAATGTCAGATACCTTCGAGGGACAGGGATATCACTGATTGATTACGTTAGCTTATGCTGGGAATAACGTTATTCATGATATCCCTTGGGGCGGCACTGTTAGACGATTATTGGTAGGATAACCACTGACATGTTATCAGAGTTAGGCTATCACAGATTATTTTCGTTAAGTTCTGCTAGGGATGACGTTAATCGTGATGAGCCTGCCAACTCTGATGAAGAGGATATTATTGATGCTACATTGGTTTGTGACCAATGGCTTCCCATGTCTGTCGAGACTTTTCACAAGACATATTTTCCTTCCCGACTGATGTCGACGTATCTTTCTGTCAATTTTTCCTCGGGGGATACATCTTGGTTACCGAGTACCTCAGTGAGTGTGCTTCAGGAGCCTATCTTGATGATAATTTGCATCGGAAGTTGGCATTAGGGGGTTAAAACACCAATCCTTCTTGGTACTCCCTCTGAGGATGTGTATAACAGATTCCATCATTGAGGATGGATTAATATATTGATTCCATCACCGGATCAACTCCTGATGCTTCGCTGGGATTATGCCAACGGCTGAACTGTTACCGGTCTGTACCCGATGCTTCGTTAGGGTTGTGCTAATGGCTGAACTATCACCGGTCTATACCCGATGCTTCGCTGGGGTTGGCTGAACTGTCATCGGTCCATACCCGACGCTTCGCTGGGGTTGTGCCAATGACTGAACTGTCACTGGTCCTTACCCGACGCTTCGCTGGGGTTGTGCCAACGGTTGATATGTCATTAGTCAGTACCCAACGCTTCGCTGGGGTTGGGCCAATGGCTGAACTGTCATCAATTTGTACCCGATGCTTCGCTGGGGTTGTGCCAATAGCTGAACTGTCATCGGTCAGTACCCGACGCTTCGCTGGGGTTGTGCCAACGGCTGAACTGTCATCGATCAGTACCCGACGCTTAGCTAGGGTTGTGCCAACGGCTGAACTGTTATCGGACAGTACCCGACGCTTCTCTGGGGTTGTGCCAACGGCTGAACTGTCATCGGTTAGTACCCGATGCTTCGCTGGGGTTATGCCAACGGCTGAACTATCATCGGTCAGTACCCGACGCTTCGCTGGGGTTGTTCCAACTGCTGAACTGTCATCGGTCAGTACCCGACGCTTCTCTGGGGTTGTGCCAATGGCTGAACTATCCTCGATTAGTACCCGACGCTTCGCTGGGGTTATGCCAACGGCTGAACTATTATCGGTCAGTACCCGACGCTTCGTTGGGGTTGTGCTAACGGCTGAACTGTCATCGGTCAATACCCAAAACTTCTCTGGGGTTGTGCCAACGGCTGAACTATCATCGATCAGTACCCAACGCTTCTCTGGGGTTGTACCAACTACTAAACTGTCATCAGTCTGTACCCGATGCTTCGAAAGTGGCAGTTTTATGCAGTTTTGTGTAGTTTTTTGGCAATTTTTCAGCATTCTTCATCATTGATCCCCAGACATTGCTTCGGGATGAATACCAAGGGTTTTCAGGGAGTTCCCCTTTCTGTCAAGATTACGCTGCTTAAACGCAGGATTTCAGGACAAACAGCTCAATCGCGTAGCGATTTTTTCTCAAATATGACTTCTCAGCTCATATATACTTCGTTTTAACTCGAACCGAACTGAGCCGGAGGGAGCGGGGGCCACCTTGGGGAGCCACAAGTAGAGGTGCGACAGCCACAGGCGGGCCTGCTTCTACATTTGGCTTTATATTTGCTGTGGGAATTCATTTGAAATCAGTTTCATTTCGAGTTTCAAACGAAAATCGATTTTCTTTTTCAGATCTACGGAGTTCAGGCAGTGTTTTTTAGATTTTGTCAGCTCCCACGCATTCAACGCATCGTAGGTATCATTTTACATCCTTTTTTCGCAAGTTTTGACGGTTAAAAGCATGTAAACCACGTAGGGTGCTTTTAAACACAATGTATGAAAAATGTATGCTTATATGACCTGCTAAAATTTTTTTGACTTCATAAGTATGCATATCTTACTATAATGCACGTTTTGATGTAAGAAAATTCAGATTCCAAGACAATCATATTTTACTCTTTTTGATCAGTTTACTCATCCTTTTTGAGGCCTAGTAAGCCTGGATTTTTAACTAAAAATGTCCATGGTAATTTGGCTACCGTGTGAGGTTTACTTTTGATTTTATTTCATAAATATGAACTGTTCCTATTTTTGGTAAGGTGTGCTACTAAATGGCCACCTAGACATGCCTGTGTGCATGGGGACAGTCCATTTTACAAAAGAGATTCTGGCAAAAAAAAATCAAAAACCCGAGCATTTAATAAGTATGTAATTTTGACTCTACTGGGGATTTTTGACTGTCTCGTGCACATTTTTAGGATTTAGCTTTTGAAAAACATGCAGTTTTGATTATACTGGGAATTTTTGACTGACCCATGCATGTTTTAGGACTTGGAATTGCATAAAATACTAGTTTAAATTATTAAGCCACAGGTTTTAGGCTTACCAAACCCTTTTTGAGGTGATTTGGAGACTTTGTCCAGGTGATGGACCGAGATAGACCCGGCAGTGCTAGCAGGGTAGTTTCGGGCGTTAGACGGAGGCAAGCTTCTGATGTTCCTCAGCCACGTCCAGCTCGACCGCCTCGTAGATTAGCAGAGTCGGTGATTCGTCCAGCCCAGGACGAGCAGCCGATTGATATTGATGATGAGCAGGCTCCTTTTACTGCTCTTACCTCGGCTCAGACCCCGCGTGCGGAGCTTCCTGGCATCATTGTGCCGGCCCATGAGTTGTTGGGAGACTTGAGTCATCATCCATCGCGGTTTCTCCATGCCAACGAGATGACTTGAAGTTTTCTTCTTTCTGGATTCTCTTTCTTTCTTTTGCAATTCTCAGGGCACAGGTTTTTGACATAGGTTGGCTTTTGATGCAGGTTCCCGGCTTTACACAGCCCAAAGGGAACTTGTTCAACATGTACTCCCTCTACCATACTTTACACCAGGAGTACAGGGATATCGTTGACGGTTGGGGGTTTCAGGCCTTCTTCTCTATTCTTCCCCGCCATTGCCCTTGGGGTTATATAAGGGCTTTGTCTGAGCGCTGGTTCCACCAGACTCAGTCTCTTCACTTGTTGGACTGCGAGGTGATGATGACCCCTATGGATTGGAGGTTCATTATCGTCATCGAGTTTGAGGGTGAGCCCATGCCTGTTGTGGCCAACATTACGCCCACTGCCGTTCGATCCCTGCTGGGATTTCCTGTGACGACGATCAAGGGTCGGACGGTCCGATCGGGTCCCTTGAGCATAGATGCCTAGAGTGGGGTTTTACTTGAGCCTCTGCTTGATGACCATAGGGTTAGGGATCGCATCTTGAGGCTATTGTTTCTGGTGATCATCAGGGGTTGTTTTGTGGTGGACAACTCATCGACTGTGTCCTTCGCCCTGGTTAGTGCTACCCGACATGTAGAGCACCTCAGTGACTTTGATTGGGGTTCCTACACCTTTGCCTATTTTCTCCGGGGCATGCGCATGCTTTCGGAGGGTTTGGCGGAGGCTTGGTTAGGGTTCTACCCATTTCTGCTGGTGAGTACATCTTTCTTGTACCTTTTTGATTTTTGTATTTACATTTGTCAGTCTTGGTCACTGAGGACTTTTGATATTTACATGGTCAGTTATGGGCGTATAAGAGGCTTCTTTGCCTACGACCCACCACTGCTTTAGGTTTGGAGACCTATCCCCAGGGACGGCGTTGGCATCACTCCACTCTGATGGAGGTCCCTGTTGCTAAGGGTTTTACTCATTCCCGCCTGCAGTTGGAGCTTTTGACAGCTGGAGCGATCTCGTGGATCCCATATACCTCTGAGTTTTTGACTGTTGGATTTGAGGGAGACTTCCTCACTGGTCAAGAGTTTGCATTATCGACCCGCAGAGTCCCATTTTTGACAAAGGGAGGCTAGGAGCTCTATCTAGGAGAGCGTGCCATCCAGAGTATCACAGGTCAGATCCGTATTCCCATTATTCATCCTACTTGGCATCATTGGCCATTAGTTCAGCCACTGAAAGATATCCCTATGGAGGGCATAGACGGCTTTACACTATCAGAGGGCCCTTACAGGCAGGAGGGATTCAGCAGTTGGTGGAGTCCTCGCACGATTAGAGCTCAGACTTGTGCTACCCAGTTTATGGCAGACATAGTGCCTGGGTCTGTGATGATAATAGACTGGATAGCTTACCTCAGGGAGCCGACTCATTTGGACCAGATCACTGGGTTGACCCAGCAGTTGGAGAGAGCTCATTTATTCATTAGGCATCTTGGCAGAGATCCATCAGAGGCATCTTCTTTTGACCTTTCCAGCTCAGGAGCGGGCCCCTCTTCAGGTCCATTTTTCAGCAGTTTTGCAGGGGCTGATCCTCCCCTGTACCGCCCAGATATGTCTGATGACCGCGACTTTGTGTCCACGGAGGAGATGGAGCAGGTTAACTACCTGAGTGTAAATATTTTGGATCTTTTTGCATAGCTATTGTAGCTATATCTTTTGGTCGGCCACTGTTTTGGCTGTTGGGCGGCTGTTCCCCATTTTGATAGACCACTATTTAGTAGTTGGGTGGTGGTGCCCCATATTCCTGTACTTTTTATTTTGTTTTATATTATCAAACAGGGACGATGCTTGCAATAGATAGTTTATTATAGATATGCATGATATTTCCTATCTATCGCATCATGTTTTATATTTGTCATCATGCATGTATTATATCATGTGTATGCATTTAAACAGATGAGTTCAGATTTGACCCTTGGATGGTCTGTGATACGGTGATACAGATGTCGTCATCTATCGTTAGCCGTATCGAGCATTTACCACCATCTGAGGTGGGATCATCTTTGAGATCGTGGTATGAGAGCCTGTCCTTCCCAGCCAAAGAGGCAGTGGATCAGATGTTGGGGCATTCATTGGCCCTTGTAAACTTTCAGGTGCCATATGGATTTGTGGATGGCATCTTATCATGTTCGATACCCGATAGACAGGTCTTTCACTTTGGGCATCATGAGTTGACTCCGACCCTTGAGGAGTACCAGCGGTTTACTGGCTTAGTTTTAAAAGTGCCATGCGCTCGTACGGCGATCAGTGATATGAGGAGACTATTTATACGGATGTCAGGTCTTCGCCAGAGAGTAGTTATGGATGAGATCATCTATTGACGTGTGATCTCCATCGACTTTTTGATCGATCGGTTTGGTAAGCTTGACAGTTACGATCGACATGCCGGGGATTTTATTATATCGGCAGAGGCGTGGTGTTTGGCCAGGATAGACATTTTGCTGATGTGCATCGTAGCCTACGTCTATATGCCGATACGCTTGGACCATTTAGATGTGGGATTGATAGTTGTGGTTCGGGCCCTTAGGCAGGGTAGCACCATCATACCGATGATATTGGCTAAGACGCTGAGAGCAACCACCTACTACAGTACCCACCCGCAGGGGTTTTTTAGAGGCAGTTCGGTCTTGCTGTACGTATGGCTCATGTCCCATCTACGACCGATTGAATTTTTCTTACCCCAGGGGTATTGCTTAGCCACATCTACCTTCCAGCCCGCGGAGTGCTTAGATGCGGGGTCATGGTCAGCATTTTGTCTGACATTGTGCATCTATTCTCGATTCTACCATGCTCCAGGCTAGTCTCCCCCTATAGCTTTATCACCCATACATCTAGCATGAACTATTTGCCCCTAGCGGGATTGAGGGGAGTGATTACCTACCACCATCTGGCTGTTATGGGCCAGTTCGATCAGTTTCAGAGCCTGCGTCCATTTAAGGGGGCTGTTGATTAGAGGATGTCAGCTTTGCCTATGTCATCTGTCGATTTAATTCGCGTGTATGAGTGTTTGACTCACAAGGAGAGGGCTGATTTCTCCAGTAGCCATCCGAATTGTTCTCCAGAGTACTTAGCGTGGTTGGAGGCAGATGTCACATCGCTGCATTCTTTCAGTCAGCTCTGATAGTGGACTCAGACGAGGAGGAGCCTATGGAGGATCCTGAGTCTCCTACTGAGGATGAGTTATTCATGGGTCTGACAACAGCACTAGTTAGTGACCCACCGATCATTCCTGCAAGGATCGATCCAACTTTGGCAGACTCACTAGCTAGGATGACCTTTGAGAGAGATTAGGCTAGAGCCCTGATGTTGACTGCCCTGTCTGGCATGGACATAGCTTTTGCTGAGAGGGATGCGGCTCGAGCCGCTCAGGATATGACATTGATTGAGAGAGACGAGGCTCGATCTTCTCGCGATACTGCTTTTGTCGTTATTGAGGAGACCTTGATCGCCAAGGACGCAACTTTTGTGGAGAGGGATGAGATTTGGTCTACCAGAGATGCAGCCTTAGAGGTGATTGAGGAGGTTTTGATTGCCAGGGATGCTGCCTTTGTGGAGAGGGATGAGGCCATAGCTTCCCGGGATTTCCACATTGCCGACAGTACTGCTCTTCGATCTTATACTCATGGTCTGGTTACCGAGCTGAGTGCATACATTGATGATAACAGTGCCACACTGTAGATGACTGTGGATGTTTTGACCCGTATGGAGGCCGAGGGTATTGCACTTGCAGCAGCTCCTCCATCTTCAGAGAGAGATGCCATGTTGGCATTATTGTCCCGCTTATCCATGGGTCCATAGACTAGCTTTATTTTTCCTGCATATACTAGATCAGTCATTTTTGTTATGTAAAAGACACTATGTATATATCAAGCAATATTATATATCAAAGAAATATATTTTGATTCACTTCTCTGTTTGGATATGTATTGTCATCGCTGAGTGATTACCACTTCTTTCATGACTTGCTGTTGTTGATATATCTTGAGCTTCTCCTTGATGGACTGATAGTGAGATGTCAGAGAGTATCTCAGATAGGCCTACTGACCAAGGAGGCTTGATAGTTTTTAGGTTTCATATGGTTTCGGTGTCTTGGAACTGGCTTTTTATTAGTCTATTTTTTATTAAAGGTCAAACCGCATCATGAGTGGTTGCCTACGTACTCCCGGGTGTAGGGAGATCAGGTCATTCGTAGTTCAATTTTTGTGTGAGAGAGGTTCAAAAACTATTTATCTTGTGTTTTGAGTTTGGTTTTGATGAGTTTTTGATTTTTTTTTGTTTGGTTTGACCGCACCAGAAATGGCTGCCTATATACTCCCGGGTGGAGGGAGATCAGTTCATTCATAGTTCCGGCTTCTAGTGAAAACTGAACCTGGTTTGATTTGTAGGACCACGATGCGGGTATGCATGTATTTCAAACATAGTATCTTTTTATGGTGTCTGAGTTGATGAGTTGGGGAAATTCGGTCGCGTCCATCTCTTGTAATCTGATAGCTCCTCCCATCAACACGTCCTTGACAATGAAAGAGCCTTCCCAATTAGGGGCGAACTTTCCTTTGGCTTTGTCTTGATTGTCCAAAACTTTCTTCAGCACCAAGTCGTTCTTTGAATTGCCGTATTCGAACTTTCTTGTTGTAGGATCGCGCAATTTTTTTCTGATATAACTTCCCGTGAAAAATGGTTATAGCCCTCTTTTCATCTATCAGGGACAGTTGGTGGTACCGGTCTTACAACCACTAATCTTCTTCCATCTGAGCGTCGATTAAAACTCTCAGGGACTCCATTTCTACTTCTATGGGAAGGACTGCTTTCATGCCATAGACCAATAAATAGGGGGTAGCCCCAGTAGAGGTGCGCATTGATGTCCTGTATGCTAAGAGGGTTAGAGGCAGCAGATCAAGCCATTCTTTGTGATTAGCGAACATTTTTTGCATGATCTTTTTGATGTTCTTGTTGGCCGCTTCGACAGCACCATTCATCTTGGGCCGATAGATGACGGAATTAAGATGCTTAATGTGGAACTTACTACACAGTTCTTTCATCATTTGATTATTCAGGTTCTTGGCGTTGTCTGATACGATCACCTCCGGTTGTCCATACCGACATACGACATTGTTTCTGATGAAACCAATGATGACCTCTTTGGTGACTTTGGGAAAAGAGGCTGCTTCAACCCACTTGTGAAGTAATCGATCATGGTGAAGATAAATCGATGACCATTGCTGGCTTTTGGTACTACTGGACCGATCACATCCATTCCCCGCATGGAGAAAGGCCAGGGTGAGCTCATGTTGTGTAGCTCATTTGGAGGAGTGTGTATGGATAAATAATTATGAGAAAACTGGCATGTGTAACTTTTTCTTTTAACAATCATGATGACCTATATAGTCAGAATCTTTTTCACCTGGTTTGATTTACAATCCTAGGAAGAAGGTTAATTCTCCCTTCATGCTCATTTCAAAATCATTACTCATGCTTTTATAAAAATCATTTCACAAAGTAATACTAATAGATCCAACAATGATGTTGTCAGTTATTTTTATTAGAGTCAGCTCCAAGATGTACCTGTAATATTTATCAATTTCTCGAACCGGTACCCTTTAATAAGAAGGGTCCTTTGGGTTAGTTTCCCATTTTGTATATGGAATATTTGTGTTTTCCTTTACAAAAATGGGTACAGGATAATCAACCTTAGTAGATACGAGCATTTTATGAGTAGCAGGTCTATAAGATGCATGATTTACTCTATTTTTATATCCTGAAAAACTTTGATGAAAAGTTTTATAAGATTTTTGATTTTTATTATTCTGATAATTATAAAACTCTTTCCTTGTATTTTTAATGATTGGTGCAATGTATGTTCCTTTTGGTACCCAAATCATTTTTCCTTTATAATTTCCATTTCTAGCAATTCACATGTGAAAAGAATGACCATTTCTGTTACAGTAAGAACATTTAGTAAAGGGAGATGTATGGCTTTCTTTTTCTTTACTTTTAACATGATAAAGACCTTTGTCTTTTCTTTTACTAAATTCTCCAATATATCTCAATCCTTCTTTGTTAAATCCGCATCTTTCTTGATTAAGCATGACATCAAGGTTTTATTTCCCTTTTGTGAATTTAATAACAATAGTGCTTAAATCATCACGTTCTTTAGTTAAAATTTTAATTTGATCTATTAAAGAAGAATCTTCACTTTGTTTTTCTAATTCTATCTTTAGAGATGAATTTTCAAGCTTGAGATTTTTAATATCTTCACTTAACACTTGATTTTGTATTTGAGTATTTTCATTAATTACAGCAAGTGTTGAATTTTCTATCTCCAGATCTTTGTTTATTTTTTTTAATTTTTCTAATTCTTCCTTTAGTAATAAAATTTATGAAAAGTCCTTTTCTAATTCTTCTTTTTCTTTATTTAAACTTTCATTTTCTATTTCAAGATTTTTGTTAATTTTAATTACTTTTTGTAATGAAAATTTTAATTTAATAAACTCTTCTTTAATAATTTATTCTCTTCATATAAACAATTATAAGCTTCTTGTAGTTCATGATGTTCTTTACTTATATTACCTAAAGAATGTGTGACAAATGAAGTGCTAGGTAATTGATATTCAGAATTTATCTCAGATCTTGGTGATGACTCGTTGTCTGCCATTAAACATAGATTTGCAATTTTCTTAGCTTCTTCATCATATCTTTCTTGATCTACAAGTAAATCTTTAAAAGCAATTCCTTTATTCATGAGATCTGTATCCAATCCTGATTTTTCGACTAACATGTCGACTTCGTGGGCACGAAGATTTTCAATAAGGCTATTAAGAGAATAAGTAGTTAAGTCTTGCCTTTCCTTAATAGCAATAACCTTCATTTTCCAGTTGGATGGAAGGGATTTGAGAATTCTTCTGTTTTTCTCATTAATAGTATATGCCTTTCCTAGATGTTCCAGTTCATCAAATCAATGATCTTTTCACCTTCTTCCATTTTAAAATTTTCATATTCCTGGATTAGAGCATCTTTTCTGGTTTCTTTAATATGATTGGTTCCTTCATAGGTTAGAATCAACTTTTCCCAGATTTCTTTTGTATTTTTGCAATTGCTAACTCTTTTGTACTCTTTTTCAATGAGAGCACTAGTCAGCACTTGTTCAGCTATGGATGCTATGTTTATAGCCTTTTCATCATCAATAGTGAACTCATCAACATCTTTCTCAACGATCTTATCTCCGACAATTTTTGAAGGAACTTTTACACCTCATTCTATTGCAAGCCAAACTTTGATTCCTTGTGATTTGGCATAGATTTTGAATCTGCTCTTCCAAGTGACAAAATTTGTGCCATCAAATAGTGGTGGTCTGGTCATTGAAAGTCCTTCTCCGCAACCAGTAGCATTGTAGGCCATAGATGGATCTACTCTTAGGTATGCCTGTATTTACTCAACAAATAAGTTAAAGAGCACCGCTCTGATACCAATTGAAAGTCCAATAATAATCTAGATGGGGGGTTGAATAGATTATTACAGATTAAAAATTATCTTAGGCCTTTTTGAATTTTTAGATAATTAATTTGCAGTGTTAGAAATTAATATACAAGACAGTAAAAATTCAATCACCCAATGCACAGAGATTTGTCTGGTTCACAACATACATCCAGGGTATGCTGCTACGTCCAGTCTCAAGCTCCTCTCCAGGACTTGAGATCCTATTACTATCAGTAATAAATACTCCTTCAACAGGCGGAGAAGCCTTTACAAAGTTTATAGACAAACTTTCAACTGTTCCCAACTAATCTATCTTGGACAGCAAGCTCCCCGCTCCCTCCTCAAGCTTAGACTCTAAGACCCAACTCCCAGCTGACCTCTTTAAGACTCTGGTCTTGGTCGAAGAATTACTCGTCTTTCTCACAGGTATATAAAATAAACTAACTCTAACTTTTTTCCTTTTTACAAAGTGTTTAATAGAATTTACAACGATATGCTTCTCAAATAAGCAGATAAAATTTAGTACATATTGATGCTTCTCAAATAAGCAGATAGCAATTTAAAGATCATATATATTTATAAAAGCTCAAAGACTTTTATACTTGAGAAAATATGCTTCTTTATAAGCAGATAATAATTTATGCTTTGATAAAATAATGTTTCTGTGTAAGCAAATATGTAAATTATGCAATGTTATAAAAGTTCAAATAACTTTTATATTTTGTGTGAAAAGTGCTTCTTGAATAAGCAAATATGTCAATTTTAGCTTTAGCTCAAAAATACTTCTGTATAAGCAGATATATAGTTTAATGTAAATTTAAAAAGAATTATTTATTCTTTATGAATTAAAGAAATGTAAATTTAAGTTCAAATATAAAAGTTTGAATTACTTTTATATTTAGAGTGAAAATGCTTCTGAGTAATTAGATAAGTTGTTTTAAGTTTTGAATCAAATATGCTTCTATTTAAGTAGATATATTCACATAAGTTTGTGATATAAAAGTTTAAATAACTTTTATATTATGCAACAAGTATTTTATGAATAAATGAATTTATGATCAAATACTTGTGATGACAGATATCAAGTATAATAAATAAATCAGTTAAGTAATACTTGATATAACAAAGATACTTGTTTAACTCAGATAATATATATTAATATTTTATCTATTATGTGATTTATAAATAAAGTCACTTAGCACTATAAGGAATCGTACGGTTCGATTCCCTCACTTAAGAGGAATATCTCCGTAGCCTTGCAACGTCTAAGTATAACAGAATTTATATTTTCACAATTGATATTTATATAAATACTTTCAATAGATCACTACGATTTTCAAATCCAGTTCGGATGATTCACTCTTTTTGGAGGAATATCTTAGTGTCGTTTGGAACTATCAAGTGTATTATCTATTTCACAATATTTATATAAATAATATTAATAAAAAGTTACTTAGTACTATAAGGAATCATACGGTTCGATTTCCTCTCCGTAGAGGAATATCTCCGTAGCCTTGCGGCGTCTAAGTATAACTTTTTATTTGATAAATAGATGAAATATAGATATATAAAATTGTGTATAACAATTTATATTCGTATATCTATAAATATAAATAAGCAAGAGATAATTTAAATAAAGTAAATCAAACAACTTATCTCAATATGCTTAGACCAATTTTATCTTCTCAAATAATTATAACTTTTATAAGAATAGAGAGAAAGCTTCTTAGAGAGAGAGTATGTAGGAGAGAAATAAGCTTTTCTTTTCAAGTGAATTGGTAAATTGAAAATGAAAGAAAGGCCTTCTATTTATAGATTTTTGAAGTTAGGGGTAAAATGATAATTTTGAAATTTGTTTTGAAATCAATGGATAGGATTGCTTCAATTTAAAATCAATGATTTGGATGAGAAATAAAGCACACGGATTGCCAATCTACCAAATTTTGTGTTTTCTCAAATGCAATAAATGCTAAGTAATTGTTATGTCCATGTGAAATATCTCCCAAATCTTAGCACACAATTTTTCAGCATTTCTCACATTGGTAGCATTAATTATGTGAATGTTTTCATCCTAAAACATCCATGTGAATGCCCCATCCGAAAATGCCATATTTGGTCAATGTTTTTAAAGCATTTATTATCATATGTCATAATGAGCCATATATATATATATATATATATATATATATATATATATATATATATACATGCACTTACTGCACATTATATACATATATATATATATACACACACACACGGTTATATATATATATATATGTAAGACTTATATATATATAATATATATATATATACATGCACGGTTACACATACACACACGTTCACTTTTAATTTTCCAAGCCTGTAATGCTCCAGCACATGAAATCAATAAAGTGTCCCAAAATGCATGCCCCATTTCATTTCCAGCACATTAGCAAGCATTGTCTCAATATAAGTGTCATTTCTTTTGGTCAAATATTACAATTAATACAATACACAAATATTTTAATGCTCCAAGCATTAATTCGGTCAAGGCTCTTTTTTGTAAAAATAATTTTGAAAACTTGAATATAATGAAATAAAATAGGAATCCTTGAAAATATTTTTGGTCAAAATAAATAAGATAATTAAAAAAATTATAATATAAATCTTATGGAGAGGATTCTACCCTTTTAATTAATTTATTTACTAATTATTGTTATCATCAAAATAAACCTAAAAGTTGGAGACCCAACACTCTTGTTGGAGATGTTGAATTGTCATGATCCCTTCATCCGGGAAATAAGTCTCCAGAGGCTCAAACCCTCCTGATGGTGTTTCGGCTAGTTGATCTGCAATGTCTTGACCTTTGATAGACTTTTGAGTCACGTAGACAATGTCGAACTGTTGTAGGATCAACTGCCATTTGGACAGTCGATAATTCAATATTGGCTTGTTGAATACGTACTTCAGTGGATCCATGCGGGATATGAGATAAGTTGTGTGCCCATGCAGATAATGTTGTAACCTCATTGCGACCCATGCTAATACACAACAGTCTTTTCGATCAGTGTGTACTTTTGTTCACCACTGCTGAACCTTTTGCTGATGTAGTAGATGACTCTTTCCTTGTTACTATCATCTTTCTGTCCCAGCATACAACCCATTGCATTGGCATTGACGGACAAGTACATAAACAGGGGAACTCTATCCCTCGGGGGTACCAATATAAGTGCTTTGACCAGCTGCCTTTTAATGGCAAGGAAGGCTTGTTGACAATCCTCATTCCATTTGGTGGAGGAATTCTTCCTTAGTAGCTTAAAGATGGGTTTACAGGTTGCTGTGAGCTGGGAAATGAATCGGCTTATGAAATTGATCCTTCCTAGGAACCCACGTATCTCCTTCTCTGTTCGAGGTACTGACATCTTAGTGATGGCTTTGATCTTGGCAGGGTCTAGCTCGATGCCTCGATTACTCACCAGGAATCCCAACAACATGCCTGATTTGACGCCAAAAGCACATTTGGTTGGATTCAGCTTGAGGTTGTACTTACACAACCTGTTGAACAGCTTCCTGAGATGGTCTAGGTGATCATCTTCCCTCCGGGATTTAATGATGATGTCGTCTATATAGACCTCTATCTCCTTGTGCATCATGTCATGAAACAGGGCCATCATGGCTCGCTGATATGTGGCTCCGACTTTAATGAGGCCGAAGGAAAATCGTCTAAAGCAGAAGGTCCCCCAGGGAGTGATGAAAGCTATTTTCTCTCGGTCTTCTTTAGCAACCATGATTTGATGGTAACCAGCAAAGCAATCCACGAAGGAATACATGCCATATTGCGCTGTATTGTCGATCAGGATGTGGATAAAAGGTACCGGGAAATTATCCTTGAGGCAGGCTTTGTTCAAGTCCCGGTAATCCACACATACTCGTACCTTCCCTCAGGGCTTTGGCACGGGGACTATGTTTGACAGCCACTCTGGGTATGTTGTTACTATGATGATACCGGCTTTGAATTGTTTAACGACTTCTTCTTTGACTTTTAGCCTCCATTCAGGTTTCAATCGCCTAAGCTTCTGCTTGACTGTTTTGAATCCATCTTTGATGGGCATTCGATGAATGACAATATCAGTAGACAAGCCGATCATGTCTTCATGTGACCACGCAAACACATCCTGGAACTGTGTTAGGAGTTCAATCAGATCGGTTTTTTGGTCTTGGGTGAGGTCTATGCCTATCTGAATTTCTTTAATGTTTTCGGAGGTTCATATGTTGATAGGGGTGGTTTGGTCGAGGTTCGGTTTGGGTTTATCTTCGACCCATTCTTTGATCTCCTTAGGCACCTCATAGCCATCTTTCTCCTTTTGATCAATATCCATCAAGTAGAAGTTTAGTTCTACATCAAAGTTGTAGTCACTATGACAGGTTGGCATCTCATCAGCAGTGACAAACAAATCCAACTCTAGAGTCTTGAAAACAAAAATGCTTTCACTTTAATATATGTAACTGCTTAAATATACAAAGCATTTGGCAAAGCATGACAAAAGTTACTGCTATAGCTGTGCAATCAAAAGTAAGCAGTAAATGAAAGCATGTTACAGGGCAGACGGACTCTCTGCCCCTTTACCCTTTATAACTGTGCACGGAACGCTGTTCCAGTTATCCAGGGTTAGATCCTCGTGAACAGGGAGGATCAGGGAATTGTGCTCGTCTGCCTCGTCTCGGATAATGACTGAGACATCCTTTACAATAAGGTCGGGGTTTTTCTTTGCACTGCCCTCTTTTCCCTTCTTGATGCGAGGAATTTGAATCTGATCATCGTTGTCACTGTCTGGAATCTCATCATTCATACCCTCGTAGTTTATGATGACCCGCATGTTAGCAAATGGGTCTCGTCCTTCTTACAGGATCTTTTCTTTTCCCTTTTTGTTATCATCCTCAGGCTTTGGGGTCTTTCTTTCACCTACTGGTATGATTGGAGGAAACAGAATGACTGATACCACAGTAGGGATCTTCCTCATTGGCTTTATGAAACCAGCATCAGTGAGATTTGGTAGCAGTATAGTAGAAGCATGAGTTTTAGGGTGCTTATGTAGATTCCGGAGGCTTGACCCGAATGAATAACCTAATCCGGCTCTCCCTGACTGGCTCGGGATTTGGTGTAAGAACCCAGATTTTTGAGAATTATTAAAATAAGAATTAAATAAATAAAATTCTTATTAAATGATACGTTGTGGGATATTATTGCATATGTGAGTAAGAACTATGCAATATGTGATGTTTATGTTAATAAATATATTAGAAGTATATATTTATTACTTGTAAATAAATTGTAGGAGTAATTTATTAAAGGAAATAATTAGTTAAGTATACAAATAATATGGTATACTTTAAATAAAGGATATTAAAATAAATTCTGTCATTGAATTATTTTAATAAAGAGAGAATATTATTTTAATGATATATGTAAATAAATTGATATAAATAATTTATAATGTGAGAGAATAAATTTATTATTTATGTTCTTTATGTGATGTGGGTGCATTACATGGAATATTTGCAAGGTGATAAATATATATAGTTATTTTGTATATATTTATTATGTGAAGAAATAAAATCATGATGAACAATTTAATTAAGGAATGAAGGAGGTGGTTTAAGTATATAATATTTATATATACTTTATCTAAGGATATTAGAATAAATTCTTAAATGAATTTATGTCAGTAAGGCAAGGATATTATATTATAATATCTTAAGTAAGCAAATAATTATATTTGCATGGAAAATTTTGTGTGGCATATTTATTTTAGTAGTTATAAAATAAATATGTAGATAAGGTATGTTATGTTTTATTTTGGGAATATGTAATTTATAAAACAAGATAGGTTATATAATTATATGATTCCTATTGGGTGAAAGTATTAAGTTGATGAATTAGTAATTTAGGATGTTAAAACCTAGTTACTCATTATTGAATAAATAATATTCAATAAAAACCTTATTAGAATTATTGGGCATTGGGTTAATTTAAATTTGGTCAATTCCTATTATACCCAAGTTACTATTAAAAACTTAATCTCCAAGCCTATTTTTCCCTTCATGTTGCCGTGTGTGTGTGAGGGGAAAGAAGAGTAAAAGCTACACCATCTCTAAACTTAGGCACCAAGGATATTTGACTTAAGAAATTACAAAAGTCTTCTCCTTCCTTCTCTCCCTAACCGTAGCCTCCCTCTCCCAAATTTCTTGGAAATTAAATTTTTCTAAGTAGGGTAAAGTGAAGAATTGTATGCTTGAGGGAGCCTTAGCTAAATTGGATTCAAGAATTAAGTCAAGTTGAAGATAGCAAGACTTGGATTTATGAAAGGAAGAGAGCATAAGGTATAAATTTATGCTCAATTTCAAATTTAATTGAAGTTATAGAATATATAATTTTCTATTGCTAAACTTGAGATTTTTTGGAAGTTTAGTAGGTTATGATATAATTCTTAATGGAATTTCTTTGTAGTAAATCAATATTTGATTTATGTATATGAAATATGGATTTAGAATTGATTTTTGAATCAATTAATGAAAATTTAGTATTGTTAGTAACCTATATGTCACTAAATGTCATTTTAGTTTGATATGGAGCTTGAATTATTAATGGAATGATGGGATTTAGAGACTTGGTGTCTAGGTTGGTTATGCGGTGATATAAGGTTGAGAATTATGTTATAATCGCAAACAAACCGATAAGAAATCGAGTCGAGGCGAGTTTGGTCGTTAAAACAAAAAATTCAAAAAACTAGTGGACTGCTGCCCCTAAACAAAAAATTTGGGATTAGCTACAGTGCTCTAAAAATTCTGGCCTTTTTGAATGTTGTATTACACTGAATAAGCTTTCATTGGACTCCAGAACGGACTAATTCTGACTTCCAAGCAAGAAGTTATGGTATTTCAAAGTAGTCGTGTCAAAACTGTCCGAAAAATTCGGAGCAGTCTCCTTGCACGAGATTTCTGGAATTTTCTGTTAAGAATTTGGAAAACATTTTGGAATAAGAGTTGTGGCCCCGGAAGTTAGCTTCGCGTGGACTTAAGAATCGCTCAAAAATATTTTAAAACGAAAAAGTTATGACTGGTTTAGCAAAAGAGGGTAAAGCTAAAATAAAAGTAAAAACTGTTATGAACGTACACCTTTGGCACACTGTTTGGGCTACCTAACGAACCTGAAATGGGGGTTTCATATTTTTTAAAAATATTCACATATGATACGAAAAATATTTCCAAAAATGGGATCAATCCGATTAATGAGCAGCGCATACGAAATTCGCAAAGTAGCGGATTTGGTATGCGAGCGGCTGAGCAGCGTCAGCACCGCTGGGCAGCAGCGTGCGCGCGCGCTCTGGGCGTACGGCGTCGCGCTGCTAGGAAGCTGCCTAACATCCTTTTTGAGGCCTGTTGTGATGGGTTTTCATTATTCGTGTTCGGATATAACCCACCAACCCCTATATGGACTGAAGGCCTGGGCCGAGAGGAGTTCATCGAGCCCAATGGGCCGAAGCCAAACCTGGAGTAGCAGAGTTCGGGATCGGGTATCTGAGCCCTTTAGGCCGGAGCCTAGACCCAATTGATAATATCCAGATTGGGCATCCTAGTCCACTGGACCGGAGCCTAGACCAAAATGGTGGTGTTTACCGAGCCCTTCGGGCCAAAGTCCAGACTGGATTGGTTGTGATTGAGATCGGACTACCGAGCCCTTCGGGCCGGAGTCCAGACCAGTTTATAAGGCCCATACCAAAGGTCATTCCTCGGATGGAGCCCGGAGCAATAAAGAGTCTAAATAATTAAGGACTCAAACCCTAATCATACCTACATACCAACTCCTATAAGGCAAGTGGTTGGATAACTACCAACTTGTACTTTTGAAGGAGATTGCGTTGGACCCAAACAATGGTAACTACCATGTTTAGGAGTCCTAATCCGATTGGGACATGGACTCTAGAGGCGGTGAGAATGGCTATAAATACAAGGCTTGACCCAATGGTAACAGGTAATACTCACTTGAGCACTAAATACTACTGCCTCCATTGTTAAACCTTGTGACCAGCCTGTACTCATTCTCACACCGGAGCTATCACCCGGCGGCCCAAGCCATCATGCTTCGTTTGTGATGTGTTATTGTGCAGGTTTAAGCGCGTAGATTTGGTGATTGGACGCGCCGACAAAACTTGGCGTTAACATTGGCGCTAGAGGGAGGGGTTTTTAGTGCTTTAGCAATCACTTTACACTTTTCCGGTTAAAAGACATGGCCAGTAAGAGCGGGGCATCTTCAAACCAAGAGAAGGCTAAGACTCACCCGACGACCCTGATCAGGGCATCGGTCAAGGACCGATTGGGACCGATCAATCAGGAGGACAATTCAGTTCAGGCCCAGTCGGCCCGACGGCAACTGTTCGCTCCCAGCCAGCACACCCACATTGAGGACAACCAGTCCCAGGCCTACCAACGAAGGGATAAGGATCGGGTGGAGAACAGCCAGGACAAGCGTCAGTTTATTCTATTGACAAAAATATAGCAGAATAAGGACGCCATGCTGGCCTTGCGTCTCCAACAAGAGGAGCTGGAATTGCAGATGGCAAAGGTGGCTGGAGAACAGGAAGCCTCTTCGAAGAGGCGTAGGCATCGGAGCCGATCCAGATCACCATGTCAGGATGAGGCTGGGAAAATAGGAACAGACATAGGAGCCACTCTCGGGATAGGAGGAGCCGAAGACGGAGTCGTTCCCCTGAACGAAAGTCTGATCACCCGGGCCGATCGGGACAGAGGATAAGGATCGGATCCCCTGAATATGAGAGGGACAGACGCAGACCTTCCCCCCATAAGGAGGAGACCGACCCCCTCGCTCGATGAGTCGCAAAGTTGGAGAAGCTTTTGGCAGTGAAAAACCCGATGGGAACACCCTCGAGCTGTCATAGCTCGCCCTTCTCGCCAGAGATTAATCAGGTCACTGCTGACCCAAAGAAGAAGATGCCCCCGATGGAGACTTATGATGGAATGGGGGATCCGTATGATCATTCGGATGGATATGATAGGTTGATGACATATTATGGGCATTCGGATGCCGCTAAGTGTCATATGTTTGCAACTACCCTGAAGAAGAGTGCCAGAGAGTGGATGGGAACTTTGGCATCGGGAACAATCAGTTCTTGGAGCGATCTTCGGGAAAAATTCCATGCCAGGTTTGGGAGTAACAGGAGAAGGGGAAAGATCAATGCGTCTCTCATGCAGGTGAGGCAGCGTTCGGATGAGACTCTCGGCACGTATGTCAAGAGGTTTAGGGAAGCTGTAGGATCGGTGGCGGAGTTGAATTCACCACAGGCCTTGGAATTCTTCACAACAGATCTGGATATAGGAAGGTCAAAAAAGCTGATGAAAGACCTCGTTATTAACCCACCCTCGGACCTGACTGAAGCTTTTCATCGGGCCGAAGGGTACATTGCTATTAAAGAAGCCATGGGAAACTTCAGGACCCATTCACACGACAAGTCCAAGGACAGAGACAAGCAGAACAGCCAATGGTCAGACAACAATCAAGGGAGATCGGATAATCAAGGGAGGAAAAACTATAATAGCGGAGGATCGGCACTGGCCAACCACCCTTCCCAAATAGAAGTGTCAACAGGGTTTACGCCCCCCTCAATACCGATCGAACCAAGCTATTGGAGGACATCAGGAACAAGCCCTTCTATGAGCCCTGTACCACAAGGCCGAAACCTGGGAGAAGGAGCAAGAACAGGTATTGCCAGTACCATCAGAGTTCGGGCCATACGACAGAGGAGTGCCTTGACCTAGGGGATCTGATCGAGAAAGACATACAGAATGGGAAGCTGATTCAGTATGTAGCAGGAAGGGAAAATACCGAGGCTCGTCCGAGGAAGGAAGATATGGTTCAAGCCCGAGACACACAACCCACTCAGACCCAGCCTGCTCGGGGAGTGATTGATGTTATTTCGGGAGATTCGATGGGGCGTGTGATCGGGAAGGAAGAGAAGCAAGCACCTAAAGGCAGTCCTATCGGTTGCAGGGTCCTCGGCAAAAAAGGACAGGGCCTTCCCGGGGACGGTTATCTCTTTTTCAGATAAAGATTATCCCACAAACCCCATAGAATCACATGACGGGGCATTGGTGATAACGTCTCAGGTCGGACCAGTGGATATGAAACGGATGATGATTGACAACGGATCCTTGGTCGATATACTGTATACTCATACCTATCAGATGATGGATCTAGAGGGGAAGAAGATGGAACTGGGGGGGAAGGACCCTTGTATGGATTCAGTGGTGACCCGGTGCATATATCGGGCACGATTGAACTACCGGTCAGGTTCGGCACAGCTCCTCAGCAGGTGGAGGTTACGGTTAGATTATTTGTTGTCCAGGTGGATTTGGCTTACAATGCAATATTGGGAAGACCGACCCTGGTAGCCTTGCAAGCGGTCATGTCCATACCTCATTTCAAAATTAAGTTTCCAACACCAAACGGGATCGAGGAGGTAAAAGGTGATCTCGATATTGCCCGAAGGTGCTACTGGAATATATTGATCTCTTCGACAGTACAGAGCCACTTGCCCTACCAGCCGAGGAAATCGAGGACGTACAGTTGATTCCGAGGAACAAGGAGAAACTGACAAAAATAGGGGCGGGACTAACGGAACCCTTCCGGACTGGGCTGATAGATCTGCTTCGGATGCACGCAGACATCTTTGCATGGGTACCTAGTGATATGCCCGAGGTTGACAAATCGGTAGCAGTACATAGATTGCAAGTAGACCCTAGCAAGAAGCAGGTGGAGGTTACGGTTAGATTATTTGTTGTCCAGGTGGATTTGGCTTACAATGCAATATTGGGAAGACCGACCCTGGTAGCCTTGCAAGCGGTCATGTCCATACCTCATTTCAAAATTAAGTTTCCAACACCAAACGGGATCGAGGAGGTAAAAGGTGATCTCGATATTGCCCGAAGGTGCTACTGGAATACATTGATCTCTTCGACAATACAGAGCCACTTGCCCTACCAGCCGAGGAAATCGAGGACGTACAGTTGATTCCGAGGAACAAGGAGAAACTGACAAAAATAGGGGCGGGACTAACGGAACCATTCCGGACTGGGCTGATAGATCTGCTTCGGATGCACGCAGACATCTTTGCATGGGTACCTAGTGATATGCCCGAGGTTGACAAATCGGTAGCAGTACATAGATTGCAAGTAGACCCTAGCAAGAAGCCAGTCATACAGAAGAGGAGAACTTTTGCCCCGGAGAGACAGAAAATCATTGACGAGAAAATTGCCAAACTCCTGGAGGCGAATTTCATCTTCGAGATCGACTACCCGGAGTGGCTGGCGAATGTGGTACTGGTTCAGAAATAGAACGGGAAGTGGAGAATTTGCATTGACTACACAGATCTGAATAAGGCTTGCCCAAAAGATTTTTACCCTTTACCTAACATCGACCAGTTAATAGATGCCACTTCGGGGTATGGCATGCTAAGTTTCATGGATGCGTTTTTCGGGTATCATCAAATCTCAATGAGCAAAGAAGACATCCCGAAGACCAGTTTCATCACGCATCGGGCCATTTATGCGTATCAAAAAATGACCTTCAGACTACTCAATGCAGGGGCCACTTATCAGCGGATGATGAATTATGTGTTTACGAAACAGCTAGACCAAAGCATGGAGGTCTACGTGGACGATATGATTATAAAATGCGTGTCGGCCCAAGATCATCTGGCGGACCTGGAAAACTGCTTTGAAACAGTTTGGAAATATAAACTACGTCTAAATCAGACAAAGTGTACCTTTGGCTTGGGGTCAGGAAAGTTTCTGGGTTATCTAATCAGCAAAAGAGGCATCGAGGCAAATTCGAAAAAAATTCAAGCAATACTAGATATGAAATCGCCAAAGTCTTATAAAGATGTACAGAGGTTAACAGGTCGGATAGCAGCCCTTCGGAGGTTTGTGTCGAAATTAGCAGAGAGGTGTCTGCCGTTCTTCGACATTCTAAAGGGGCCAAAAAATGAAAAGAGTTTCCAATGGACCTCTGAATGCGAAGACGCCTTCCAGGGGATCAAGCAATACTTGTCCTTGGCACCTCTGTTGATGAAGTCGATCCCTTCAGAACCGCTATACCTATACCTAGTCGCAAGCTCGATAGCAGTAGGTGCAGCATTGGTACGGGAAAAGGGGGAAACAGTTATTGGTTTACTATATCAGCCACGTCCTTCGAGATGCAGAAACTAGATACCCGAACCTGGAAAAGTTCGCCTACGCTCTGATCATTACAAGTCGGAAGCTTCAGCACTATTTCCAGGGTCGGTTGATGATAGTCTACACGGACCAGCCGTTAAAGAAAGTACTGCACCGACCCGAAGTCTCCGGTAGGCTTGCCGCATGGGCGATGGAACTAACTCAGTTTGCTCTAGAATACCATCCCCGAACGGCAATTAAGGGACAGGCCTTGGCAGACTTTGTTGTAGAGTGCTCCTTCTCGGAACCAGATGTAGCTTCGGTCATCGAAGCATAAGCACAGCAAACAGCATGGACTCTCTACGTGGATGGGTCATCTACTTCGGACATCAGCGGAGCAGGGGTTATTCTGACAAGTCCCGAAGGATTTCGGGTCCAACAAGCCATCAAGTTTCGATTCATGGCCACCAACAATGAGGCCGAGTACGAAGCTATTCTTGCTGGACTTAGATTGGCCCGAAGCCTGGAGGTACAGAAGATAGTGGTCTACAGTGACTCTCAACTGGTGGTCAAACAGGTATAGGGAGAATATGAAGCTCGGGGGGGCCGAATGGCAAAATACCTGGCAGAGGTAAAGGACAGACTCTCGTACTTCGGTTCGTTCAGCTGTCTAGGGGTTGATCGGTCAGATACACGATAGGAGACTCCATAGCCCGACTAGCTACCACTGAAGCTAGTTCTTTTATCGGATCAGTATATCTAGAGGTGTTGGACAAACCTAGTGTTCAAAGGATGGACGTACTAGCCTTAGATCGGCTCGACTGCTGGCTCACACCATGCATCTCCTACCTGGCTGCTGGGGTTCTGCCTTCAAATCGCATGTACGCTAGAAAGATCAAGCACAGGAGTTCTAACTTTGTTCTTATACCGAAGGGCATTCACTTCTCCATTGCTCAAGTGTCTGACACCCTCGGAAGCGGAATACACACTCAGGGAAGTGCATGAATAAATATGTGGGGATCACATGAGGGCCAAGTTATTGGCTTACAAAATTCTGAGGCAGGGGTACTATTGGCCGACCATCTTCCAGGAAGCAAAGGACTACGTCAAAAAATGTCCTAAGTGTCAGTTAAATAGCTCTATTCCTCATCAGCCTTACGAGGAGTTCTATTCGATTTTATCGCCGATCCCATTTGCTATGTGGGGGATTGATATCTTGGGACCATTGCCGAAGGCCAAAGGGCAAGCCACTTTCGTGATAGTCGCAATCGACTACATGACCAAGTGGGTGGAAGCCAAACCGTTACAGAAGATTACCGAACAGGAATGTCTTAAGTTCTTCAAAGAGTATGTTGTATACCGGTTCGGCATTCCGATGGTCCTATTCTCAGACAATGGCAGACAGTTGGTGGGTCGAAGTTTGAAGCTTTCCTGAAGGAGCTAGGCATCCAACACAGAAAGACTTCAGTTGCCCACCCTCAGTCGAATGGACAAGTAGAAGTCACCAACCGAACTCTGCTCACTGGAATTAAACAAAGGTTGGACGTGATGAAGGGATGTTGGCCCGAAGAGTTACTCAGTGTCTTATGGGTGTATCGGACTACCCCGAGGACAACAACAGGGGACTCACCTTTTAGATTGGCTTATGGGACCGATGCACTAATACCCGTCGAGATCGGATCTCCAACACTTTAGGTCAGTCAGTACCAAGAATTATACAATGATGATGGCTTACGACTAAACTTAGACCTGTTGGATGAGGTTTGGGATTCGGCATCGGTAAGGCTAGCTATCTACCAGAAGTGAACAGCCCGACACTACAACCAGAATGTGAAGCAAAGAAGATTTGAGATCGGGGACTTGGTACTTCGGGAAGTAGAGGCATCTACCCCCAGAACATGGGCAAGTTAATGCCGAACTGGGAGGGACCTTATGAAGTAACAGGAGTGCCGAAGCATGGTACCTATCGGCTTCGAGCAATGGATGGCACAGATATAAAGAAGACATGGCATGCTGGAAGACTTAGAAAATATTATCAGTAAAAGTTATGTAATTCTTTATTTCGACTTATGGAAGCTGCTTTATACATCAATAAAATAAAATGGATTTCCCTTCGAAAATTTTATGTACTTCATTTATACTCTAAATCTTTACAAAACCCATCGGGCTAGCGATGAACAGATCCGATCAGAAAAGTTACAGACAACTTAATCGATCGGACAAAGTTACACGCAGACCCAATCGGGCAAATTACAAAGGAAATAAAAAAGATAAAAAATTACAAGGGAAAAATCCTAAAAACAACTAAGGATCAGGAGCCTCGCCATCAGCATCATCTCCAACATCGGACTCACCATCGGAGGAATCTAGGACAGAGGCGTCAAGCCCAGCAGCCGTCATTTTTGCCTGAGTCCACTCCTTATAAGCTCCATAGCCTTTGGCGAATTGACCCAGAATGGTATCATGGAGCTCAGTCGACTCTTGATACTCTTGCGCACCTCGCTGCTTAGCTTCGGCACACTCTGACCCCAGGGCTGCATTTTCCCTCATCATCACCAATTGTTGGGCATGTATTTCAGAAATCTGGCCCTGGAGGATCAGAAGTGCATTCTGTTGGTCCAAATCCTTCTCCTTCAGAAGAGTCCTCTCCTCGAGGAGCTGTTTATTGAAGCCGTCAAGGGCAACGAACTCCTTCTGCAGATTATGATGGAGTCTTTGGTGTTCGCTGGCTTGACGCTCGGCGCAGGTCACCTTGTTACGGGTCTCGGCATGATCTTCTTTCTCCTTTACCAGATCAGCCGATAAACCCCGAACCTCCACCCCGAGCAGGTCCACCTTGGTCCGCAGTTGAACTTCATTTCGAGTGGCCTTGACGAGAGGGGGGATAGCTCGTGCCAAGATGGTATTAGCCTGCAGAATAAGAAGAAACAGGTGTTATTCATGAGCCAGCAGGATAAGCAAAATATAAAAGTTAAGGCACAGGAGTAAAGGCGTTCGGGAATACCTGACTCTGGGCTTTTATGTACGACACCAGCAAGGCTTCGGCAGAATACCCTTTGAACCGGACATCATCGGCAGGAAGCTTGAAGTGGTCCAGACGGTCGAAAGGGAATGCTTTCGACAGGCTCTTCGGCCAGAAAGATGGAGTCGGGGACCCTCCGGAAGGACCGACTTCGGCAGACGGGCCGGCCCCGGTAGAGGGCCCGACCTCAGTGGATGGTTGGACCACAGGAGTCTGCGGGGCAGCAGCCGGCTGGACCTCGACCATCTGCAGGTCGGACTCATCTATTAGTTTTAGCTTCTTGGGACGAGGCCTCAGAGTTTCCTCTTCGGTTTCCTCTAAGTCCTCAAGAACCTGAACCGCGGGGGGAGCTAGATGAGCTGGCTTCGGGGTGGACAGCTTCGGGAGGGACATTTTGGAAGAGCCCTCTTCTTGCCCTTCTTCAGCTGAGCCACCTTCTCAGCGGCGGACATCTTCACGACGTTTTTGACTTCGGCAGGGGAGGAGTCGACAGAGAGTTCAGAAATGGGGATTGCCTCCCCTTCGGCCGCGTCATCCCCGAGTGGTAGGTGGATCAGACCAGACCGAACGGGGAGGGGGGTAAGAGACTCATCAGCACCCTTCAGCTTGAAGATGGTCACTGCAAAAACAAGTAGATACATCAGAAAATCAGTAAGGCAAATCAGAAATTAATGCTTGAAAGAAAAGAGATCGGGATAGAGTACTTACGTCCATGCCTATACAGCCAGATCTCATTTTCCAAATCTCCCAGACCCCACAAGGTCTTCTTCACCTTCTGATAAAAGGTTTAAAATTCATCCCTTCGGCTGGTCGAAAAAGTGGACACCTTCACGATCACGTCTTCGGGGGACGACCAGTTCGAGAGGAGTTGAAGGTCAGTCCCCTTGGCAAAAATCCACTGTTCGTGCCAACCTTTATTGCTAGAGGGAGTCTTAGCAAAGGTGGCCCGACCAGGGACTCAGTTCAACTGTCGAAGGCTCGGTTCCTTGGACCTACCGACAGAGAAAAAAACAAAAAAAAAGTCAAGGCCAGGGCTGACCCCTAGCTCATGACAGATGGCTATGAAACTGACTAAGTGGATATACGTGTTCGGCACCAATTGGGCGAACCTGATACCCATGAAGCAGAGGAAAGAGATGATAAATTCATGAAGGGGGAATCGAACCCCGTATTTCAGGGCCCAAATAGGGATGGCCACCTACTTACCTTCGGGGCGCCAGTACATTCTCTCCCCAGCCTCCGGCACCCGAAGCTTGTACTCCCTCGGAATGTTGAAGAGGGTTCGGATGTCAGAAATCTGGGAAGGAGTCACGGTGGACTTGGTGTTGACGTGGGAAAAGTCCACCTCAGACTCATAGCACCAGCAGATATGAGCCTCGGTGCCGTCAGTTAGGGCATCTACTGGAGCGGCGGGCAAATCGACCGGTACCAAGTCGGTAGAGGCGATAGTGGCGGTGGCCGGAAGTGTATCAATGGTAGGGGTCAAATATGTGGTGGAAGCAGATGGAGGGATGCTAGAATCGGCCATAGAACGAGAAATGGCTGGAAGTGAAGTAATTTGAGGTTGTAAAGGGCTTAATCGGAGTGTTGGAGCTCTCTTGCCGAAAATCACACTTACCGAAAAATTCTTTGAGTATAGCTTGGAGAAGAGGAATTCGTAAAAAGTGACTGTTTAGGGGGTATTTATACTGTTGCTGCACGAATCTTAAGAGGCGGCTAATAATGATGTTGGGTCGTTCATTTCTGGGGTAACGTGTACAGCATTAAACAGGTCGGTTGGATTACCCAGGCATCTCTTCAAATCTCTCATTAAATATCCCATTAAAGGCTTATTATAATGAGAGACTGGGGGGCAATGTTTGGATATAACCCACCGACCCCTATATGGACTGAAGGTCTGGGCCGAGACGAGTTCATCGAGCCCAATGGGCCGAAGCCAAACCTGGAGTAGCAGAGTTCGGGATCGGGTATCTGAGCCCTTTAGGCCGGAGCCCAGACCTAATTGATAATATCTGGATCGGGCATCCTAGTCCATTGGACCGGAGCCTAGACCAATATGGTGGTGTTCGGGGTCGGACTACCGAGCCCTTTGGGCCGGAGTCCAGACTGGATTGGTTGTGATCGAGATCGGACTACCGAGCCCTTCGGGCCGGAGTCCAGACCAGTTTATAAGGCCCATACCGAAGGTCATTCCTCGAATGGAGCCCGGAGCAATAAAGAGTCTAAATGATTAAGGACTCAAACCCTAATCATACCTACATACCAACTCCTATAAGGCAAGTGGTTGGATAACTACCAACTTGTACTTTTGAAGGAGATTGCGTTGGACCCAAACAATGGTAACTACCATGTTTAGGAGTCCTAATCCGATTGGGACATGGACTCTAGAGGTGGTGAGAATGGCTATAAATACAAGGCTTAACCCAATGGTAACAGGTAATACTCACTTGAGCACTAAATACTACTGCCTCCATTGTTAAACCTTGTGACCAGCCTGTACTCATTCTCACGCCGGAGCTATCACCCGGCGGCCCAAGTCGTCAAGCTTCGTTTGTAATGTATTATTGTGCAGGTTTAAGCGCGTAGATTTGGTGATTGGACGCGCCGACAAAACTTGGCGTTAACAATTCGTTTTCGTAGTTTGAAATTTTTCTAAAATACTATGACATGAGGTCTATAACATGCCCGAAAATTTTCTATTATACGACTTATAATTTAAGAATTAAAAATGAGCGAACATGCATGTCAGAACTAAAATTTGGGCAACGCCGAGCGACGACGCGTCGAGCGATTTTGACGTTCAACGTTCCGAATCGCGTTACGGCGAAATAATAAGTCATAATAAATCTAATAATGTCTTACGGGGTAAGATTTGATTATAAATGATATTTTATGCCGAGAAACTTTCTTTCGGGCATAAATAAAACAATAAAAATATGTAATAATTATAAATTTACATATTTACGCGAAATAAAAATCAAGGTTGCCTATAAAATTATTTTATGGTGCAACGAAGAGCGAGAGACCTGTAAAAATTTGTATTAATCATAAAAATGATATTTTTTGGTTTCCGGTGTTCAAAATGAGATTTTTGAGCTAAAATTTATATAACGGTATATATATGTATATTTGTTATATATATATATATATATATATATATATATATATATATATATATATATACCTATAGTGAACATGTAAAACGAAAAGTGTGGAACCGTTAAAAATAATATAATGGTCCTAAGAGTAATGAAACGAAGGTTTTCAGAATTCGAAACGAAGATTTTGAATAAAAAATTTCATAACAATATATATATAGATATAATATATTTAATATATATATATATATAAAGTGAGAATGCGAATATTCGTAAAACGAAAAATAAAGCGAATATGCTAGCGGGATAAAATGTTTATATATGAGGTAATGGTCTGAGTTGACTCATGAGTGGATAAAAAGATATAGTGATTATTTAAATCAAGAAATAATATAGTAAATTGAGTTTTTACTATAGAAGATATATACTATTTGTTTAAAATCTGAATTCGCAAATAAAGGCAAAAGATATTCCTAAAGTGGAATATAAATGATTTAAGCTTCAATGTGTAAAATATTTACATTTTGAGAATGTGAGAGATCTTTATTTGACGTAAAATGGTTAAAAAGAATTAAGTTTCTAAATAAACTAATATTCGTTTTGAGTAAGAATAAGTAATATTATTTTGTGTAAAGCTAATAATTATTAATGATGAATAAACATGCATGTTTTGGTGACATATTTAATTATCTAATATGTGTGTGCATGTAAAAATATTTGTGTAGAAATTGTGGAGAAACTCTAAGTTAAAATTTAGCGGTAATCTCCAATCAAGGCAAGTTTTTCAGTTCTGTTATGTTTGTAGATTGTATGTGATTATATGGTGAGTTATATACCATGTTTATTGATTTGTTAAAGTCGAAATATGACTAAATCAATTGGGTTATGGAACTCAATTTTTTTATAAGTGATATGTGATAGCATGTGTTGTATGAGAAGTTGAGATGTAAAATGCATGTATAAATGTATTGCATGAAATTATGTTGCATAAATGATATGCCTAGTAAAAGAATTATTGATGCATAAATATATACATTGCAAAGAATTATTGATGCATGTAGAATATGCATAGTAAAGAAAGTATATTTCATATAGGGTTGTGTGCTATGTGAAACATGATAGACTGTTTAAGTTGCTGGGCCGTCAAGCTCAATCTTGCAAACAAAAATATTTTGCAAGTTAACGATGTTATGTAATATTACTTGCTATATGGATGATGAAGATTGGTGGATGTACGAAATGGATACATTTTCTTACATTAGAAATGGTAGAAACCTATGATTGATAGTTTTGATATATGTAATCAATAACTATGTATAGTTTAAAATATTCAATAAAGAATATTTATTTTAGATGTGTTGCAATGAATACTTTATAAAAATAAAGTGATATAGTGACATTACTATATAAGACAAAATTAATATTGAGTTATATATATTGGTATAACTCTGATAAGAGAAATCATTAAATAAATATGATTTCATTATTAAAGAAGAATTTTAAAGGTTGAGATTCAGGGAACGAATGAATGGAATAAAAGAAAAAAAAATTATTCTGCATTTTAACCTATTTTAACATTAAATAATATTTTAAAAGCTAGAACAAGATAGTATTAACGCACAATATTGGGAGGAGAAATAGTCCCGATTTTGGGGCCGTTACATTTGGACTGGACTTCTGATACCTTATTGATTCTTTCCTAACCCTTCTCCAGGTTGGAAACCCAACGATACCATCTCTTGGCCTACTATCATCACTTCAAGGGAGACCTTTGGCTTTAGGGCTGGTGCTCCGATAGGTAGATATTGAGTATCACTCACCTCCAGGGCTTAAAAACTTGAAGGTTCAATCCCTGTATCAATGCTGATCACCGATATGTCTCCCTGTATGCAGACAGGGTATTCTGGTTCGACATTGACCGTGATGAGGTTGCCATTGATAATGTATTTGAGTTGTTGATGGAGGGTGGATGGAGTTGGGAATTGCATATTCAGATTTGATATTGAAAGTAAATATAAATGCTTAAGTATATAGTCCTTAAGAGAATCACTGTACAAGGACTTAGATGATAGATCAAATATATTAGGTTGATTTGAGCTTTAACGTTTATCATTTATGTAAATAAATGTATAGAAGAAAAGATAAAACTTGTTAGGTTGATCTATTTGAGCTGTAAAAGTTAAAGTCTTGACAGAATCGTAGTCTGTCAAAGACAGCATTCGAAAGACAAGGCAGAATCGTGGAGCTTAAACGAAGAGATTCGGAATCGTAGTCTGCCGAAGGGATTCAAGTCTGAAGAAGACAAGGCAGGACTCATGGAGCTTGAATGATCATATAAGAATCGTAGTCTGCCAAGAGATTCAAGCCTACAGAAGTTAAGGCAGAAAACGTGGAGCTTAAGTAAAGATATTCAATATAAGAGTCTGCCGAAGAATCAAGTCTGCAGAGGCCAAGGCAAGAACCGTCGAGCTCAAGTGAAAGCATCAAAGAATCGTAGTTTTCCTTGGAAGCCACACTAAGAGTCATAAAGTTGAAAAGCATCTGCCGAGCCAAGTTGGGAATCGCAGAGTGCTATCGGAAGTGTGAAGTCTGCAAGACAAGCAAGCAAGGAATCGTAGTCTACCGAGAGCTTAAGAGAAATCGTAGTGTTCTCTACGATCAAGTCTGAATCAAGGTATGCAAAGCCAACACACAACGATTATATCACAATGATCATAATCATAGTGTTCCTTCAGTCAACATCAAAGATTGAAGATCTGATGAAGGGAGGAAGAGCAACAAATGAAGAAAGGCTTATAACCGTTGACAAAGTGATAGTCCCAATACTTTTATATTCATCCTTAGTCCAAATCGAAGAAGCGTATTGAAAAAGCTAAGAAAAGGACTAAAGCAGCCTGCAGAAAACACCTTTTCAGGTGTTAGGTGAAAGATATAGTCTGCTGTGTCAGTGGGCCAGGCGGCAGAGCTGCAGAAAAACAGGACATCAACATCACTGCATAGAAAACGTCTGGAGAATTAAATGAAGCAACGGGAGCATTCAAACGGCTATTTTTGAATGGCTCTTTTATAAGGAAATCAGACAAAGATTCAGACTAAGTAAGCAAAACGTAAAAAGAAAGAACACATTGAAAAAGCTCAAGAACTCTACGAGCAACACTACGATACTGAAGAAAGCTTGCTTCGCTACTCAATCTTTTGAAAGACAGAAGTTGAACTGCAACTAAGTAGCACACCTCAACTATCAACTGCTTATCCAAGTGAGGTACCAAGTTAGAGGACTTGAAGAGTTCAGAAGTGAACTAAGTGCAGATCCAAGTCAAAGGACTTGAAGAGTTAAAAAGTGAACTGAGAGTAGATCCAAGTCAAAGGACTTGAAGAGTTCAAAAGTGAACTAAGTGAAGTTCCAGGGCTGCTGGCCTTGAAGGGATCTAAGTGATCCAGTTGTAAGAAGACATCCTTAATGGATTTCCTACTCGTGGAGTAGAAGAGTGGATTAGGAGTCACGTTGGCTCTTAACCACTTAAAATCCTGTGTCTCATTGTCTCTCATTAACTGTTATAACTGCTATATCTGTTATAACTGCTATAACTGCTTATCTAACCTTAACTGCATTATCTTGAAGGGGAACAAAATATATATTCCGCTGCAGTCAGTATCATCAATACTGACTAAGTATTTTAGATAAAAGAAATTTTAAAATATCTATTCAACCCCCCTTCTAGATAACTAACGTGCCTTTGGGAACTAACAGATGGCACTGCCCATGTCATGTGGATCCATGGCCTGCCCAGCAACAAGTTGTATCCAGTGGTGATGTTAAGCATCTGAAAGGACACATAGAAAGTGTGCGGACCAATCTCTAGTGAAAACTCTATTTCTCCCATAGCTTGTCAACGAGATCCATCGAAAGCCCGGATGACCACATGACTGATTTTGATTCAGTTCGGGTTAATCTTCATTCTTTCCAAGGTATCGTAGGGAAATATTTTGAGGGATGATCCTCCATCTATGAGCACACCTCCGATCACAGACCCGGAAGACATCACTGCTATGTGTAGGGATTTGCGATGACCCATTCCTTCTGCGGGGATATCAGCGTCAATAAAAGATATCACATTACTGTTGAAAATGTGTTCTACTAAGTGACAAAATTTCTCGGCATCCACGGTATGTGGCAGATGGGCTTCTTCCAGTACTCTCACCAGAATGTTGTGATGATCCACCGATGATAAGACCAAGTCTAGGATGGACATTTGCTTGGGTGCATCCTTCAGACTTTGTACCACCCGAATTTCATTATGTCCCATTTTGTTGAGGAACTCTTCGATTTTCTCTTCAACCACCTTTTCTTTGGCTTTGATGACTGGTTTGATCACCCGCTGAGGCAGGTATAATAGATTATCCTTTGGTATAATGGCAATGTTGTTTGAGGTGGAACCTTCGTCGTTCCCGTAGTTCCATGGGACCCTCTTTAGATTGATAACTGGATACTGAGGTCTGAAGGGCAAGATTAAAGGCTCGGGTGCGGCCACCTTCACAGGATTTTGTGTTTCTTAGACCCCTTTCCCTGGCAGTACTAAGGGTGTGAGGAATGGCTCCTTATCACAAGAAATGACGACCACTGTATCCTGATTCTATATAATGAGAATAAAGAGAGTGTCTTCATCTGGGAGGCCATAATCCCAATTCCCTCTTATCAATTCACCACTTTCAATCATATTCTGAATCAGGTTACGAAGTGCCCAGCAATCCTTAGTATCATGGCCGGGTGAATTGGAGTGGTACTGACAGATTTGGTCAGGCTTGAATTTCTTGGATCGAGGGTTTAAGGGAGGTAATAAATCTGTAATCATTCCTTCGTTGATTAACATCTGGAGGATTTCCTCCATCTACTGGTTCAGGTTAGTGAAATTCCTTTAAAAGGCGAATTTTCTACCAGCCTCTCTTCTTTGGCCATCTTGTCGGCCCAGGGTTTATGCTCATGAGGCTGGTAGTGACCCCTCATGGGAATGGACTGATCTCCAGTGTGGGAGGACTTGCATTAGACTGGTTGGTCTGGTTTATCATCTGTCTGGTGATCTGATGTTGGTATACAACCAACTCTGCTAACTGTTCAATTTGTTCCTTGATAGACCTTATCTCTTACTCTATCAGGAATCGTCTTTCCGAAACTTCCCAACTGTCTGGGCTGTTGTTGCTAGATGGAGTTGACTCTCCCACATAATGGAGGTATTTGGATCCTTCTCCACTTCTAGTGCTGATCATGTTGACATTCTCCTCTTTGTGTTGAGGTAAGGGATTATCCTGTACGTGCGGTTGCTCGGGCTTTGTTACCACAATCTCTCAGTTGTCAATCAAGTCTTGAATTTTGTGCTTGAGAGACCAACATTCTTGGGTGTCATGGCCTGGGAATCCAGAATGGTAGGCACACTTCTTGCTTGGGTCAAAATTTCATCCACTAGTATTGGTTGGTGGAAGGAGTTGCACAATCTTTTTCTGTGCGGGTAACAATTTCAGCACATTCTCGAGTGAATCCCATAACGGGGTGAATGTTCTCCGATGCCTGGCATCCAAATTTTTCTAAAATGGAGGGTTGGAAGGCTGTGCAGGAGCTTGAAAATGGGTATAATTCCTCCTTTGAATGGGAATATTGTTTGACTCGCCCCTTGGATTCTGTCCTTGCAATACTAAGGACACTTCTTCATCTTTCTTCTTATGTACCCTCCGGTGATTACTCCAGTAATTCCCAGACTGGATATGCTCAGCAACAGCTTTTAAGGCAGTCAGGTCCTTTATCTTCCCAGATTTCAACCCCATTTCGGCCATCTCACCATGCTTGATCATCTCAAAGAATGGTTTTCGTATGCCTGCTAGGACCCTCTCGTAATATGGAGCTTCTTGAATATCGATGAAGGTTATGACTATCTCAGACTCAGTCATAGCTGGGATGACTTGTGCTGCGACCCGTCTCCATCGTTGAGCATATTCTCTGAATGACTCAGTACTTTGTTTCTTGATTTTAGTTATTTGGTATCTGTTCGGAGCCAGCTGAGATTGGAAGTTGTATTGACTGAGGAAGGCATGGGCCAAATCTTCCTAATTGTGAATTTTGGAGTTGTCTAAATGGGCGTACCAGGCTCTAGCCTTTCCGGTCAGACTCTTCTGGAATAACTGCATTCGAAGTTTCTCGTCCTCTGCATAGGATCCGAGTTCTCCAATGAATACCTTCAAGTGGGTATAAGGGTCTCCCAATCCATCGTATTTCTCAAAATCAGGAGTTCTAAATTTTTCGGGATAACGAGCCCCAGGGAAGATACAAAGGTCTGAATAATTGACACTGCCAAAGGCCCCAGTCCCTTTAATAGACCGGATAGTTTCTTCCATCTGCTGTACTTTCTTCAGAATGTCACCAGCTTCCTGTTCTTTGCTAAGGATGGTGTTTTAAGGGGTTTTGTTGGTTGTGTCCTGGTTTTGTGGTCCAGGAATCTGAGTCTCTGCCTTTTCAGTCTCTTGACTGCCACCACTACCACCAGGTGTTCCCGGTTCTGTGTGAGCTTGGGCTTGCTTTCCTTTAAAGTCTTTACTTTGCTCTCTCAGGAAATTAGCCAATTCGGCTATCTGATTCTTCAGTCCTTCAAGCTCTTCCCTAGAGACAGAAGTGGATTCTGGTTGAGCACTGGAAGTCATGTCCATGGATGGACTAAGTGCTTTCTTAGACTTAGATCTAGTGATAGGACCAATTTTTCACCTACAACAAAACGTAGGCGTGTCAATTTCCTGAGGTAGGTATGGATAGGATGCATGCCATGATGTGTTTTTGTGGTTTTTTATCTTATCCTGCAAAACAGAGGTCAATTTATTTTGATGACAGGATGACAAGATGTATTATAACAGGGAATGTAAATTTTTATTATGATATTTACAATGTGCTCCTTTACATTGGAATTGAAAACTTGACATTGAATTGAAAAATGAAGGCATGAAGAAGCTTCCCATTAGATTTGGTTAATCAGAGGCTGACCTATCTTAGGCTACTCTCGCGGCTTTTTGGCATGAAGGTCCCCAGATCATCGCAATCTACTAGAGGGGAAATTAATCCGATCTTTCAACTAGAGCGAATCTAGGTGGTGCATTTTCATGAGCCCCAGAGACTTAGTCGTCCCCAGAGACATTAATAATCACCGACTGGTTTGCCTCCCGGAGGAGGAATCACACAATATACATTCACATACATCATATCTCACCGTTATGCATATGATGACATGGGTGCAAAGCACTAATATGGGTGCGAAGCACTAAAAATAGGAAAGCATTCATTCACACTCATGCAATGTAAAGACGCAGCATTCACGCATTCATTCAATGTAAAGACGCAGCATTCACACATACGCAGATATGAATGGGAAATGTTTGAAAAGATTTTAACTTGACCTAAGCCCTCTACTGTCCCCAGCAAAGTCGCCACCTGTCGACGTTGGGAAAAAATCCGCGAGTCGGGTCACAACCCGAATTTTCTCTCTTCCTAAGTTATCTCTACCCTTACTCTTTTTATTTGTGAAAAAGGTTTTAAAGGGTTTTTTAGGAAAAGGCCAACATGTATCATGTCGACGATTGAACGTTTTACAGAGTCGCCAGTTGGTAGATTTGAAATGGTTGTACCAACTCAACCGAGTTTTGTTTGAAAGAGGCCCAATTGCTGGACACTGTCGAAACTTGATATTTGAAAACAAAGTTTGGGGCTTGGGGCTTGGTTAAGTGTGGGGAAGGTGTTAGGCACCCCACAACTCCCGTGTAAACACGGTACCGTATCTTTTCAATATTTTTCTTTTAAATCTGCAATGTGTGTGTGTGAATGCTGGAAGAAATTGGGTCTATGTTTGATTGAAAGCATGTCTATGCATCGTTGAACCTATATACGAAAGGTTTGATTTGATTTGCAAAAAGTCTTTGATTTGATTTGCAAAAGTGTTTGATTTGATTTGCAAAAGCTTTTCTTTTCGATAAGATTATTGAAATGAAGTTTTGAAAGAAGGTTTTCAAACCCTTACGCTAACATAGGAATTGAAGCATATTGATACTTTAGTTTTATCTTTTCAGCCTTTTGGCTCAATTTGAATGGTGATTTTCGGGCTGCAAAGCATCCTCGACCACAAAATATATACAAGTGTCGGTCTTCTCATGGGCATGACAGCCACCAGAGTGACTCTAACACGACAAACCATAGTTTCACTATGTTGAGAACCTTAAATCCGGATAACCGTTTTAAGGTCTTTTGTATGTACATTTTTTTATAGAAAAATTGGCAGAGTACATTTGTAAAGTAGAGTTTGTCCATCGTGGGAATCAGATTCTGATCAATTGGATCATGAATCCCACGATTCCTAGGCTCACATAAGGAGGACAATAAACCTTCACAGCTCAAATTTGTACAGAAAAAATATATATATCCAAATATTGCCAGAACCAAGGATTCATTCAGTAAATCCTGGTTCGCACATTGCCGAAGCGTCTCGTTCCCACTAGATAGCGATCTAAGGGCCGCGAGGTAGCTTTTATAACTGAAACTAGAAAAATACTAGATTTAAATAAATCTCAGTCATTCTAGCTTCCCGGTTCCGTCTGGACCTATTTTGAACCGTTTGAAAGCTAGGGTTGGCGAGATTTAAATAAATCTAGTTCGCCCGCAAAAATGTCAGTATCAATTCATATCAAATGAATATTTAAAGCAACAATTTAATAAAAATGAGTAAAGCAATATATATATATATAATTATATATACGAAAGCTGTAAAGGGCGATGAGTTTTCACGCCGGCGCCCGGACTGAAATGTAAATATATATATAAAAGCTATATAAAAGCCACGGAATGATCCAGGCTGGACATAATGTAAATATATATAGAAAAGCAGTAAAGGGTAGTGGGTTTTCACTCCGAGGCCCGGACTGAAATATAAATATATATTTATAAAAGCTGTATAAAAGCCACGGAATGATCTAGGCTGGACAGAATGTAAAAAAATAGTAAAAGGCGGTGGGTTTTCACTCCGAGGCACGGACGGAAATATAAATCTATATATTTAAATATAGACAGAAAAATAGTCAAACCAGGACTGGGAAGATAATCCAGTAATGTGAATGGCGCAAAAAATAATAAAAACGCCACAGAATGATCCAGGCCAAACTAGAATGTAAATATATATATTTATAATTAAATATAGACAGAAAAGTAGTCAAACCAAGACTGGGAAGATAACCCAGTGTGGTGAATATTGCTTATATATGCATATATATATATATATATATAAACAGTAAACTACCGCGAATTTGACATCCGGGCTTGACAGAATTAAAAAGTTAGTATATATACAGTTAAATATATACAAAAAAAAAAAAGCCAAACCCGGACTGGGAAGATAACCCAGTCCGGCGAAGTTGCTCAACACGAAGATATTAGTATATGCAAGCTGTTGGAAGCGACGGATCGTCAATCCGAGTTGTAGAAATGCTAGAAAATGCGTTTAGGTACTAAAATGTACCAAAAGTTAACAAAAACGGCCATAGAACTGAGTTTCGGGCATATTTAGAAAACAAAACTTGATATGCAAGTGTATAAAAATGCGAAGAAGTAAATAATAACTTTCTGATAGTAAAAATACTCACAATGGACTGCTACACGGGATTTTTGCCAAATCGTAGGCTTTAAACGTAATATACCGATTATTTTTTGATATGTGGTAGTATGTGGGTATATCTACGTGTTAGAGTGAAAAAATTTGGGTTTGGAAGATAAGAAAATAGCTGGAAAACCAAACGGGCAGGGGTTCAGAGCGTTTCTGAATTTTCAAATGAGCTGGGGGTCACCACTTATTTATAGACCCAGAAGCCTCCACTCTACTTGCTGCTACCGCAGGTAGAGGTGTGGCTCCATGTGGCGTGGGCCCCGTGGTGGGTCCCGTTGCATCAAAGTATGTGCACTCCGAGCAACGCGATGTCAGGTTAGAAACTTTTTAACTTTTGATCGGAGCGTCCGTTTGAGGCGTGTTGTACCTTTCCGAAAAGCCCTCGCCGAGTGTCATAATGGCATGGGATAAAACATTTTTCGGGTCCAAGAAGACGGCTTCATAACCAGGTCTTCAATTCCCCACAATTTGTCCATTGAGCTATCTTGCGCTATTTGCACTCAGGATCATTGTTATGGTTCGTTCTGACTTTGGTGGGATCAATTAGACTTGATTTTGACCGAATTGGCTTAGAGTTGGTAAAATAACAGTTATTCCCCTCCCGGGGTTGCCTTCAGTGTCGGCATGGCCTTCGGCTAACTTCCTGGGGTTGTTTCCAAGGTTTGGATTCCAGTTGATTATGTTTGTCCTCAGGGTTGTCTTTGAGGCTGACTTAGTCACTAAAGGTTTTCCTTTGGAGATGTGGTGATGCTTCAGGATTATTTTTGAAGTTGACCTGACCTTCCGGGGATGACCTGCACCTCCCGGGTTGAGACCGGGGTTGACCTGTACCTCCCAGGCTGAGACCGGGGCTGACCTGTATCTCCCGGGTTGAGATCGGGGCTGACCTGTACTTCCCGAATTGATACCGGGGCTGACCTGTACTTCCTGGGTTGAGACCGGGGGTGTCCTGTACCTTCCGGGTTGAGACCGGGGCTGACCTGTACCTCCCAGGTTGAGACCAGGGCTGACCTGTACCTCCTGGGTTGAGACCAGGGCTGACCTGTACCTCTCGGGTTGAGACCGGGGCTGACCTGTACCTCCCGGGTTAAGATCGGGGCTGACCTGATGGCCCGGTATTTAGACCGAAGTTGAGTTGATGGTCCGGTATTGAGACCGGGGTTGATTTGACTGCCCGATATTGAGACCGGGGTTGATTTGACTGCCCGATATTGAGACCGGGGTTGATTTGATGGCCCGATATTGAGACCGGGGTTTAGTTGATAGCCCGGTATTGAGACCGGGGTTGATTTGAAAAGATAGTTTTGCCCTCCTACAGTGTTAGTAACAGGGAAACGAAATTTTGAGTGTCTACAGGACAAACTACTTTTGTGGAGGATAGAGGACCTAGCCAAGGCTTGGTTTGAACCAACACGCGTGCGCCGCAGCCGTCCGGCCTGGTCAAGCTCGGACTCAAGCTCGTGGGTCTGGGTCATTGTATATATTTTTTGTGCAAAATTTATAAAAAAATTTGTTTTATTTAGTTCTATTATACTGTGTCATTTTGATAAATGTTATTTATTATTATACTACGTCATTTTGGGAAGCGTCATTTGCCCGAACGGAAGCGCTAATACTACGTTATTTTGGGAAGCGACTGCCCAAACGGAAGCACTCTTTTTGGCAAGCCTAAAACTATGTCGATTTTTGGCCCCAACAGATGCGCCCTTTCTGCCAAGCCTAAAACTGCTTCGTTTTTGGCCCGAACGAACGCGCCCTTTCTGTTAAGTCCAAAATTACGTCGTTTTTTGCTAAAGGTGTTTTTTCAGGTTGGGTGTCGTCTGATGGGTCAATAAACCCTCCAATAAATAGCCTAGGGGGCAACCTTTTGATTCATTCAATTCACAAGCATTCTCAGTCATTCAAGTATTCTTTTCATAAGTAATTCATAGTCATTTGTGAGAGAGAGTTCAGAGCATTTTATTTGGTTCATTGTGTATGTTATTCGTAGTGTGTCTATAAAATACGTTGTCATTGTATCCTGGGAGACAAGTGCTATTAATTCTGAGCACCGTAAAGAGAGCATAATTGTCTTAAGAATATAATACCAATTAAGTACTAGCCTTGACATATTCTGCATATCAACTTTGGTGTACAACAAATAACTTATATATATATATATATATATATATATATATATATAAATGTAAGACCCCAACTTTTTATGAATAAAATTGAATTTCCTCTATATATTATTTTGAAATAGTCAGGGTTAATTTGATAATGTGGAATGTTATGGGTAATATGCGCAAATATTTTAAATAAGCAAGTGGTTATAAAATATTCATTGTTGTCGGGGAATATTCATTTGGTCGTGGAATATTCTTGTTGTCGGGGAATATTCGTACTACGGCGCAGTCATTTGTGGGCCCCATAACAGAAAACTGTCGGAGGAAGAAAACGACAAAAATAAGTTTTTTATAAATAACGACATAGTTGTTACCGTTAACACTGTTGGAATACCCGGTGGATAAAGTAAGTAATACGCGTTGTTGCACAGTAGCACACGGTATTGCACAGTATTTTTATATTATTGTTAATTCAATAATTGTCATTGCACAGTATTTTCCATTATCAGATCAATAATTTATATTATTTGAATAATATTATTAGATAGCATTATTGGCAATGTCTAAGAAAATTCTATCTAGGATGGGGTTATTTAATTGCACGCCAATAAGGAGAAATCCTTATCGGAAGGCCCCCTCTTTCCTGGAAACGACCTGGTTGTCAATATTGTAGTTCTGTAATATTATTTGTGAATAATTAATTATTAATTTATATGATAAGGAAATATTTATTTTATGTAGATATTAATGAAGGAATTAATGCTGAAGTGTTTTATCAGTATTTTGTCGGAATGGAGGTGTGAAAAATCATCCGTATGTGAATTTCGGTCATTTTTCGTTTGGAATTTGGAAAAACTTTCTTCTGCAAAGTTGTAGAGAATTAAATTTCCTATTGAATGGACATAAAATTCGTATTTTTTTGATAAAAGGGATATTTATTATAAATTATTAAAGTTTCTGAATTTATAAATGATTTAAAATATTTTTTTATGGAGATTTCTAGAAGGTGGGCCCCACACTTGTCCTTTTGCTTGTTGTAAATGCTGAAATCTGATTTTCAAAGTGGGCGTGAAAATTTTATAAATTTAATATTATTTTATTAAATTTTCTACTTTGGCGTTCTAAGCATTTTCCTATAAATAGGGTGCTGAATTAGAATTTAAAAATCACACCAGAATCAGAAGTTTTCTCTCTCTATAATATCGAGCGTATTTTTGTGAGTATTTAGATACTTTGAGTGTTACTATTCAGTGCAAGTTTTCTTCAGTATTATATCCGATATTCCAGTCAAAAATACTGTTCTTTTGAGGTAAGGGATTGTAAGGGATGTTATTTTTTCGTAAATGATGTTATTGCTTTTAATATCATTTTATCAAAATATTGGTATAAATTTTATTATCAAATTTTTACCTTTTTCGTCGAGATTACTATTCACGTATACGGCACTATTCACGTATACGGTACTATTCACGAAGTATGATTTTTCTTATGAAAATTTTTACATTTTCATGTCGAGGTTACTATTTACATATACAGCACTATTCACGTATACGACACTATTCATGAATACGATACTATTCACCAAAAAAATTAATTTTTTTTCTTTGTCCAAGTTGGCTATTATGGTTCCTATCTTTGATTGGATCCAAGTTTTGATCTTCATTCTTGAATTTTGCTCCACAATTAATTATTATGCAGTATTCTTGAACTTAGATAAACTAAATTATGAATCCCTAATTTTTGTCCTTTATCTCACTGGATTCGTTTTTTAAAATATTTTTCATCATAATAGTCTTAAATGGTGATACAAAAGAATATCTTTGGCCTGTAGTGCAAAGATGAATGATTATTTGATGAATATATTTGGCCTTTGGCCTGTAGTGCAAAGATGGATGATTATTTAATGAATATCTTTGGCCCGTAGTGCAAAGATGGACAGGCGTTGAAATGAACATGACCAACTGGTGATATAAATGAATATCTTTGGCATTTAGTGCAAAGATGAATATTTGATTCAAGATATATATTGATTGATGTTGCAGGGATAAAATATTGATTATGGACTTTCAAATCATAGAAGACAGTAGACATTATTTCCTACTTAACTCTTCTGATGCATTGTTATTTCCGCTGCAGTTGTTGATCCAAAACTTGTTGTCCATAATATTTTATCTGATTTGTTGAAGACTAACAATAAATTATTTGTTATTATCTTAGTCATAATATTCTTTACTGGGCTAGTTGAGCTCACCCTTTTATTCTATTGTCCTCTTCAAGAAATAAGAATGTCGTAGGGACTAGTCAGGGGACAGAGTGATGGTCAGAATAGAGCAGTATTAGTCCTCACTATTTTTGTATAATAATGTGATAATAATTATAACTATTGAGGACTGAATTTGAGTGTTTATATTTCGTATTATATACGATTTGTATTGACACTCATAGTTGTGTGGTCGTATTTTGCACAACCGTATGATATAAAAGATTGTATTTGAATTCTGTATCATGTATTTGACGACCCAGAATGTGTTGGTTGGATTGGACCTATTATGGGGGCGTCACAATAAATCCATTATCCATTCATTTTTCCTAACAGAAATTGCTGAGAAAAGATTTTTTTTGTAAATAGTTAAGAAAAGACTAACAACTTCACATGAATATGCAGTTTAAGGGGAGTGGTTAGTATGAAGTTAATTTTGGTCAATTGACCAATACAATATTGACACGCAGTCCGGAAGGTGATTTCTCTCTCTACGTGTCAACACTGTATTGGTCAATTGACCAACTTACCATGAAGTTAATTTCATGGTAACCGGATGCCAGTTCAAGCATATTATCAATGAATAAAGAATTTACACTTTTATTGTCTTCGAGCAATTGAATAGGAGCGATCTTACAAATAATTTTGACAGTTGTAATATCTATAATTGTCCAGTAATTATAACATTGTATTTCATTTATTCACAACCTTCAATCATATACTCCTCTTATTCAATCTCTGAATCATGAACATTTCTATTTAAAGATATACATTTTTTCTTCTTTGTAATATTATTTGAACAAGCTTACAAGCTCACGACTCGTGCGAGACACGAGCTAGTTTTAAAAAGATTTTATTTGTACTATTTTCTATTAAATGTCAAAATTTTAAAGGTATTTTTGTTTATCCTATAAGCTATATATCAACTACATTTCTCAAAAATTGAAAAAATTAAACTCGTAAGTATTAAAATAAATTATAAAAAAAGAAGTGAAAATTTTATATTGATTACTTTTGTAGAATTTCAGCCTACACATACATAGTGGTGGTGGTAACTATTAAGCTACATCGCACAGACAAATTAGTTTTACGAAAAGAAATAAATTAAAGAAAATGAATGAGTACTTATATCTTTTATCCATTATATATATATATATATATATATAGGCCGGATCAGGTCCGGACTCCGGACCTTGCTAAAATTCGGAGTATAATATATTAGTAAAATTCGGAGTATAAATTAAAGAAAATGAATGAGTATAATATATTAGTTTTTAAAACAACTAATAAAAAATGTATAATATTTTATGGAATTGGAATTTTTCCATAATACAGTGTTTTGGGTGTGATTTGGATACATATAACAAAATAGGTTGTACAGACTATACATACCTGTTTTGTTATATGTATCCAAATCACACCCAAAACACTATATTATGGAAAAATTCCAGTTTCATAAAATATTATACATTTTTTATTAGTTGTTTTTTTTAAAAAAAGGTCCGAATTTTGCTCCGTCCGGGAGTCCGGACCTGATCAAATTTGTATATATATATATATATACATATTCGTGTTAGTATGTTGATAAGTAATATTAATTATATTTTTTTTGTAGTGAATATGTATAAGTAGTATAGAGAAAAATATGCACTTACATGAATTTTAAAATGTGAATAGTTAAATATATTTTTTATTCAATTTATACTATTAAAGTTGTGAAATTACATATTAATGAAGTTGAAAGTTGTTAGAATCAATTTTGGGTTTTGCTACCTAATAAGAAAGGGAGAATGAAGAGAAATAATTAATATGGTAGTGAAAAAAAGTGAATGTAATGAAAAATAAAAGTTTAATGAACAATTCATTAATGTAAGTTCAATTTATTAACTTAGTTTGAGTTAACTCATTCGAGTTAACTAACAATGCAAATTAATCTAAGTGGATAGTTTCTTGGCTTATTATATACTAATATTGATTGTATTTGTATGAATGCCATAACTATGACATTTAATTGTGAACAAATTACTTAAAGAGTGTATTTTTGTGATAACGTATAAATAATCAAATCTGGTTATATTCAATTTTTTTTAAAAAAAGGTATAAAGTGTTTGATAACCAATTTGAAGCTTTTAATTATTTGACAAATCTAATAATCAAATTTAAGTAAGTATATTAGTACTATCTCTATTTATTTTAGTAATTCATTCATGACCTATTTTAATTTTCAAAACATTTCTTTGTAATAATTT